>QRFJ01000156.1:336591-386314 GCA_006176705.1 Cocos nucifera | reverse complement strand
ACTTGGATTGGGTTATACATCAATACATGCATGTAAAAATGATTGTGCATTATTTTATAAAGAGCATCAATACTTGCATTGTTGTCCAGAATGTGGTGAGTCAAAATATGCTAAAAATTTCAAAAGAGATAAGAAGTGGCCTCACAAAATTTTGAGATACTTTCCATTAACACTAAGACTTCAGAGACTTTATCAGTCATCGAAGACCGCTGATGTGATGAGATGGCATCATGAGATGAGAATTTTGAGATTAATATCATTAGTCATCCAACAGACTCTATAGTTTGGAGAGAATTTGATAAATAATATCCTCAATTTGCTAGTGACCCACACAATATTCTTGGCCTAGCATTTGATGGTTTCAATCCATTCGGGAACATGAGCGATGCTTACAATATATGGTCGGTTATGCTAATGCCGTACAATGTTGCACCCTAAAAAAATATGAAAGAGCCATTTATATTTTTATCATTGCTTATTTCTAGACCTAGAGCTCCTGGTAATGAGATAGATGTTTATCTGTAATACTTAATCCATGAATTGAGAGAACTTTAAGAGATTGGTGTTGTTACATATGATTCATTTAGTAAAAAAAAATTTTGATTGCATGCGATGATAATGTGGATAGTTAATGATTTTTCGATATATGGCAACCTATCTGGGTGGAGCACAAAAGGATATTTGGCTTGTCTAGTTTGCAATGGTGATAGCTACTCCATTAGACTAAAGCATGGAAAGAAAATTGTCTATATGGGTCATCCTAGGTATTTACCATCTAATCATTCTTGAAGAATCCATCGGAATCGATGCTTCAATGGAAAGTTAGAGATGCACGGGCCACCTTATATGATGAGCAAAGATGACACATTGGTACAGCTAAAGGTAATTGACAGTATTAAATTCGGCAAAATTTTTAGGGGTCGTAAGCGAAAGTGTAATGAATTAGAGTTGAGCTAAACAAAGTGGAGCATATTTTTTGACTTACCTTATTGGCAGCATCTCCTACATCGTCATAATTTGGATGTCATGCATATTGAGAAGAATATTTATGATAATGTTATTGGGATACTTCTTAACATCAAGAAAAAATAAAAGATAATTTGAATTCTCGAATAGACCTGAAAAGAATGGGAATACGGCATGAGTTGCACTTGGTGCCCATGATGGTGGAAAATTTTTAATGCCAACTGCAAGTTATACATTGCATGACGATGAGAAAAAAAATTTTTGTGAATGGTTAAAAATCATAAAGTTTTCTGATGGTTTTGCCTCCAACATTTCAAGCCATGTGAACTTGAAAGATGACAGTATCTCGGGTATGAAGAGTCACAACTCTTATGTTATGTTGCAGCATCTTATACCTCCTATGATGCATGGCTTCCTCATCCTAGAGGTATAGAATGCACTTATTGAATTGAATATTTTCTTTTAAGAATTATATTGTCAGAAACTCCAAGTTGATATACTTGAAAAGTTTCAATCAGATATTGTCCTATTGCTATGTAGGCTCAAAAAAAAATTTTCACCATCATTTTTCAATATTATGGTACACTTGGTGGTTCACCTTCCAAGGAAAGCTTTGCTTATCGAGCCAGTTCAATACTGATGGATGTATCCTGTTGAACGATAATAATACTACAAAAAAGCTAATTTTTTATTTAATTTATAATTATAATAAAAAATAATTATATATTTTTTATATTTTTTTATCATTTTGTATGTACAGATTCTTATATAAGTTGAAACAATATGTGCAAAATAAGGCATGTCCAGAAGGATCAATTATGGAAGCATATATCTCCACAAAGTATCTTATATTTTTTTGATGTACCTTGATGATGTAGAAACATGATTCAATCATGAAGAGCGTAATGCAGATAGGAAGTGGGCTGACATTGAATTTACATTATCTATTTTTGAGGTTAATGATCATCTCATTAGTAGAAGAAGGTACAAATATATGGACATAGAAAAGCATGAGCTGGTGCATTTTTAAGTACTAAATAATTTCAAAAAAATCTATCATTTTATGGAGTAAGTATCTTTACATAACCAACATTATATACTTTTCATGAGATAAAATAAATAATAAGCATGTATTTATTGTAGAGAGCATAGAGATATATTATTATAATAAAATATTAGAGATATCAAGGAACGACATCGAAGAAAGTTCGCAGCTTGGTTCAGATAATTTGTAAGCACAATAATAATTTTTTTTTACTTTTTATTACATGTAATGTACACAGAGATGATTTATCTTAACTTATATATATGTTATTGTAGATGATGTTAATGTATCATAATAAAAATGATGGTGCAATCGAAGAATTATCTGATTTAGCATACCACCTCAATCCTAGAATTTCGTGTTATAGCTCATGTATTGTTGGTGGTATGAGATTTCATACAAGAAAGCTTGATATGCAATGGCGGACTCAAAATAGTGAAATTTTGACATTGATAATCAATGGAATAATGAGATTAAATATTATGGTATCCTTTCCAATATTATACAGTTCAAATATGGGTCAAAATGATTTATTTACCTATTTAAATGCCAATGGTGGGATATCAGCAATAATAGGATGGGTATTCATAAAGATGCATATTTCACAAGCGTTAACTTTACAAGAACATGGTACCAATCCAATCCTTTCATACTCGCTAGTCAGGCAAAGCAGGTATTATACTTAAAAGATATGAGATATCGAGGTGAATGGCATATTGTATAAAGGATTGCACCAAGGAGTGTTTATAACATAAATGTTCATTCCGAGATAAAAACAAACGAGAATTTCTTTCAAGAGGAATAGAATACAGCTGACTTGGAATAGTTCAGTGCTAATATTGGAAGCACATCTCTTCTAATTAAGGATAACATGCAACCCGATAATATTGATGTTAGTGAATTAAATCTGAACATGTCGAAGGATTATAATGAAAATGATGACAACTTCATAAATGATGACGAGGAAGATTATACATTGATGGATTATATTGATGAAGATGTTGATAATTCTACTGATGAAGATACAGACATTGATTGATAATATGTAATTTTTCAAGAAACTCATATGTCTCAAATTTCATATATTATTTAGTATTAATATAATTTTTATCAATATTATATTATCTCTAATATATTGTTTGATATAGACATGGCACTAGGAGGATGACCCCGAAGACCTCTATGACGAGATGTCGGTGCATCAACTTCTTAACAGCGATCTCCTGATTAGGTGGTCACATTAGCCACTCTAGGTTGATTTTACATATTATAGTTTTTTTGTATTTAATTTGCTTTAGTTTTTTATCATTTATAAATAACTCATTTTAAGCTATGCCACTAGGAAGATGATCTGATGGGGGTACCGACATGGAGATGTCGGTACCACTTCATCTCAGCAGCACACTATTGAGGCAGGCACACCATCTCCTACCATAGGTTGATTTTACATATTATAGTTTTTTATATTATATTTGCTTTAAGTTTTTATCATATATAAATAATTAATTTTAAGTTTTTTATTTTGTTGCAACTGCTGATACTGTGATTAGACAAACTTGTGGAGCCACCATAAATGAGAAGCTAGAGGAGTGGAGGAGGGCACATTCCGAGAAGAGGATGAGGGTTGTCATCCCACTGGGATATATCATACTACTAGAGCGCCATATCAAGGATCCGTAGGTGTGTGTGAGGTTGGTATTATTATCCATTCGTATGCTTCCCTGACACTGTCTGATTGGCGTAAAGTTACGAGATCGAAGCCATAGTTGCAGGTCCTCCTCGATCATTTATAGGTAACTAAATATAAATTATATTATATTTTTTAAATATAGATCTTTTTATTTATTTATATATATTTAATAATTGCATAATTTTATTTTGTTGAATCTCATGTATTGTACATTATTTTTTTAGCACGACTTTGATATTCAGAAGATTGATACCCCATGTGTGCAGGAGGCTATCCTTAGGTATATGGAAAGATTGCTTAGAAAATTTAGATATGAGCTCCATAGCCACTGGAAGGAGGTCTTCCATGCACGTGGGGCGGCGGCGACACGTGAGACATCGCATAAGAGTGTATCACGCCCTGCTTGGGATTTTCTCTGCACCAGATATGAGGATCCTGCATACCGGATATAACTATTATATATAATAAAAATATTGATTATTCAGCTGATATGGTATTATAATATGTTCACTAATATCTTGATTGCATTTACTTATTAGGTCTTTTTTAAAAAGACCTCATAGAGCAGGTCGAGGCTCACGGTGATGCATTGCGGTGGATCGAAGTCATTTGCACAATATCAGTATAAGCTAGTAAGTACACATACATACATCTTTAATAATTTGTTAGAATGTGTTTGTATCTGTATACTTACTTTTATAAATTTTAGAGGAACATCAAGATAGGACAGCTGCCTGGGCGGATTGATGTCTACTAGAAGACCCATCGTCGGGCGATGGACGGGTGGCTTTTTGAGACTAGAAAGAAACATGTGAGTATTAATTGATTAAGTTTTATTTTAATTTCATTATAAAGTTTAGACTTTTGATTATATTTATTTATTTTCTTTAATTAGGACCGCATGATGGAGATATGATCCCAGCCCTCCACTAAGGGCTCTACCCAACCCATAGATGATAATATCTGTGATGAGATGCTTGGTAGGAGATCTAGCTATGCTATAGGATTGGGATATAGAATTGTGGCCCCTAGCTCCTCTCGAGCGGCACATGTTTCTTGCATTGCTCATCTACATGAGGCGGAGAGGAGACATGCTGAGATTAAGAGGAGACATCAGGAGGAGATAGCGGACCTACAGCGGGCCAATGCCGAGCTTTCATCCTAGCTTACAGCATTTGGAGCGAAGCTCAACGAGTTATGTCGCCGTATGCCTCCCCCACCGACTTTTAATGTTTCTGCTAATGTTTATGATCAGGACTCCACCGATGATGATGACGGATGTCCTCTATGATCGATATTATTTTATATTATTTTTAATTAATATATTTTTATTATTTATATTATATAATTAGTTTACTAACTTAATTTTTTAATTTAATGTAGGTCTATCATATGTCATTGAACATATGGATTTTTATTTTATTTCAATGTATTTTTTTTATATGACATTTTATATGATTGTATATATCTTTTACATTAGTTGTATGTATGATATTTTGTATATATACATGGTTTTATATGGATGTTTTAAAGTTAATGAATTTGATTTTGGCATGTGTTTATTTGTTAAATGGATGTAATATGATGTTCATTTATCTATAGGTTTTAAAAAATTGGCACAAATAAAATTATTTTTTTGGTTAAAAATAATTAGCGATGTAAAGAGAAGCGTAGGTAAAGAGTTCTAGCAATACAAAATTAGCATCAATAAATCCAAATAACCATTGACAAACAATGTGCTACTGTACCACTTTTAGCCATACTTAACAATTAACGACATAAGTTAACATCACAAATATTTATCGATGCATAATAAATCTAGATAAATCCAAAGTAACCATCGCCAAACAGCATGCCAGCACACCACCTTTGGCGATGCTTACCTATTACTGATGTATGTTTACATTGCAAAATATTTACCAAAGTAAAATAAGCATAGGTAAATCTTTTTTTATGGATGTTGTCCTTGCATCATAAAAAGATTTTTTTTCGATGCTTTTTTAGCATAGGTAAATATTTATTTACCAACGTAAGTTTTCATTGGTAAAAATTTTTTTGCCGACCTTTATCTTACATGGATAAAAGTCCATATTATCGATGATTATTTTGCATCATTAAATAAATATTTTTTGATACATGCTTTGCATAGCTAAAAGTAATTTTCGACATTTATTTTAACATCAATAAAACTAATTTGTTCCAACGAAAATTTATAAATGTTGGTAAATGGAATCAATGATGGCACTTTTGCTGATGGATTTTTTTTTATGCATTTTATGTCGATAGATGTAATTAGCGATATTTTTTTAGGATTTAGCTATACTTTTATTGCATAGCTAATTATCTTTTTTTCTTATAGTGATATCATCATTTTTATTTGAAATGTCATAATTTTAACACATGATGTCATAATAATATCTAACACTTTCTTTCAAAAGAATTTTATATACAAAAAATCATAATTTTAATCTAGAATATCATAATTTTGAAATAAAATATCATAATTTTTTTTAAAGAATATCTTACAGAGATATTTTGCAAACATGATATCATAATTTTAACTAAAATATCCTAATTTTACCTAAAATGTTATAACTGAAAGAGTAAGGATGGTGCTCCCAAGACTTAGAAGATCATGAAGGAGTCAAGATGGTGGCTCCTAAAGGCTAGGATCAATCAGAAATGTATCAACCAGGATAAGAAGGCTAGCACACTATCAGGCTTGCTCGGATACGGGACGAACTGACTCGGATTGAGATCGAGTCGGCTCGGATCAAAATCGAGCTAGCTCTCTTAGGCAAACAAAGAACGTATTTCAGGATTCTGTGACTTGACGAGCAGTTGAGCTGGCTCGAGTCTTCATTGAGCTAACTCGGACAGGCAGACAGATGAGTACGGAATTTTTTATTTGGTCTTAGATTTAGTTTAATCTAAGGGATCTTAAAGCCAAGTTTGAGAGATCTTAAGATGGCTAATTCATGTATTGGACTAGATTTTTAGTCCAAGAGATGAGAGCATGCAAAGCATGAGTGTACATGGGCTTGCATGAGTGCTTTCATGTATGGGTTAGTCTATAAGAGTTTTTTTAGAACCGAGTCTTGTTGACTCAGGGTGCATATATATACTTTGTATATATAATTATTGACAAGAAGAAGAAGAATAGAAACCCCTTTTCTTTCTGAAAATCCTAGCTTCTTCTTTCTTTCTCTCTCTATGCCACCATCTAAAGTACCAATCATCTGATCTTCATCCTTGCTTGCTATCATCTCTAACTTCCAACATGTTGATAGAAGGTACAAAGGTTTTCACAGGTCCAAAAATAATTCATAACAAGTGGTATCAGAGCCTAAGTTGTATGGAAGGAAGAGAAGATGCTAGAAAGTTGAAGATCTTCAGATGCTGAAAATTCAATATGGTCCTGTCAATGTATTTCTTAAATCACTTGGAGTTCATGTCGCATTTTGGTTTGGATCCAGCCATGGAAAGCAACGTAAAGGTTGATTCAAGAAGTTTGATAGAAAAAAAAAAATTTTTATGTGGAAAGTTCGTGTGGAGAATCTTCTAATTCAAGCTAACTTAGATCAAGCATTAGAAGAGAAGCCTAAAGGAATGTCGGATCGTCAGTGGATGTCTCTGAAAAGGAAGGCCTGCTTCATGATTAGAGGATGCTTGGTGGATGCAACACTCTATTCAGTTTTAGAGGAGAGGACCTCGAGAGGTTTATGGTCGAAGTTGCAAACCATGCATATGGAGAAAAATATATGTAACAAGCTAATATTGAAGAAGAGACTGTATAGCCTTCGAATGTAGGAAGGTGGAGATGTCTTGATTCACATCCAGAAGTTTGATCAGTTGTGTAATGAGTTGCTAAATATTGGGGTGAAGATGGAGGAAGAAGATAAATCATTGCTTTTGCTATGCTCGCTGCCCTCGTCCTATAATCCATTGGTGACGACGCTGCTCTATGGTAAGGAGACTTTGGAATATAAAGACATGGTCTCGGTGCTGCGAACCAACAAACAACAAGAGAAGTTAACCAAGAAAGGTGTTTCCCAAGAGGGCTTGACCATGGAGAAGAGACCTAGAAGATCAAAGGAGAGTGGCAAGTCAAGAGGACGGTCAAAGTCTCAGAAGAACAAGAATAGGAAGGAAGCTAGGTGCTACAAGTGCAACGAAATTAGACATTTCAGACGTAATTACCCACAATGGAAGAACAAAAAGGAAGAGAAAAGTGGATCTAATGTGTTGAGTATGGTGGCTGATAGTGAGGTGGAGGATGACCTCTTGGTTGTATCAGATGGTCACATGAGATACACAGATGTATGGATCCTAGATTCAGCCTGTTCACATCACTACACTCCAAATCGGTCATGGTTTGTTTCATACACCAAGACTGATGAGGAGAGTATGATACTAGGAGATGATCACCCATGTAGAGTTGTTGGTATTGGAAGCATTTGGGTGAGGATGTTTGATGGATAATGCAGACTCTCACAAATGTGAAGCACGTTTCAGATCTGAAGAAAAATCTCATGTCATTAGACTACCTAGTGCGGAGCGATTGCAGCTTTAGCAGTCATTCTAGGAGTGGAGTTCTTAATATCTTCAATGGTGCTATGGTGGTGATGAGAGGTAGGAGAATAAAAAATAACCTTTACATGTTGGTTGGATCTATGGTGATCAGAGAATCCGAGGCAGCAGCAACAGCACAGGATCAGCAGGAGGCTCGTCGGTTGTGGCACTACCGCCTAAGCTATATGGGTGATCATGGGATGAAGGAGCTGAGCAAACATGGTCTAATTTCAGATCTGGATGGAGGCATTATAGAGGTTTGTGAGCCATTTCAGATGGATAAATAGAGGAGAATATAGTTTGCCAGTAGTTCAGCCCATAGTGCAGCCCCACTAGAACTAGTTCACACTGACGTGTGGGGACCGATTCCATTTCCAGCCAGCAACAGGACGAGATACTTCTTGACCTTCATAGATGATTTCTTAAGAAAGGTATGGGTCTATTTCATAAAGAAGAAATTAGAAGTCTTCTCCAAGTTTAAGATGTGGAAAGCTGAGGTGGAGAAAGAGACAGGTCGGAGCTTGAAGTGTCTATGGTCAAATAATGGTGGAGAATACACCAGCAAAGAGTTCTAAAGTTTTTGTGAGGAGTGTGGCATCAAAAGGCATTTCTTGATGAAAGAAACTCCTTAGCAAAATGAGGTGGCCAAAAGGATTAACACCCTTTTGGAAAAGACATGATGAATGAGGCTGCAGATAGGACTTCTGAAGACATTTTGGATTGATACAGTGGATGCAGCCTATTATCTAGTGAATCGATCATCTCATACAAAGTTAAATAGTAGTATTCCAAAGGAGAAATGGTTTGAAAGAAAGATTGGGCTAATCCATATAATGATATTTGGGTGCACGGCATTTGTGCACATTGGTACTGATGAGTAGAGCAAGTTAGATGTTCGGTCATAGAAGATGGTATTCTTAGGATATCCATGAGGAGTTAAGGGATACTGGTTGTAGGATCCCTTGTAGAAGAAGGTCATCATTAGTAGAAATATCATATTTGATAAAAATTCAGTTCTCCAAAGGTGAGAGGCATGAAGGAGCAGCACAAGCAATAGGAGGTCCAGTAGGGCAGCGCTGGATAGATAATATCTTATTCTATTTTGCCACTTGCAGGTGCATCGAAAGGACTTGGTATTTAGGTGGAGCACTCACCAAAGGTGTCTCCATAGGTGGAGAGAGCTCGGATAGGTGAAAGAACCTAGAAGGCCCAGTAGGAGCAAGCTGGACCTAGGACGGACATTGGGGTTGCACTTCACAAGCCCAAAAGGAACATCAGATAACCAAAATGATATGGCTTTAAGGATACACTATCATATGCCCTGGTGATAGAAAATGAGGATCCCTACACCTACAAGGAGGCTATGGATAGCCAAGATAGAGAGAGATGGATCCAAGTAATATCCAAGGAGATGTAGCCTCTCCACAAGAATGAGATGTGGCGATTGGTGTAGTTGCCACAAGGAAAGAAATCCATTGGTTGCAAGTAGGTTTACCAACATAAGGAGAGGCTTTCAAAGCAGGAAGGTATTAGGTACAAGATGAGGTTAGTAGCCAAGGGATACTCCTAAAAGGAAGGCATTGACTTCAGCGAAGTATTTTCTCCCATCATCAGGCATACTTCTATTAGGATGTTGCTGAGCATCATGGCAGCTCTGGACTTGGAGCTGGAGTAGATGGATGTTAAGATGGCATTCCTCCATGGGCATTTGGAGGAGAGCATCTACATGGAGCAACCACCAGGGTTCCAAGAGCCAAGAGAAGAAGAAAAGGTCTGTTTGCTGCAGAAATCATTATACAGACTGAAGCAATCACCAAGGCAATGGTACAAACGATTTAACTCTTATATCAGGAGCATTGGACTTTTCAAGTGCAAATATGACTCTTATGTATATGTTAAATCTTTGGAGGATGAGTATAGGATGTTCCTACTCTTGTATGTGGACGACATACTTATAGCATATAAGAGTAGAAAAGTTGTGTAGGAATTAAAAGCGATCTTATCTCAAGAGTATGAGATGAAGGATTTGGGGCCTACAAGAAAAATCTTAGAGATGAAAATCTTTAAAGATAAATCCAAGAGGGTGCTGCATTTATCTCAGGAAGGCTACATCATGAAGGCCTTGGAGAGGTTTGAGATGAAAGGAGCAAAACCAGCAGAGCTGCCACTTGCCAGGCACTTTAGACTCTCGAAGATAATGTCGCCACAGACTGAGATGGAGGCTCAAGAAATGGAGAAAATACCATATGCCTCTAGTGTGGGAAGCCTAATATACACCATGGTGTGTTGTAGGCCGGATATCACCCATGCAGTGAGCTAGGTCAGCAAGTTCATGGCACAGCTTGATAGGGAGCACTAGCGAGCACTGAAGTGGATCTTTAGGTACTTGATGGGTGCTGTTGGAGTTGGCATCTCCTATAGATAGTAAGATGAAGCTGAGAAACTCTCCGACATGTCCAAGGAAGCTTGAAGACAGATAAGAGGATTTATGGATGTAGATTTCGATGGAGACGTGGACACCCGACGATCAACAATAGGTTTTGTATTTAGCCTATTTGGAGGTCTTGTTTCATGGAGATCATATTTGCAACCCATTACGGCCTTATCCACCATTGAGGAAGAGTACATCAGCATCATAGAAGCAGCAAAGAAGGCTCCATGGCTGAAGGGATTGGTGTTGGAGATAGGTCTCAAGCAAGAGACTGTCATGGTGCACTGCGATAGTCAGAGTGCACTATTACTTGCTCAGAATTTTATCTACCATGTGAGGATGAAGTACATCGACATCAGATACTACCGGATCAGAGAGCTTATAGAAGAAGACCAGGTGGAGTTGGTGAAGGTCTACACTAAAGAAAATCCAGTGGATGCACTGACAAAAGTACTTCTATAAGACAGCTTTCGTAGATGTATGAAATCTATGTTTGATGGACAAAATAGAGTTGCCTCAAGCCTTGGGGCACCAAGATGGAGATTGAAAGAGTAAGGATGGTGCTCCCAAGACTTGAGAGCCCATGAAGAAGTCAAGGTGGTGGCTCCTAAAGGCTAAAATCAGTAAGAGATGTATCAGCTAGGATAAGAGGGCTAGCATACTATCAGGCTGGCTCAGATATGGGTCAAGCTAGCTCGATCTCATAAGAGGGCTGGCATACTGTCGGACTGGCTCGAATATGGATCGAGCCGGCTCGGGCAGAGATCGAGCTGGCTCGGACCAAAATTGAGCTAGTTTTCTCTAGCATATAGAGAACTTATTTTGGGATTCTGTGACTTAACAGGCAGTCGAGCCGACTCGAGTCCTTGTCCAGCTAGCTCAAATAGGCGGACAGATGAACATGGAATTTTCTATTTATTCTTGGATTGGATTTAATTCAAGGGATCTTAAGGCCTACTTTGAGAGGTCTTAAGGTGGCTAATTCATGTATTGAGCTAGAATTTTAGTCCGAGGGATGAAAGCATACAAGACATGGGTGTACATGGGCTTAGGTGAGTGCTTTCATGTATGGATTAGTCTAGGAGAGTTTTTCAGGGCTAAGTCTTGTTAACTTAGGATGTATATATACTTTGTATATGTAATTACTGACAAAAAGAAGAAGAATAGAAATCCCTTTTCTTCCTGAAAACCCTAGCCTCTTCTCTCTCTCTGCCACCGTCCAAACTACTAATCATCTTATCTTCATCCTTACTTGCTATCATCTCTAACTTGCTTCCAACAGGTTAGTAG
Organism: Cocos nucifera; assembly: GCA_006176705.1. Taxonomy (NCBI): domain Eukaryota; kingdom Viridiplantae; phylum Streptophyta; class Magnoliopsida; order Arecales; family Arecaceae; genus Cocos; species Cocos nucifera. The sequence continues at coordinate 374,320 of QRFJ01000156.1, read as the reverse complement.
AAGGTACAAAAATTTTCACAGGTCCAAAAATAATTCATAACAATAACTTTAGTATAGAGTATCATAATAATGTCAAAAATCATATTTTGATGAAAATTTGACTAGTGGATATCATAATTTTTACAAGAAATATCATAATTTTGACACAGAATATTATTATAATATCTAAAATTTTCTTTCGAAAGAATTTTATATAAAGAAGGTCATAATTTTAATCTGTAATATAATAATTTTGATATAAAATATTATAATTTTTATTAAAGAATATCTTACGAAGATGTTTTGCTAACACGATATCATAATTTTAACTAAAATATCATAATTTTATCTAAAATATTAGAACTTTAAGATAGAATATCATAATAATATCAAAAATCATATTTAGAAGGTGTTTTGATTACATGATATCACATTTTTTTTTGAAAGCTCTAATAGAAGAAAGCTCTAAATAGAAAATGGGAAAAGTGAGAAACACTGTGATCACAGTCGTCTCTCTCATGCATATTTAATAGAAGAAAGGCGAAGATGAATGGACACCTTTCTAAATAATTTCCTTGAAATGGTCAACGGTCGGATGAGTCCTACGATCACAGTCATTTTCACACCGCAAGATGGCACCATCAACTATTAAATGCCAAAGTCCGACCAGAGATAAAAACACAAGTCATCCAATCTGAGGCGCAGCTTGGGAATAGTCCTTTCGTCTGATCCTCAGTCTCAGCACTAGGAAGGTAGTGTTGTTGTGGTAATGCAAACACCTCAGATCATCCAATCGGTAACTAAAACACCTCAGCCCGGTTCTTGTATGTCAACATCCTGAGGTTAAGAAAATTATCGTAATACCCTTCGAACTGATGATCAGACCTTGGCGGGAGATCTGACCCATTCTCTTCGGCAATAACTCATCCAGCGATCAGGACTTTTAGATCACCTCAAATAAACGGCTCCTCGTCATCCTCGACGGCCCATCTTGTGGATAAATCACAATGTAGCTATGACCCAACCGTGAATAAGTTATTTTTCATTTTGCCTAAACTCGTGGGAGCAGATAAGGTATTCCAACTCTTCCAATAATTATCTTCCCACTCTGGAAAGACGGTCCTAATCTCACTACAACGTCATTAGCAGTTCAAAATTAACGGAACAGCATAACAACCGCAAACAATTTTCTCTACAAATATTACAAATTCCGAGAATCCACGTAAGTACAAATAATTTCTTTCAGAGAACTCGTTATTACTTGATCGTTCTCTGCTGACTTGAGCATTAGAGTATTCTTGTCGGAGTCAAATTCTTCGGTCCGGACTTTGTTTTGCAGGTCACTACAGCATCTCTATAAGAAGCCGACCGCTCCACCCCCAAGGTGAATCATTTTCAGCAATAATACGACTCTTGGTTTGGACGACTCATTTTAAATCTGCACCATTTCTTTCCAGAATACTTCTTTTCATTCTATATGTGCCTTAGGACCCCTCCAATAGTTTCATCCGGCTCTACTGAAACTTCATCTTGTCTTATTCCCTCAATGCCCCTCATTAAAATATCGTAAACTTTTGTTTGGAAAGAATAATAGATGTCGGTTTAATCTGGAATCTGAGAACTCATTCTTAGGTAATGGACATGGCAAGATTTGTCTTTGGTAACATTAACTATTACTTTTCAACAAAATCTGGACTGGTGCAAGCATTATCTTTTAAAAAATAATGTCGCAAACAGTGCTTCACCTAAGCTAAAGAAGTTGAATGACGGGCTCACAATTACTTGGTGTTCATAGCAGTTAGAGTTCATCTATAAATGAGCATAATGGATAAATATGACGACTTAATTGGTTGTTATTTTAGGTCTCCGAGCGAAGTGAGAAGACAGGAAAGGATAAAATAAAACACTTCCATTCAAATTCCGCTAGTCGCCTAAATTAAAGAAAGTCATTAACGACCTCCAAAGAGGATTGGCTCTTCGCCGGTGGATGGAGCAGTTTACAAGTAATAACCGACACTTGTGATATTATGATTCTTCTAATTCTTCGGCATGATCTGGTGATGAAATAGTGATGCCCCTCCCATGCTTGGGTATTTCGGGAAGCGAAAGATCACCTTCCAACAACTGCATCACTTGGCGCATGGTTGGTCTAGCCGCACGTACAGGATTTGAACAAAGCAATCCAATCTTTAAGATCAGTTCCACTTCCTCCGGATCATAATCACCTCCCAGTCTTGCATCTGTAACCTCTAGAATTACTCCATTCCTCCAACTCCTCCACACCCAGTCCACCAAATGAAGATCTGGTGATTCTTGTTGCAATATCGGCCTCCTTCCACAGACAACCTCAAGTATGAAAACCCCGAACGCGAAGACATCAGTGCTCGTAGTTGCCCTGCCTGTTTTAGTGAGCTCTGGTGCAATGTAACCAAAAGTTCCCACCACATGAGTGATTTGGGGATCGCTACCATGATCATACAGTCTTGATAGTCCAAAGTCTCCCAACTTTGCATTCATTTCACCATCCAGTAGGACGTTGCTGGCTTTTATATCCCTGTGTACAACAATCTGCTCCCATTCTTCATGCAAGTAAAGCAAACCCGATGCCACGCCTCTGATAATTTTTAGTCTCCGACTCCAGCTAAGCGTTGCTGCCTTGTTTGCATCATAGAGGAACTTGTCAAGACTACCATTGGACATGAACTCATAGACCAAAAGAAGTTCCCCTTTCCGACGACTATAGCCAAGAAGTTGTACCAAATTGCGGTGACGGAGTTGACTGTTACTCGCGATCTCCCCAACAAACTCCCTCATTCCTTGCTTAGAATCATGAGATATCCTCTTCACTGCAATTTCGGTCTTCGAGATGGGTAGCTCGCCTTCGTAAACTCTTCCAAAACCTCCGACTCCCAAAAGATTTTCCTCTCGGAAGCCTTTGGTAGCCTTGAATAGTTCTTTAAACGAGAATCTATGAGTTCTATGTTCTAGCTCCCACCCTTCAACAACTTCAGCATATCTTGCCTTTCTTCTTATCATGTAAGCAATACTGAAGGCAGTTATAGCTACGAACACCACTGCTCCTAAGGACAGCCAAATTATCAAAGATGTTAGTTTCCTACGATGCTTTTTAGAAGGAAGCGAAGGAAGGCTGGACAGGTTGAGGGCAGCCGCCTGCCCATTCATCTTAAAGCTCCAACCCAGAACATAATCGGATGGTACGCTGGAGCCTGTAGAAGCAGAGAAGCCAAGATACATGGTGTCTGATATTACGGGGGAGAGATCAATGAAAGAAGACAACAATGGATGGCTTGGTTTGGGCACACCGACTGGGGATATTGTTACATCTAGCTTCTTCTCTGGATTGCTGTAATCTACCCATACCTGCATAGCCTCCCCGCTTATGAGGCTGAGGTTCTTAAATTCGCCAATATTTTCAATGAAATATGATGCTGTCGCAGCATTTATGGACCTTAATCCATTGACATCAATCCCGACATGGTTGTTGTCAATATCTCCAAAGTCTATATTTTGGATGGTGTCTAGCTCAATAGCAAGGATATGATTTGATGAATTGCCATCGTTGGTAGTGTTGAAGAGACCAAGGAATTGTTTGGGCAGAGCCCCAGAGAGCTCCCTGGTTGGAGAGAGCACAAATGCAAGTCCATCGCCAGCCACATCAGGATATTCGGGGAGTATTGCAAAAACGAAGCAAGATGAGAAAGAGTAAACGTTACCGTCCGAGGTGTTCTTCAAACGCAGTGGCACTTTGTGGAAGGCATGTCCTCGCTGGCTCCTTGTAGTGTTGGTTAATCTCAGAAGGCCATTGGGTGTGATCTCTGCCATGCCATCAAGGTACAACTCACTGCTATTGAAGCCGTTGTATGTGAATTCATCATATTTGTTTGCCGTGATTCCCGTGAGCATGCATATCACCAGAAGCAAGGATGGTTTTGGGTCCATTTGGAGAAGAACGGGGGATTTTCTTTTTGAGCAATTCAATGGTTTTGTGCCACACATTATGATGTGTAACCATGGACGTATTCAACCTTGGCGTCCAGCAGACAAACCAATTAATTACGGAAGGTAGACATGCCATTGAAGAACAGAAGTCAATAGCACGTGTCATACTTTATCATCTGTGTTTTCAAGACTTGAAAACAAAAATATCAATAAAGACAAAATAGTAGTTGATCCACCCACATCCCAATTCACGTTGAAAGATTGTCCAGATTACTGCATCAGTAGACAGGACTTGCATGCGCAATTTTAAATGCAAGTCCGAAATTTTACCACTTGCTGAGTTCTCCGCCGAACAACCTAATCTTCACTTTTCTTTCTCGAACCTGGAGCCTAAAATAAAAATAAAAATAGATAACTCTCATTTCAATTATTTGGTTGGAGAGTATTAATCCTATTTCATTTTCAATTCTGGGATTGAATGAGAATAACTCAATCCCTCAAAAATCCAATCCAAACTTTTTTCTAAGGAATCAAATCTTCATTTCAATTTCGATCGCAAATCAAAAGCTTTGGAGGATATGATCATTTTGATTTCTACCACTTAGCACCTCCCACCTATAAGTCCTTCATTCAGTCCTTATAGTTTATTTTCATGGATGTTGCCATAAGTTATATTTAGCATGGCACTGTTTTTAGGGCGATTGAGTTCATTGGAGATCTTGTGATAAGAGTTGGACCGTCCAAGAACCTCAATGATGGAGTCTGTTACTTGTTCTGTGGGTAAGTGTGTATGGCAATTATAATAAGTGGACTCCTAGAAACTGAATTGAAGAACATAATTATTCAAAGTAAGATCCATCTGATTGAAGCAGAAGACCAAGACCTACCATTTTGCTTCCATGTTCTCTGATCTAGCAGGCTATTTTTTCTTTTGTTGCCGGTCTTTGGAATCTATATATCAACAAAATTTTGAATTCTTTTTTAGAATACCCTCATATACTTACGTCTCATAGGTTAAATTGAATAACTGATGTTGACAATATCATTGATGATCTTATAGCGAGTAATATCAGTCATGCAATCAATTTTAAATGGATAGCATGTAGAAGATTTTTCTACGAATCTATACGGAAGATTAGAATGTAAAAATTATAGATATGTATCTGTATTCGTCATTGATTTTTCAAGAATAATGGGTCGAATGCTCAGACGAACACCAAGAGCTAAATTCTTCTCTATCAGCTTCCTTTCAATAGACGGCTATTCGATGGAATAAATCTGAGAATTAGTCTTATGGTATTTATCGAAAGTGGAGAGGGAAGATTTAGCCATTTAAAATAAAACCCTAACTGGTCCATCCATTGTTGCCCAGAGGTAGCAACTCAAGAGGGGGGGGAATTGGATTTACAAAATTTTAGCAAAATTAGACTCTAAAGCAAATAGGCGCTTCTAATTTAGAGAACTTGAGTGTTTATGGTGAATAAGCTAAGCATAGCAGCGAAATCAAAAAGCAACCAGATAATGCAAATTAGTAAAGCAAGAAAAGCAAAAGCACAATCAAATACACAAGGATTTTCTAGTGGTTCGATACAACCCCATACCTACGTCCACTTTTCAAGCTCTTTTTAAAAATTTTACTATAATCCTATATTACAGTGCGTTTGTTTTAACCCAGAATCATAAATAAATCTAGTTGATTTTGCTGGGCTCACCAACCATAACCCTACACCGATAGTTTTTCTGGTATCACTATCAATCCGATTGATTTTAACTTAGGAGCACCAACCACAATCTTTACACTATCCAATTATCGGCTTGGACAAGCCTATATCCTAAGTTTCTTCTCCTAAAGAAACTTCTAAAGAAAATAAAAATACAAGTATTAAAATTCAGCATAAGACTTAGAACAAAAAGAAACTCTTTTTGATGTACGAAGAAGAGGCTAAATGAATACTTTTTGGTAGCTTCTCTTCTCCTTAAATGGTGCTGAGAGATTGCTTAAAGTATTATGGAAGATGACTCTTGAATGCCCTTTGAATTTAAAGCTTAAATCTCTCTCTCTCTTATCTCCTTTTATTTGGATATTCAATGTAACATACTATTCTTGAATGATTTTCTTTCTTAAATCCTTAATCTCTCTTTTCGAAATATTTTTCTAATTACTTTTATACTTAGGAGTGACTTTTGAGTGAGTTTTGGCTATTAGCAAGCTTGGACTAGCTATTAGAGTGGAGAATGGCTCGTCGGAGAAGTGCAGAAAATTAGCCATTGTAGCCTATCCCGATATTGGGGTCGACACTCTCTCTGCAGGGGTCGACATTTTTTTCTCAAGTGTCCACACTTTTCTTTAGTTGTTGATATCTCCTAGGATCTTAAGGATTTCTGCTCTCTATCTTCTTTTCTATGCAATAGAGGTCGATCTTGGGATCGTCCTCTATCACAGGGGTCGTCCTAGAAGTCGTCCCCTCTGTATGTCAGTCCGTGCCAAAAGCTTGGAATCGACATCTTTGCTCCTGGGGTTGACATCTAGACTTCCTGAACTTTAAAATTTTGATCTTTTTGCTTCGTTTCAAAGCAGGGGTCGACACCTTTAGCCTTGGGATCGACACCTCCAAGTCTAAAACTCAAAAAATTATTTCTTTAAAGCCCTTGACTTGATGATTTTTGCGTAGATCTTTTTTTGGATTAATTCTTTAATTTAAATACAAAAAAAAACCTACATCCACTCATGAAATACATAGTTAAATACTCAAATACTTAAAATTTGGCAATCATCAAAATCAATCATGGGGTCAACAATCTTCTTTTTGATGATGGCAAAACTTTGAGTATATGCATAGAAATAAAATTTGATGTGTTTCAATAAATTGGCTAGTATAAATTATGAAGTGATAATGTAAGCTTCAATTAATATTTCATATAATTCATATACTCATATCAAAATACTATTGCCAATTAAGATCAATAAGTATTAAGGTTTAAAGTATGAAATTCATTAAGTTTCTTAAGTATAAATTTTTTAAGCATATACTCAATATACCTCTCTCCCTTTTTGATAATATCAAAAAAGTTATGAGAAGAACAAGGAATATCAGCAAAATCAATCAAAATTTAAAAAAAAATGAATCAAATTTAGAAATTTTAGAAAATTAAGCTTAGGAGGATATCAAATTTGAACTTCATGGGACAATTTATATGTAAAGTGATCATGTTTGATATCAAATTTGTATTGATGTCACTCCCTCCCTTTCGAAAATATTTAAATTCTGATTTTATCAAGATATTTGAGGGATAGAGCTTGCACACAATGTGTTAGCACAATTGATACCAAAGAAAGTATGTCCGAAGCCAAATTTTTATTTGATACCATCAGAGTAGATTTCTGATTTAGGTTCAAAAATTAGAGCTTTTTAAATAAACAAGTGTAACATGATATTTATTCTTTTCTTTTCTTAAAAAAATTCTAACAATTCAACTTGAAAAAGGTATGTATCACGAATGTATCGAATAAAAAAAATTCGATAAATGATGTTCTAATTTTGAAAGTCTCCTATATGATAGAACTTAAAATCATTTTTATATCTTTAAATGAGTCTCAAGTTTGAAAGAGTGTCAAATTAAGCTTGTTTGCAGCATAGAAAATATTTTAGCTCTAAATTAATTCCTATTAATTTTTCAAAGAAGTATAGTAATGTAGTCAAGTAGATAAAAAATAATAAGCATATGTGAATTAAAGGATAAAATTGAATTTTCTTAGCACAAGTCAATTTGAATCTTTTAGGATAAAACATGATTTGTCACAAGAAAAGTGATTTAGAGTATGTTTCAAAATCAGTTAAACTCTAATTAATTATTAAAAATAATTAATTATTCAAATTATACTAGTTAAGATAGAAGATTTAGAAGCACATGAAAGCTCAATGGTGTTATGCAATGAATGTTCATTTTTCAACATAAGTCACTTAGAAATTTCAAACAAATCAAAGTATATGAAGTATTTCTCCTCCTTTTTCTTTTAAATTAAGCATATTTAACATGAATTTAACATTAAAATTCATATTCATGAGATTTAAATGAATTTTCAATCATTTTATCATTTCTTCTTTAATATTTTTTCTCCCTTTATTTTACAAACATAGCCACTTTCATAACTAAGTAAAATTTTAAGAGCACTAAGCATTGATTGAGTGAGATAAATTATTAGTTAATTTAATCAATCAAATCATTCATTGAAGTCTTAAAATTTATTATTTTTTATGTTAAATATTTTTATTTTCCAATTGTTTCCCACTTAACAAGCATTTTTTTTAAAATTTAATTTTTAGATTATCAAAATTAAATATTTATATTCATTTAAATTATGATTCTTTAGAATTTGCTCTCCTTTGCTTTTGTAGTAAAATCAAAATTCAAAGATATAAAATGTTAACAAGACATCAAATATTTTAATATTGATCAAGGCATCACATTTTTTAAAAGAGAAATATTTTTTTCATTTACTCTAAAAGATGTTTACATGAACTGATTACATATGAGGTCAAAATGCAATAAAAGAGTGAATTGCTAGGAAGCTCTAAGGCTACATGAATGAAGTTCTAGCATTCTAAGTGAAGAAATCAGGCTCTAAGAACTGGGATCAGGTAGAGAGAAAAAAGATGGTCAAACATATGCAGAAGGTAGGCCTGGGGCATCTGTTCTCACAATAGAGATCTCCTGAACCAGTCAAGCAGCCTCCTCTCTGAGCAGTGAGATGGCCTCTGAGGTCAATTACTGAATCTCCAAGTTGACAACTGTAATGATCCTCGAAAAGACCCCCTCAACTAATAAATTCTTGTCCAATCTGGAGTGTGATCTGCCTGAACTCTTTGGACAGTCCTCCGGTGCCTTTATGGTCTCATAAGTCTGCTCTGCTGGTGCTGCTGGCTCTGCTAGCTCCTCCATCTGAATATCTGATACTGGTATAATAGGTGGAGCCTCAACTGGATCCTCTACCCGTATCTGAGCTTCTCGATGAATCCAACAAATACTCGATCTCTCGAAATCCATATAGTGCAGAGAGTGTTCGTTGTATGTATCTGTGTGCAACAGAGTTCTAGAGGTCTTCCTATCAAAATCTATCCCCTGCTACTAAAAAATCAAAGTCAAGACCATCCCATAGAGTAGAAAAGTCCTAGATCTTCCTACCATATCCTCCATATATCTGATCATAAGTGCTGAAAGATTCAGGAAGATCTTTCGAATTACATGGTACATGAAGGATATGTCTCTCGTAGCTACAAAGTTAAATCTATCGATTTTAAGAAAGAAAATCCAACTGGTAATGTGATGTAGGAGGCGCATATCAGTAGACAAGCGGTTGGCACTCACCTCCTCTAAATCACTAATATCCTCTCTTCCTAAAATATATTTAAGCCCTTCAGATTTCTTCTCAAGTTTGTCTAATCGGCTTCCTTCAGCGCTCATCCTCAGAATTCTTCTTAGTTTCTCACAATCAAACACAATGAGTACTCCTTTCACCTCGGACTTAATGACCCCATCTCTACTTTTCAAATTTGAATAAAATTCTCTGACTAGATTTGGGTAGGTCAAAATATTTAAGGAGCAAAAGAACTTCCAACCTAGATCTCTAAGTTTCCTCCCAAAGTCAAAATCATTTTTCTCTAAAAAATTGAAATCTATATTTCTACTCGTTGAAACCACACGGGAGACTGCGGACCATGAAGGAGTACCTCGAGATGATGAGGGGGCTGCGGGAGGTGGAAAAGACCTTGCTGAAGGCAAAAAAGGGGCTGCCGATGAAGAAGGAGAGGCTCTTTGCTCCGTGCGATGCTTGGAGTGCCATTCATGGATTGGAGATGGAGAGGAAGATGAACTAGGGCTTGAAGAACCCATATGGGATCTTCTTTTCTGACGAGCAACTCGCTTCACATGCGGCATTTTTCACCAAAATGAGGGAAGGATTGAAGAAGGGTTTGGAGGTTTGGATTTGGTAGTGGAGGGAGTTTGGAGAGGTTCTTGTTCAAAGGATCGAATGAAAAATGGAAATTGGAAAGGGACGGTTCGGGTTTTAAAAGACCCAGTCCCGAAAAGGGGTCAACATCTTGCTTAAAAAGTATCAAGACCTTGGAAGAGGTCGACACTTTTTAACCAAGGTGTCGACACCTTCCAGAACAGTTCTGGAAGGATTTTTCAATTCAAGTGTCAACACCTACAGGATTTAAGGTCGACACCTTGATTAAGAATCAGTCTAGAGAAGATCCAAAATAGGAGAATTTAATCAAATTTAGATCAAAAAGATATTCAATTGATTTGGGGTTTAGGATGACATTCAAACTAAATTTGAGATTTAATGATTTAATCAAATGAGATGTGATAATCAATCAGATTAGGAGTATTGAGAAGAAAAAATCTAGATACAGGCTCTATATGTTTGGTTTCAACTAGGAAAGACTTGAATCCTTGGAAAAGATTAAGATGCAATATAGTTTCAAACATTTGAATTTTATGAGAAGATGATTTATATTCCAATATTTATTTTATGTAAGTAATTTTGAGTAAATTTAATAGTTTAACATTTTATGGAGAAAATTCAAACTTAATTTCTCTTGTAAATTTAGCAATTAAAAAAATTAAACTAATTGAGAATTTCTTAGTTTAAATTTATCAAATATGGAATTGATATGGGGAGCCTTAAAATATCAAGCTAAATTTCAAGTTTAATCATTTCAATCATAGCATGATATATAGAGGAGAGAAAATTGATCTTTAAAATCAAAACATCATGATTTAAATTCATTGCATGCATCAAAATCAATCAATTGTACATAAAAAAATATTTTAATCAAGGAATTTCATGTACATGCATATTAATCAATGACTTGAATCAACGAAAGAAGTTCAATAACCATTGATGATATGATGAGAGAAAAGTTTAGATTATACCAACAGTCGCCATTCATCATTTATCTCTTCCAAGGCATCGAAGCAAGAATTTTTTTTTTCTTTTAAGCTCATTGGATCCTTGGCATACCTGCAAAATTACTTTATAGCTTTTGGTACTCAAGCCATCTTGGGTCCATAAGAATTAGTGTTTAAGATTTTTTTTGAAATCCAAACTTGTTTGATCAATGTTTGGCTAATTCTTTTAAAGTTACATTCCAAAATTGTATGCCAATTTGATTACATTTAAAGCATTTGATAGAATGATTTTTAGTTATGACCCTTGTGTAAATATTTCTAGTATTTTGCTATTTTCTTAAAATATTAAAATTAGTTTCAACTTTATTAAAAGTAGCTCCATTTGTTTTCACCATAGATTAAAGTTTTTGAAAGTTAATTATAATTTTTTTAGCAATAGATTTTAAAACTTCAGTCTCTCTTCTTAATTTTTCATTTTCTTTTAAGAGTTCTTTCTTTTCATTTAAAAGTTTTTCATTTTTCTTTTTAATCTCAACATTTTCTTTAACTAAAGAATTTTTAGATTTAATCAAATATTCTTTTTCTTTAGCCAAAGAATTATTTTCTTCAATTAAATTAAAATTATTCTTGTTAAGCTTCCTATTTTTTTGTCTTAACTTTTTAAGTTCATGCATTAGCTCATTGAAGGCATCAAATAGTTCATCAAAAGTAAAATTAGATGAGTTTTTAGAATTTACCTCATCCTTTAAGGCCATGAGGCAAAGATTTTCATTTTCATCTTTCTCATCCAAGCTTGACATGTCATCACTTCCCCAAATTCCTTTGGCTCCTCTTATTCTTCTTTCTGAGCCATTTGCATCTCATGGGTCATAAGAGAACTCATGAGCTCTTCTAGGAATAGCTTGATGAGATCCTTCGCTTCTTATATTACCGTCATCTTAACTTTCCATTCTTTAGGTAAAGATCTAAGCATTTTGCAAACAAGATCATAGTTAGAATAAGTTTTGCCTAGGCTATTTAAAGCATTTATAATTTCAGTAAATTTGACAAATATATCAAAAATAGTCTTATATTTTTTTCATTTTGAACATTTCATATTTATGAACAAGCAAGTTAATTTTAGATTCTTTAACTTGGCTTGTTCATTCATGAGTTATTTCTAATATATTCTAAATTTCTTTAGTCAATGTGCAAGATGATATTCTATTAAACTCATGCACATCTAAGAAACAATAGAATACATTGATGGCTTTTGCATTTAATTGAGTAATCCTTTTATCAAATTGATCTCATTTCCTTTTCAATTTGGAAAGAGTCATACCATTTATAATTTTTGTAGGTATGTGTGGTCCTCTAGTCATAATTTCCCACAAGTCATAATTTAGAGCTTATATGAAAATTCTCATTTTAATTTTTCAAAAGATGTAATTTCTGCCATCAGATAATGGTAGTCTAGAAGTGAATTGGCTCTTAATAAAGGAAACACCACTTGAGGTTGCCATCTAATCTTTTATCCTTGATGGTTAGATCAATAATTAATAATAGAGCATCTGCTCTGATACCATTTATTGCCCAGTGGTAGCAACCCAAGAGAGGAGGTGAATTGGATTTATAAAATTTTAGCAAAATTAGACTCTAAAGTAAATATATGCTTCTAATTGAGAGAACTTGAGTATTTATGGTGAATAAGCTTAGTATAGCAGTGAAATCAAAAGGCAACTAGATAATGCAAATTAGTAAAGCAAGAAAAGCAAAAGCATAATCAAATACACAAGAATTTTTTAGTGGTTCGGTGCAATCCCGCACCTACGTCTACTCTCCAAGTTTTTGAGAATTTTACTATAATCCTATATCACAGTGCATTTATTTTAACCCAGGATCATAAATAAATTTAGTTGATTTTATCAGGCTCATCAACCACAGTCCTACACCGATAGTTTTTCTAAGATCACTATCAACGCGATTGGTTTTAACTTACGAGCACCAACAATAATCTTTATATCATCAAATTATCGACTTAGACCAACCTATATCCTAAGTTTTTTTTTCCAAAGAAACTTGTAAAGAAAATAAAAATACAAGTATTAAACTTCAACACAAGATTTAGAACAAAAAGAAACTCTTTTTGGTGTGTGAAGAAGAGACTGAATGAATGCTTTTTGATAGCTTCACTTCTCCTCAAATGGTGCTGAGAGATTTCTTGAAGTGTTGTGGGAGATGACTCTTAAATGTCCTTTAAATTTGAAGCTCAAATCTCTTTTTTATCTTCTTTTATTTGGATATTCAATGTAACACACTATTCTTGAATGATTTTCTTTCTTAAATCATTAATCTCTCTTTCTAAAATATTTTTCTAACTATTTTTATACTTCAAAGTAACTTTTGAGTGAGTTTTGGCTATTAGCAAGCTTAGACTAGCCTTTGGAGTAGAGAATGGCCCATTGGAGAAGTGCAGAAAACTAACCATTATAGCCTATCCCATCATTGGGGTCGATACCTTTTCTGCAGGGGTCGATACTTTTCCTCAGGTGTCGATACTTTTTCTTCAGGTGTTGATAGCTCCTAGGATTTGAAGGATTTCTGCTCTTTGTCTTCTTTTTTGTGCAACAAAGGTTGACCCTAGGGTCGTCCTCTGGCATAGGGGTTGTCCTGTAGGTCATTCCCTTTGCGTGCTAGTTCGTGTTAGTACATGCCAAAAGCCTGAGGTCGATATCTTTTCTCCTAGGGTTGACACCTGGACTTCCTAAACTTTAAAATTTTCATCTTTTTGCTTCGTTTCAGGATGGGAGTCGACACCTTTAGCCTTGGGGTTGATACCTCCAAGTCTGAAACTCAAAAAATTAATTCTTTGAAGCCCTTGACTTGATGATTTTTGCGTAGATCTTTTCTTGGATTAATTCTTCAATTTAAATACCTGAAAAGACCTACATCTACTCATGAAATACATGGTTAAATACTCAAATACTCAAAGTTTGGCAATCATCAAAATCAATCATGGGGTCAACAATCTCCTCCTTTTTGATGATGGTAAAACTTTGTATATATGTATAAAAATAAAATTTGATGTGTTTCAATAAATTGACTAGTATAAATTATGAAGTGATAATATAGCATCTTTAAGAAGATCCGATAGAGTACTGCATTAGCCAGATAGATACTTTAGTATCTAGGTCTGGGACGGTGATCCTATTGAGCTCGATGAAAACAACAAGGATCCGATCACCTATAGGGATGCAGTGCAGAGGTTTGACTTTGAGAAGTGGCTTGGAGCTATTTAATCCAAATTGAAGTCAATAAAAATCAATAGTGTGTGGACACTAGTTGATTCGCCTAAGGGGGATAAAATCCATTGGGTGTAAATGAATTTTCAAAAGAATTAGAGGAGCGCAAACGAAAAGGTAAAGACTTATAAAGCCTGTCTAGCTATCACCTCAGAGTTTGAACATACGTTTTGAATGTATATCTTTGTTATGAATAAAGATAAACCCTACATTTGTAAGTGGGCAAAATATTCTATAGTGTGATTTCTTGTGTTGTCTATGGATGAAATTCTCTTAATCGAGAATGATATTCCAGCATTACAAGGAATAAAGATTTGGTTGTCATCTAATTTCTCCATGTTCAAGATCAGATATGGTATACTCACTAAGGATAGTAAGCAGATGTTGGTTTGATCCAAGTGAGAACTACTGAAAGATTGTATAGACAATCCTTAAGTATTTGAAAAATACTAAGATCTAGTGACTCAAATATGGAGATATTGACTTAAAATTTATGAATATTTTGATTCTAGGTTTTAGTCAGATCAAGATGATAGCAAGAAAGTATCGAATCATACTCTAATTGCAGAAGCAATCTGCTAAAAAGGTTCCAAGCAGGATACTGTAACCTACTCAGTTAGTGATGTAGAGTACATCATGGCATATGATGCTGCCATATAAGTCATGTAGTTACTGAGGTTCATTAATAGGTTGGAAGTGGCACCCTCTACCGATGGTCCAGTCCTATCATAGCATTGGAGCCATAGCTCAAGCTAAAAAATGGAAGGACCAGCATATTCTGCATCGCTTTAACCTTAGATATTAGATCTAGGTGATGTTGACTTTTAGAAGAATGATGAAAAAGGAGAACTTGATCGATCCATTTGCTAAGGCCTTAAAACTAAGGATTTCTACGAACTCAAGTGAAAGATAAGATATTTGATATTATTCTGATTGGCTTTTATCTAAGTGAAAGTTATTGAAAAATATGTCCTAAAGCCAATCATCTAAGTTGTAGATGATTGGAACCTGTGTGTGAATTATCTAATAATAATAATCATTTGGCAAGTTTATCATATAAGTTCTATCTTTCTTAAATGAACTTCTAAATTTTGATGAAGTTTTTAGAACCATAATCAATCGATAAAGAAGGATTTATCGAATGGTTATTAAACTATTCATGATCAAATGATAAGTTATTAATAAGGACGATAACTTATTGAGTGTAGATAGCTGTATGCCATATGTGTTGATTATCCTCATAACCAAATGGTGTAGAAACACTGGTATGGCATCCAGATGAGATGTAGGAGTATATTTGTACTAAACATGACCAACATAGCACTCTACTATTAAGAGTAGCTAGCTAAGGCCAATGGGTATCAGTGTCCCTACGACCTGAGATCACCATGATGACTTGCAAGCAACTCACTGTACTTTGATATCAGACTGTCCATATTTTTAATACAGATTTAGAAGGTTTCTAGGTATAGTCAAGTACTTGTGAAGTTGATGTATGAGTCAAGATGGGATTGACTACTCTTGATTAACTTTAGAAAGAGAATATCTCGTTGTGTTTCAATTTAGCAAAATCTAGACCTGGATAATCCTCGTAAGAAGTCATGGGATTTGTAAAATTTTAAAACATAATCTGGATGACTTGTATGAGTGTTGATAGCTAACTCGAAGTCGTCTTGACCATTATTAATCAAAGGGATGAATTATACGGTAACCATATGTCAGGGTTCTAATAATGTTGCTTTGCATATATTCAACTTATCCAGATGTCAGGTACCGTTGCTAGATGGTCATTTTAATTGGTATAGAAATTAGTTTCTATGCTACCAACTTAGGTTCAAACCTATGAGGTCACACACATTAGAGATTATAATCTGATCAAATGGTTAATAGATGATTGAGAATCATTCTAAGGTCAAACTATCAATACGATTGATGTTTGACCTAATGCAAGTGTTATAGGAGGATCCATTAGCAATTGAATTGCTAATTAGCTCAATTTGATTGAGTAATCAGGATGAGATCAAGTATAATTGAATTAGATTCAATTAAAATTAATTTAGACTTAATTGAATTAAGTCTAATTGATTTATTAGATAAGTTAATTGCAAGGGATAACAAGTTCCTATTCAACTAGGACTTAAGTGCACCAAATTTTAAATTTGATTAAAAATTAAATTAAATTTAAATTTAATTTAATTTAATTTAATTAGGCTTCTAATTAGATTAGAATATCCTATTAAATAGTTTGACTCAAATCTAATTAGAAAAAGATTTTATTGGGTTTGACCTAATCTACATGAGAATCCTAGTTAGACTAGGTTTCCATCTTCTCCCTTGCGCCACCTAATGAATAATCCCATGCCCCACATTAATTTCTAGATATTTTACATAAGTTTCATCATGCTATTAATGGTCCCCACGCCCCTTTGATCTGGTGGTTTTGATTTGATTTTGCATTGATCAAATATAGAAAGTGGTTTGGATTAGTTTCTTGTTTTGAAGGAGTCCCTAGAATCCTAAATACCTCTTCCTATCTTTGCTCCTTACCTTCCCATTCCATCTTAATTTTTTGTCACCCTTTTTTTCCTGGTGTGTGCATGAATTCCTTGTTCTCACATAGAAAAAATTGGAAGGGCGACCAAGAGTTGGATGCCCCATAACTTCCATGTTTGACTAGGTCTTTTGACCTAGTCTTTCCTTATTTTGTGAGGCACCTATTTTTTTAGCCCATATGGCATCAAAACCTATTTTGAATCCATGAAAAATCAAAGGAGAGAAAGGTGGTTGACGTGGGAGGTTGAGGCACCATATTCCTTGAAGAAAATATCTTCATCTAGACATCAAAAGTTGATGTATTGGAGGGACAAAGGTAAGAGAAGATAGTCTCCTCTTGGTTTTTTCTTTTAAGTTTTTTCTTCCTATTCTTTTATGCATTTTTATATGATAAAAAATCTGAGAGAGAGAGGAAGAGGATGTGGGAATAAGTGCTCCAAGATGTTAGGGCATGGTGGTCCTTCTTGAACATGATCTGATCATGTCTTGATGAGAGAAGAAGAAGAGAAGAAAGGTCTTCTCTTAGGATTTCTTTGAGAACCCTTCTTCTCTATTTATTTATGAGATTTTTCTATGAGAAAAATTAGAAAATATTAAATCTAAAAATATGAAAAAAATCTAGAGGAGAAGATCTCCTCTTATCCTAACATAGAGATGTTTTCAGAACATCAATCATTGATGTCCTAAAAGAGAAGATTTATCTTCTCTTAGGGCTTTTCTCATATATTTTTATTTTTTGATTTTTGAAAGATCTAAGGATTTGATTTCTTTCTTATTCCTTTTTGTGTTCTTCATCTCTTGGAGTATCCAAAAGATCAAAAGAATAATTTTTAAATTAACCATCAGGAGGGATCCACGAGAAGCTAGCACTTCAAGCGGATCTTCATTCGACGAACCTCCAATTTGTGTTTACAGCTTTGTATGGATTATCTGTAGAGATCCGACGTATGTGTGGCTCTAAGCAATAAGAGCAATATATAGAATCAACCATGGAGTTCTCAACCTATGCGAAGGTAAGAGATCTGATCTCTTCTTCACCCTAGATGTGATCTAGGATTTGATCTTGAACTATTATAGATCTAGGTATTGATTTGATCAATACCAATCTTACTTGATTTATTTTTAGATTTATGTATGATTTATGACATATTATAGATTCTAGATGTAGAGTTTAGTAATTAAATTACATATTTTTGTAGATTAAATAGTTTAATCTATAGCTTCCGCTATATTTTATTTCAAAAAATTTTGAAATTCAAGCATGAAACCCTGCATATTTTCCAACAAGCTTGTCTAATCAGCTTTCTTCAGCTCTCATCCTCTAAATTCTTACTAGTTTCTTACAATCAAACACAATGAGTACTCCTTTCACCTTGGACTTAATGACCCCATCTCCACTCTTTAAATTTGAATAAAATTCTCTGACTAGATTTGGGTAGGTCAAAATATTTAAGGAGTAAAAGAACTTCCATCCTAGATTTCTAAGTTTTCTACCAAAGTCAAAACCATTTTCCTCTAGAAAATTAAAATCTACATTTCTACCCATTGAAACCACACGAAAAAGTGTGAACCGTGAAGGAGTATCTCAAGATGATGAGGGGGCTGCCAAAGATAGAGAAGACCTTACTGGAGGTGAAGAAGGAGCTGCCAATGAAAGGGGAGAGGCTCTCTGCTCTGCGCAATGCTTGGAGCATCATTCACGGATCGAAGATGGAGAGGAAGATGAAGTAGGGTTTGAAGAACCCGTATGGGGTCTTCTTTCCCGACGAGCAACCCGCTTCACATGCGGCATTTTTCACCAAAATGAGGGAAGGAGGGATTGAAGAAGGGTTTGGAGGTTTGGATTTGGTAATGGAGGGAGATTGGAGAATAGTTCTAGAAGGATTTTTTTAGTTCTAGTGTTGACACCTACAGGATTTGGGATCGACACCTTGATTAAAAATCAATCCAAAGAAGATCCAAAATAGGAAAATTTAATTAAATTTAGATCAAAAAGATGTTCAATTGATTTAGAGGTTAAGGATGACATTCAAACTAAATTTGAGATTTAATGATTTGATCAAATGAGATATGATAATCAATCAGATTAGGAGTATTGAGAAGAAAAAATCTAAAGATAGGCTCTATATGTTTGGTTTCAACTAGGGAAGACTTGAATCCTTAGAAAAAGACTAAGATGCAATGCAGTTTCAAACATTTGAATTTTATGAGAAGATGATTTATATTTTAATATTTATTTTATGTAAGTAATTTTGAGTAAATTTAATAGTTTAACATTTTGTGGGAGAAATTCAAACTTAGTTTCTCTTATAAATTTAATAATTAAAGAAATTAAACCAAATGAGCATTTCTTAGTTTAAATTTATCAAATATGGAACTGATATGAGGAGTCTTAAAATATCAAGCTAAATTTCAAGTTTAATCATTTCAATCATAGCATGATATATAGAGGAGAGCAAATTAATTTTTAAAATCAAAACATCATGATATAAATTCATTGCACGCATCAAAATCAATCAATTATACAAAAAATATTTTAAGTATGGAATTTCATATACATGCGTATTAATCAATGACTTGAATTAATGAAAGAAGTTCAATAACTATTGATGGTATGATGAGAGAGAAGTTAGATTATACCAACAGTCACCATCCATCATTTATCTCTTCCAAGGCATCCAAGCAAGAAAATTTTTTCTTTTAAGCTCATTGGATCCTTGGCATACCTGCAAAATTACTTCGTAGCTTTTGGTACCCAAGCCATCTTGGATCCATAAGAATTAGTGTTTAAGATTTCTTTTACCAACTTGTTTGATCAATGTTTGGCTAATTCTTTTAAAGTTACATTCCAAAATTTTGTGGTCAATTTGATTATATTTAAAGCATTTGATAGAATAATTTTTAGTTGTGACCATTGTATAAATATTTCTAGTATTTTGCTATTTTCTTAAAAAATTAAAACCAGTTTCAACTTTATTAAAAGCAGCTCCATTTGTTTTCACCATAGATTGAAGGTTTTAAAACCTAATTGTAAATTTTTTAGCAATCAATTTTAAAACTTCAGCCTTTCTTCTTAATTTTTTGTTTTCTTTTAAAAGTTCTTTCTTTTCATTTAAAAGATTTTTATTTTTTTTTAAGCTCAATATTTTCTTTAACTAAAGAATTTTTAGATTTAATCAAATCTTCTTTTTCTTCAGCCAAAGAATTATTTTTTTCTATTAAATTAAAATTATTCTTTTTAAGCTCCCTACTTTTCTATCTTAATTTTTTAAATTCATACATTAGCTCATTAAAGGCATCAAGTAGTTCATCAAAAGTAAAATTGGATGAGTTTTTAGAATTTACCTCATCCTTCAAGGCCATGAGACAAAGATTTTCATTTTCATGTTCCTCATCCGAGCTTAACATGTCATCACTTCCCCAAATTCTTAGTAAAGCATTTTTCTTCATTTTTTTGGAGCACATTTGGTTGTTGGTGACATTTCTCTTTTTCTCCTTTTCCTTCTTCTTCATATCTTTCTTCATGAGGAACTTCTTGAATTTTCTTTAAAGAAACATCATGTCCTCATCATCTTCTTCTTCATCTTCCTCTGACTTATTGCTTTCTTGAAAATTTGAAGTAGACTTAAAGGTGATGTTTTTCAATTTCTTTGGCTCTTCTTCTTTTTTCTTTTAAGCCATTTTCATCTCATGGGTCATAAGAGAACCCATGAGCTCTTCTAGGGATAGCTTGGTGAGATCCTTCGCTTCTTATATTACTGTCACCTTAGCTTTTCTTTCTTTAGGTAAAGATCTAAACACTTTGCAAACAAGATCATAGTTAGAATCAGTTTTACCTAGGCCATTTAAAGCATTTATACTTTTAGTAAATTTGGCAAATATATCAAAAATAGTCTCATATTTTTTCATTTTGAATATTTCATATTTATGAACAAACAAGTTAATTTTAGATTCTTTAACTTGGCTTTTTCCTTCATGAGTTATTTCTAATATGTTTCAAATTTCTTTAGCCAATGTGCAAGATGATATTCTATTAAAATCATGCACATCTTAGGAATAATAGAGTATATTGATGGCTTTTGCATTTAATTAAGCCATCTTTTTGTCAAATTGATCTCATTTCCTTTTCAATTTGGGAAGAGTCATACCATTTACAATTTTTGTAGGTGTGTGGTCCTCTAGTCATAATTCTCCACAAGTCATAATCTAAAGCTTATATAAAAATTTTTATTTTAATTTTTTAAAAGATGTAATTGGTGCCATCAAATAATGGTGGTCTAGAAGTGAATTGGCTCTCAATAAAGAAAAAACCACTTGGGGTTGCCATCTGATCTTTTATCCTTGATGGTTAGATCAATAATTAATAACAGAGCATCTGCTCTGATACCATTTATTGCCCAGAGGTAGCAACCCAAGAGGGGAGTGAATTGGATTTATAAATTTTTTGCAAAACTAGACTCTAAAGCAAATATATGCTTCTAATTGAGAGAACTTGAGTATTTGTGATGAATAAGCTAAGTATAGCAGTGAAATCAAAAAGCAACTAGATAATATAAATTAGTAAAGCAAGAAAAGCAAAAGCACAATCAAACACATAAAGATTTTATAGTGGTTCGATGTAATCCCACATCTTTGTCCACTCCCCAAGCTCTTCTTAAAAATTTTACTATAATCCTATATTACAGTGCATTTATTTTAACCCAAGATCATAAATAAATATAGTTGATTTTGTCGGGCTCACCAACCATAACCTTACACCGATAATTTTTTCGAGATCACTATCAATCTGGTTGGTTTTAACCTAGGAGCACCAACCATAATCTTTATACCATCCAATTATTGGCTTGAACCAGCCTATACCCCAAGTTTCTTCTACCAAAAAAACTTATAAAGAAAATAAAAATATAAGTATTAAAATTCAGCATAAGACTTAGAACAAAAAGAAACTCTTTTTAGTGTGCGAAGAAGAGGCTGAATAAATGCCCTTTGGTAGCTTCTCTTCTTCTCAAATGGTGCTGAGAGATTGCTTGAAGTGTTGTGGGAGATGACTCTTGAATGCCCTCTGAATTTAAAGCTCAAATCACTCTCTTATCTCCTTTTATTTAGATATTCAATATAACACACTCTTCTTGAATGATTTTCTTTCTTAAATTCTTAATCTATCTTTTCAAAATATTTTTCTAACTATTTTTATACTTGGGAGTAACTTTTGAATGAGTTTTGATCGTTAGCAAGCTTGAACTAATCGTTGGAGTGGAGAATGGCCTGTTGGAGAAGTGCAGAAAATTAGCCATTGCAGCCTATCCTGATATTAGGGTCAACACCTTCTTTACGGGGTCAACACTTCTTTTTTAGGTATCGATATTTTTTCTTTAGATATCGACACCTCCTAAGATCCAAAGAATTTTTGCTCTCTGTCTTCTATTCTATGCAACAGAGATCAATCCTAGGATCGTTCTCTGGCACATGGGTCATCCTAGAGGTCGTTCCCTCTGCATGCCAGTGCAGGGATCGATACTTTTGCTCCTGGGGTTGACACCTAGACTTTCTGAGCTTTAAAATTTTGATCTTTTTATTTTATTTCAGGGCAGGGGTCGACATCTTTAGCCTTGGGGTCGACACCTCCAAGTCTGAAACTTAAAAAATTAATTCTTTGAAGTCCATGACTTGATGATTTTTGCATAAATCTTTTCTTGGATTAATTCTTTAATTTAAATACCTAGAAAGACCTACATCCACTTATGAAATATATGATTAAATACTTAAATACTCAAAGTTTGGTAATCATCAAAATCAATCATGGGGTCAACATCCATCACAGGCTCAAGTTGGGTCAAAGTCTGCACTATGCCATCCCAACCACACCAACTCAATGTAAGGTACATCTAGTCTAAAATAAAAGGATTACAAATAACATTGGACTTACATACATATCTATTAATCTGGATACATAATCAACCCATTTTTATTAAATTAAAATAAATAATTAATGGCAGCCCATCATTAGAAAAAATTCTTATATTCTTCTACTTGGGCAACATTAATTATGATTTTAAAATTTTAAAATATTTTACTTTTAAAAATGACTCTCGAGCTCAATAATAGAAAATACAATATATGGCTATGATTTTTGAAAAATATATGATTCATAGATAGCACCTCAAAATTAACTCAATCTAATAGTATTAATCGTGCTAAATCATAGAGGTCATTGGATCCTTTGTTTGACACAAGACTTATCCATGGTTATAAACATAACTAATACTATTGACATAAGTCTTGGTATGGTAGTGTAACAAGAAAATAGCATCCAAAAATGATCCAAACATATGCTATTTTTATTGTCAGTCCATCAATTTTTCTTCAATATATTTACGTATAAAATAAGCAAGAAAAATTCTAATGACTTCAACAATAAGCCATTCTGCATCACATACTCAGCATGATGTTAATAATGAAATAGCATAACATATCTGAAACTCGACATTTAGTCTCATATTTCATATAACAAGTATATCAACAAGAAAAATCTTGAAGTATACTAAAATAAATATGTACACATAATCAAAAGAATTAAAATAAATGTATCATTAATTTATCATACCAACAATATTTATCAAAAGTGCATGAGATGAAAAAAATCCATAACAATGAAGCATCAATAAAACATAAATACAAAGTCACTCTCACTAACCAAGTACATCAAAAGAACTTAGTATATCCATATTTTCAATAAACTTTATAAAGCATATGGGTCTCAAATTTCTAGTCAAGAGATCAGCGAATATTAACTCTGTATCTATGTACTCAACAGTTATGTCCCCTTTCTTTATAAAATCTCTTACTGTCAACTACTTCAGCTCTAAATATTTAGATCTACTAGAAGATTTAGTATTCTTTATGAAGAGCACAGCAGTACTATGATCATAATAGATTATCAGTAATCTGAAGGCAGAATCGATAATTTAAAATCCTGTAATAAAATTTTTCAGCCAAATAGCTTAAATAGCAACTTCATAACTGGCAATGAATTCAACTTGCATAATAGAAAAAGCTATCATGGTCAGTTTAACACTCCTTCAGAATATTGCATCTTCAGGTAACATAAAAATATATCCTGAAATTGATTTCAAATCATCAAGACATCCAGTAAGATCTGAATCTAAATATTTCAGCAGTTGTAGGTCATCAGTTCTTCTATACACAAGTATATAGTCCTTGGTTTTCTATAAGTATCTCATTATTCTGTTTGCAGCAATCCAATGTTGAAGACCTTGGTTTGATAGATACTTATCAAGAACTTCCATTATGAAGGCAATGTCAAGTCTGGTGCAAACCTGAGCATACTTCAAACTTCCTATAATACTGGCATAAGGGATATTTTTCATCTAATATTTCTCAAGCTTATTCTTTAGGCATTGATTTTTACTGAATTTGTCATCTTTGGCAATAGGCGTATCATATGGTTTGTAATTCTACATATTAAATATTTCAAGAATCTTGTTAATGTATGCCTTCTGTGACAAACCCAATAGATGACATGATCTATCCCTATGAATTTTAATACCTAGGACAACAGCTGCCTCCCCAAGATCTTTTATATAAAAAATTCTAGATAACATTTATTTAGTCTCATTGAGCAAACCATAATCACTACCAGCAAGCAAGATATCATCAATATATAAAACAAGAAAGATAAACTTTCTTCCACTGATTTTGAGATAGATGCACTGATCAATCTTATTTTTCTTAAAATCAAGAAAGTTATAACCTCATCAATTTTAAGTACTATTATTGAGATGCTTATTTCAAGCTATAAATGGACTTCTTCAATCTGGAGACTAAATATTCTCTCTCATTTTTTGGAAAACCCTCAGGCTATTTCATATATACTTTTTTAGTGAGATTACCATTTAAGAAAATAGTTTTAACATCTATTTGATGAAGCTCCAAGTCAAAATGAGCCACTAAAGATATGATGATTCTGAAGGAATCTTTTGAGGATATTGGAGAAAAAGTTTTAGTGTAGTCAATTTCTTCTCTCTGAGTAAATTCTTTAGCCACCAACGTAGCCTTGAAATGCTTAACTCTTCCTATAGAATCTTTCTTATATAGTCTTATATACCCACTTGCATTCAATAGGTTTATAATCCTCAATAGACTCAACAAGCTTCCATACTTTATTATTAGTCATAGACTATATCTCTTTATTCATCACACTTATCTATAAATCAGACTGAGGATAAGTTACAGCATCATGATTTATTACTAGATCAATAACATGCCTAATATTATAATCACTTTCTCCAAGACATTCAAAAAAATCATCAGAAATAACAGGCCTCTTTTGTTGGGAAAATCTTCTTAATGTCACCTTATCAATAGGTTGAGCAGGTTGAGGATTCAAAATAGGAGTAGGAGGATCAAAAATCTAAACATCCATTCTATCAATGGATGTAGAAACTATATTCTCATGTGATACAATCATAGGAATGGAGATAGTCTCTATTTGATTATTATCAATATCAATAGCTCGAAAAGATTCAATATCAGCCACATCAAGTTTTAAAAAGTTAGTAGTCCATGACTCTATAATTCCATTGCCTTTCCAGGACTATACAACCTACATCCTTTAGCATGTTCTGGATACCCAATGAAATAATAATGACTAGTTCTAGGGTCAGTTTTTTTTCTATACGATTATACACTTTTACATCTCCAAGATAACCCCAAACTCGAAAATAGTTTATACTAGATTTTTTAAGTTCAAAAGATATTTTAGGTAAAGATTTACTAGAAACTCTATTAAGAATATACAAGATAGTTTTAATAGTCTCACCCTATAGATTTTCTGATAAGTTTGACCTACTCATCATACTTCTTATCATATCCTTAAGAGTGTGATTACACCTATTAGCTACACTATTCTACTTAGGACTATCAAACATAATACATTAGAGAATAATTCTACAGTCTTGTAAGTACTTGGCAAATGGATCCATATGCTATCCTATTACATCATGTTTTCCATAATACTCACACCCACTGTCAGATCTCACAATCTTAATAATTATTTTTTAATATTTATTTTAAAAATTTTAAATTTTTTAATAGCTTTATATTTTTTTAATTAAATAAAGATAACCATATCAAAAAAAATATTAATAAATATGATGAAGTATTTATTATCATAAATTATGAAGAAATAAGGTCCACTAATGTCTGTGTGAATTATTTCTAGAAGATCTAAACTACGAGTTGCCCCTTTCTTTTTAGTCTTAGTTAATTTATCCCTAATACAGTCAATGTAGATGTCCATGTTTCCAAAATCTAAGATAGGTAGAATATCATTCTTAATTAGTCTATTAATTTTTTTCTTAGATATGTGCCCTAAGTGCTTGTGCCATACTATAAAAAATCTATTTTTGATTATAAAATATTTTGTAACCACATTCTCAACATTCAAAGAAGTATAGGAATAATCATAAGATAAATACAATTTATATAATCCATCACTCAAACTGCCATAACCAATAATTTAATAGTTAAATGTTAAATTAACTTTCCATCATGAAAATCAAAACCAAAACCATGTTTATATAAAGAGAAAATATAAATCAATTTTTTTCTAAAAGAAGGTACATAAAAGATATTTTTTAAAAAAAATTTAAAATCAGACTCTAAAAATAACTTAGATAAGTCCTATGTATTCTACTTTAACTTTAAAATCATTTTCTACTTTTAGCTTGATCCCTTTCAGACTTAGTTTTCTCTTGCTTATAAACTCCTATAAGGAAATAGCAACATGACTTATGGCACCACTATCAATCCACTAGAAATCAATAGGAACATCAACTACATTTGACTCATAACAAACAAGAGCTAGGAGCTTATTTTTTTGTTTTTGTTTTTTTCTAACTAAGACTTAAACTTCTAGCATTGATTTCTTATGTGGCCTTTCTTTTTACAGTAAAAATATTTGACATCTTTTTCAATGGCAACTTTAGAACCTTCAACAAAATAATTCTGACCAGAATTATTACTATGTCCTTTAGCATCCTGAGACTGTTTAGGAGCAGCATATTTATTCTTTTTCTTTTTCACAAAACCTTTGCTAGAATAGGGTTTGGGTTGAAAAGAAAGAAGGGCACTCTTACTATTTTCTTTCTTAAGCTTCTCTTCCTCAGCAACACATTTATTGATCAACTTATTAATACTCTAGATTTTATTCAAAGTATTATAAGCAATTTTGATCGACGAGAATTCAGCAAGTAAGAAATTCAAAGCATGAGGAACTAGAAAAGAGTCAGGCAGTTCAATTTTCAGATCTTTAAGCTTGGTTTGAAGATGGATCATTTTTAGAATATATTTTTTGACATCTCCAATTTATCATATCTCATGGTCGTCAATTCTTTCATTAGGCATCTAGACTCAACATTTCTAGATATAAGATATCTCTATCTTATAGCATCAAATAGTTCCTTAGAACTATTGATCTCTGATAGACCACTCAGAAGATGCTTAAAAATAGATCTCTTAATAGCAATTAAGCTAAGCTTATTAAATTTTTTTATTTAGCAAAATAATTTTTCTATTCTAGTATACTCTAGTTATTGAGATCATCAAGTTTATTCTCATGCAATGCCAAATCAATGTCAATAATACCAAGAGCAAATTTCATGTCTTGTTGCTATCTCTTATAATTTGATTCGGTCAAAACTTCAATGATGACATTATTATTGTTAATACCAAATGAGACTATACAAATAAATAGTAGGAATGCAAAATATTAGATAATGAGCATATACACAAACAACATCATCCTTTAGTAATATAAGCCATAAACAAGAGCTCAAACAATATATCACATATTCCTCTTTGGAAAGAACATGCAATATGCATAAGAGCTCTTTACATGAAGCCACAAGAAGAAATATCCTAGCATTCAGAAGCCTATCCTCTTTCATTTTCTTTCTTTTTTCTTTTTTTTTTTTATGATGGGTGGTGCCACCAGTGGTGGTGAAAAAAATGGCACTAGTTGCCATAGTCGATGCTGTGCCGACGATTCACCATGAAAAAAGTAAGAAGGACGGGCGGCCATAGCAAGAGAAGAAGGGCACAGTGGGAAAGAACTGTAGGCCCTCTTTCTCATCTCTTTTCTCCATTTTTTTTTTGGCTTAGATCCAAAAGGGATCTTGATGGGGCTCTAAGCTGCTCCTAGTGGCCGCCAGCATATTCTGCCACGTCGACGAGAAGAAGAGAAGAGGGAACAGGATCCATACCTCCCCTTTCTTTTTTTTTTTAATAATGATTCTAATCCTCTACCAAATCCCTGCTCTGATACCATATATAGAATTTTTTTCTATGAATCTATATAGAAGATTAAAATACAAAAATTATAGATGTGTACCTATGTTTGCCATTGATTTTCCAAAAATAATTGATCGGATGCTCAGACGAACACCGAGAGCCAAATCCTTCTTTACTAGCTTCCTTTCAACAGACGGCTATTCGATGGGATAAGTCTGAGAACTAATCTTATGGTATTTATAGAAAGTGAAAAAGGGATCTAGCCATTTAAAACAAAATTCTAATTGGCTCATTCAATATGGGCTCAAGTTGGGTAAAAGCCTACACTCCAACCATATCAACTCAATATAAGGTGCACCAAATTCAAAATAAAAGGATCACAAACAACATTAGGCTTATATATATGTCTATTAAATTGGATCATATAATCAATCCATTTTTAATAAAATAAAATAAATAATTAATGATAGTTTATAATCAAGAAAAATTTTTACATAGCAATGGCATTGATGATCTAATTAGACTTGAAGGGTTTGAGAAAACACCTATTTCTAGTATGTTTCTTCTTTTCTAAATTCTCTCGGCCAAACTTTGATGTGTAACTTTTGTCTCAAGGTGACAAGCCCACAATCTTCTCTAAGGAGAGCCTTGGGACGATCATTGGCATGGCCATCCTTTGGCCATTAGGCTAAAATTATTGCAACTTCTTTATTATTAACATTCCATGGGATGGCTGGTCTTGATAGGAAAAAGGGAGAAAATCCCATATGGGGCATGATTTGGCATTGTCCTAGAGGGTTGGGAATGGTGTCGCCTTTTTATCTTGGCAAGTCTCTCTCATGGAGCTCAAAACTAGGAAATATTGGAAACTTGGGATTTTTTTTATTTCTATTTTAATACTTAATCCCAAAAATGCCCCCGTCTCAAACTTATTTCCAAAACTAGGTGCCATGTTGAAATTGCCTCTTCAACAGGCAATTTCAAGCTAGGTAGCCCTCCACGTGTGCAACTATGGCCGACTTCAGTGAAATTGCCCATTCAACCAATGATTTTAGTTAGATTTTTCTCTGCCAACGTTTTTATCCCCTACCGTCCGACACCCTTCTCCACCCGATCATCTATCCATCCCCTGCCATCCGACCACTGCATCTCCACCTAGCTCGATCCTCAATCCCATGCCCGATGCCCCTTGGGCCCTCTTGTCCGTCCTGTTTGGTCCCTCCTGAAGGAAAATCCTGAATTTCTGGGATCAGATTCATTCAGATCTGATTGAATCTAGAGGCATATCTCAAAAATTTTTTCTTAAATTCTAATCAGATTTGATATTTTTTAGATCTAATTTTATAATTTGATAAACTAAAAAATTAAATTAAATTAAATCTAAATTAATTTTACCTTGATTCTGGGTAATCTGATTATCCGTTGATGATCCTGCTGAAGCCCTGAGGTTCTGGATCTAGCCACGCAAGTGCCTGGCCTCTATCGGTATCCACTCGAACTGGATTTAGAGATCTTCTTCTTCTCTTTTTTTCTTCAAAAATCAAATCTAGATCTGATTTGGAGGATCTTCAAAACTCCTTCTAAAGATTAGCAGTCGTCTCTCCAGTAGTGCTGCCTTCTTCCTTTCTCGTCAGCCTTTTCTTACTTGAATCGCACTAATCTGAAGCCCAACTATCCTTGGGCATGGAGAGGAGAGAGATGGCTAGAAGGTGGCATGGAGAAGGAAGAGGGACAGCCTTAGGGCATGGCTAGGAGAGGAGTTTCTTAAAAAGTGGGCACAGACAGGTCTTTATATAGACCCTGCTGTGCCACATCACCCCAGCCAATCACGTTGCTTCGTGCAATCAGATCTAAATCTGATTGGTGGGATGACATCACTTGATCTAATTAGATGAGAAACCCATAGATTCATCCTTAGATGACACCTAAGACTGATCAAAGTCTATAGATGAGGGTCACCTAGTTTGAATCCAAGAAGCAACCTGGAGTCCCATCTATATGGGACTCCAGGCGTCCCTATCCATGGGCGCACACCATCCTAGGCATGTGCCCCCTCCTTTCCAATTTCTAGTGAGGGGACAAGCCCCTATCTGCTCTCCAATAAGTACATGACACATGGGCAGATGTTCAAGGGTCAAAGGTCAATGTTTGACCAAGTGAAAGGATAAGAATTAGCGGGTGATGGAAAATGATAGGTGTTATCTCAAATTTATCTCATAAATTAAGATAACTCTTTTCTGACTTGGACAAGCTCTAGTCAGACTAGGTAAAGGTACCTGAGTGAGCACAAACTCATTTGGCTTAGTCGAGACAACTTTTATGATAGAAAAAAAGAAGAACGTTAGGCTCAATCATGTGCTAGCACGATTTTCTCGAACCTAATTGAATCTTATTCAAATTAATTGAACTGGATTAGTCCAATTGATGATATCCAAATCCAAACCCCTATTTGTGTAACTCAGTTAGGTTCAATTTTGTATGGTAATGGGATATGTCATGATCTCTATCATCGACATCATCGAAACTCCTTTCGATGGATCAGAACTCTTCTGATTCAGACAACTGGAAAGATCGATCATCTAAATCATTATAATTACTTCCAAAATCCATCAGTGACATCTAACAGTATATGGTGGCAACCCATCAAAACTAAAAATGAATCTCTCAATGTAGCTACTTGTGTGATTAAGTTCTTCTATCTTGAGCTTCAATTAGATTAGGGTAAAGGTGAACTCGTCAAACCCTAATTTCTATCATATGATTTAATCATTTGATTCAAGTCCGATGTGAAGACCTTAATAAAAACTGTTTCTATTATTTTACTCTCTGCCATGGCCATGGGCTTATGGACTTGATTCTTATAATCATCATAAGGCTGCTCTTCATCCATCGAGGTAGATAGATTCCATCTTGGTGCAATCCAATTCCTACAATGAACATGCTATAGCCAACATACACCTCAGGATTATGAATGGCTAAGAGATTGAGTCATGGTGTAGTCAAACTATAACACCCTCAAGGTGAACTACCGATGCACCTCAGATCAAAGAACCAGACACACCACTACAGCATTGAGTCAGTCATCGACGAGTAGGTAGACTTCCTTATGACTATAAGAGGTGGTCATGCTCAGTGCCCTCATTCTCTAATGAGTACCTGTACTCTCACTCTGATGTCTCTACACCATAGACTCAAGACTCACTACTATAAAGAAGCGATTGTACACTAACTTTTTGGATCAATCACCATCCTTATGATGATCCTACGATCAGAAGCATTTTATGAGTTAATAATGAAAATTCTTGTCTTAAATTTTTAACTCTTGAAAATAAGAATTATCATTACCATTAACTCAAGGAATGTATCACAGACACTAAATACACATATGTGATAGAAAATAATTTATTTTATTATTTATAGTCAAAATTATAATTTTGCCCTTAGAAGTGTATTACAAGTGTCAGCCAATTCTGGCTTCTAGGGCACACATATCTAACAAACTTTTACTTGACCTAAAGCCAATTAGCTACAAATCTAGGTCCCATCTTTTCAAGATGGACTTCGATCTTCTGCTGGCCCAATGGCTTTGTAAGCGGATCTACCGCATTATCTACGGAGTCGACTCTCTTGACCTCGACTTAATCCTTCTCAAGGTAATCATGGATGAGGTGGTATTGCCGCTCGATGTGCTTTAATTTCTGATGAGACCTTGGCTCCTTAGTAAGGGCTATGGCACCATTATTATCGTAGTACAGAGGAATGACATCTGATGACATCACTCCGATCTCCGTGGCAAACTTCTTGTACTAGAATGCCTCCTTTGTAGCTTTTGATGCAACGATATATTCTGCTTACATGGTAGAATCTGCTATTACTGTTTGTTTAGGACTCTTCTAATTGATAGCTCCACCATTGCATAAAAATAGACTCCCAGATGTCGACTTTCGATCATCTACATCGGACATGAAATCCGAGTCTGTATATTCCTGGACTTGGAGTTCTCCATTATCAAAAACCAACAACATATCCTTTGTTCTTCTCAAGTACTTAAGGATACATTTCATAGAAGTTTAGTGTTCTTCACCTGGATTCGACTGATATCTGCTCATGACACTCACAGCATGGGCTATACCAGGTCGTATACATAACATGGCATACATGAGGCTCCCTATTGCTGAAGCATAAGAGATCTTGCTCATGCATTCTATTTTCTCAGATGTGCTAGGGCACATTTTCTTGAAAAGATGAATGCCATGTCTGAAGGATACTAAATCCCTCTTAGAGTTTTTCATGTTAAACCTCTTTAGCACTTCCTCTATGTACATCTTCTGTGAAAGTCCTAGCATCCTATTCGGTCTATCTCTATAAATCTTAATTCCTAGAATAAAGGATGCTTCTCCTAGAT
Organism: Cocos nucifera; assembly: GCA_006176705.1. Classification (NCBI taxonomy): domain Eukaryota; kingdom Viridiplantae; phylum Streptophyta; class Magnoliopsida; order Arecales; family Arecaceae; genus Cocos; species Cocos nucifera. Next base: position 341,914 of record QRFJ01000156.1, on the reverse strand, counting down.
CTTTCATTGAGAATTCTTTAGATAGCCACATTTTAACTGTGGTCAATATGGGAATATCATTCCCAATAAGGAGGATGTCATCCACATACAATACGAGAAAGACAACAATGCTCCCACTGATCTTTTTAAAGATACATGGCTCCTCCTCATTCTTGATGAAACCAAATATTTTGATCGCATCATTAAAATGAGTATTCCAGCTCTGAGATGCTTGCTTAAGTCCATATATGGATCTTTGCAGCTTGCATACCTTGTGATCATCATCACTGGATGTGAAACCTAGCGGTTGTTCCATATAGATATCTTCCTCAAGATATCCATTTAAGAATGTCATTTTTATATCCATTTGTCATATTTCATAATCGAAATAGACTGCAATAGCAAGCAATGTATGGATGGATTTAAGCATAGTTACTAGCAAAAAGGTATCCTAATAGTCAATGCCTTCACATCGACTATAACCTTTTGCCACTAATCTATCCTTGAATGTCTCCACATTCCGATCTGTACCAATCTTTCTCTTTTAGATCCATTTACATCTAATAGGTACTATACCTTCTGGTGGATCTATCTGTTAGATATATGTGTCCTAGAAGCCAGAATGGGCTGACACTGTTAGATATATGTGCCCTAGAAGCCAGAATTGGCTGACACTTGTAATACACTTCTAGGGGCAAAATTGTAATTTTGACTATAATTAATGAAATGGGTTATTTTCTATCACACATGTGTATTTAGTGTCTGTGATACATCCTTTGAGTTAATGGTAATGATAATTCATATTTTCAAGAGTTGAAAATTTAAGACATGAATAATCATTATTAACTCATAAATAGCTCCCGACCATAGGATCATCACGAGGATGGTGATTGATCCGGAAGGTTGGTGTACGATCGCTTCTCTTTAGTAGATGAGTCTTGAGTCTACGGTGTGGAGACACCGGAGCGAGAGTACAGGTACTCGTTAGAGAACGAGGGCACTGAGCGTGACCACCTCGAGTAGTCATTAGGGAGTCTACCTTCTCGTCAATGACTGACTCGATGCTGCAGTAGTGTGTCTGGTTCTTTGACCTGAGATGCATCGGCAGTTCACCTTGAGGGTGTTATAGTTTGACTACACCATTACTCGGTCTCCTAGCCATATGGAACCCTGAGGTGTATGTTGGCTATAGCATGTTCATTGTAGGAACTGGATTGCATCAAGATGGGATCTATCTACCTCGGTGGTAGAGGAGTAGCCCTATGATGATCATGAGAATCAAGTCCTGAAGCCCATGGCCATGGCAGAGTGAAATAATAGAAAGAGTTTCTATTTAGATTTTCACATTGGACTCGAATCGAATGATTACATCATATGACAGAGACTAGGGTTTGACGAGTTCACCTTAACCCTAATCTGATCGGGGCTCAAGATAGAAGAACTTAATCACACAGGTAGCTGCACCAAGAGGTTCGCATTCAGCTCTGATGGGTTGCCACCATATACTGCTAGGTGTCACTGGTGGATTTTGGGAGCAATTAGAATGATTTAGATGATCGATCATTCTAGCTGTTCGAATCAGAAGAGTTCTGATCCATCGAAAGGAGTTTCGATGATGTCTATGATAGAGATCATGACATATCCCATTACCATACAGAACTGAACCTAACTGGGTCACACAAACAAGGGTTTGAATCTGGTGATCATCAATTGAACTGATCTAGTTCAATTGATCTGAATGAGATTCAATTAGGTTCAAGGAAATCGTGCTAGCACTCGATTGAACCTAACGTTCTTCTTTTACTATCATAAATAAGTTGTCCTGACTGAGCCAAAGGAGTTTGTGCTCAATCAGAGGCCTTCATATGGTCTGACTGGAGGTTGTCCAAGTCAGAATAGGTTGTCTTATTTGTAAGACATTACCTGCCATTTTTGGTCACCTGCCATTTCTTGTTCTTTGACTTTGGTCAAAAGTCTACCTTTGACTGGTCAAACGTTGACCATTCACCCTTTGACTTTTGACCACATGTCATGCACCTATTGGAGAGCTGGTGGGGGCTTGTCCCCCTGCCAGAACCTGGCAAGGAGAAGGGCGCACGCCAAGGGTGGCGTGAGCCCAAGTAGGAGGCGCCTAGGAGTCCTTGTTGGACAAGGACTCCACCTCCCTTTAGGATTCCAATCAGAGTTCTACTAAGAATCCAGTTTGACTGGTCTTAGGCACCCTCTAAGGAGGAATCCAGGGGTCTCTAATTCCCAACCAATCAGATTTAGATCTGATTTCACAAAGGGTTGTGATTGGTTGAGAGGAAGAGGAGTTGGATCACAAGCTTAGGTCTATAAATAAGACCCTGCGCCCAACCCTGAAAAAATTAATTCAAGAAGCAATCTTCCCACGCCCCAAGGCTGCCTCTCCCCTCCTTCTCCACGCCATACTCTCTTCTCCCCTTGCTCTCCACGTCCAAAAGTGTTTTGGACTTAGTTTGGTGCGATTCAGATCAAGGAAAGGCGATCAAAAGCAAGAAGGCTGCGCTGCTGCAAAAGGACGACTGCAGATCTTCAAAAGAGTTTTGAAGATCCTCCAGATCAGATCCAGATCTGATTTTTGGAGGTGTGATAGAGAAGAAGAGGATCTCCAGATCCAACCCGAGTGGATACCGGTAGAGGCCAGGCGCTTGCGTGGCTAAGATCCAGAACCTTCCGCTGCAAATCAGGATCATCTACAGGGTAATAGGATTACCCAAATCAGGTAAATTGAATTTGATTTAATTTATCTTATTTTCATTTTAATTTTTATTAAATAAATAAGAATCAGATCTGAAAGCATATCAAGATCTGATTACAGATCAAGAGAAAAATTTTTGAAATATATCTCTTGATCTAATCAGATCTGAACGAACCTGGACCGGGAAATCAGGATTTCCCTTCAACTGGTATCAGAGCCATGGTTCTAAAATTGTTTAGATCTGATTTTAATTTTATTTTAATTAAAAATAACGTGATTTCAGATGTCACATGAGATGTGATCAGATCTGAAATCAGAAAAATTAAAATTAAATGATTTGGATCTAAGAACATGAAGATATGCATGACTAGTTCTAGAATAGAATAGTTCTATAGAATAGTTTTGCATGTCTTTGATTTAATATGATTAAATCATATTTTAGATCTTCTTATTTACTATTTTCTGATATTATAAGTGTTATAATAACATCTGATAAACAGCAAATAAAAATTATTTAATTTTAAATATCATATGAGATATGATAGATGCATGACTAGACTAGTTGTAGAATAGTTCTACATAATTGTCTAGATTAGAATTTATTTTGATTAGATCAATTTAAATCTAATTTTTTAGATTATTATGTGATAATTTAGATCTGAAAACATGCATGATTATGATACATGAGATGTATGCAAAATATGCCATGATTAGATCTAAATTTGTATATGAGATATATGATATAGATCTATAACTGTTTTGTAGATTTATTGAATGTTCCTGATTAAGGCGTTCCCCTTGGCCGTCCGGTCATAAGAACGAAGAAGGGTTTAAAGGCCCTCTCTTCCCATTCGATGGGGTGTTCTTATGACGTGTAGGGGTGCTGCGTGTTCGTCCTTAATCAGAAACCCAAAACTTACTTTCTGCAAAACCCTAGATCCTGAAACCCTAGGATTTATTGTGCATATTTTGTTTATGAACCCAACTTAATTAAGAATTAAGTTTATGGAATATTAATTAGGTCTAAAATTGAGAATTTCAGATCTAAGACATATTCATAATACTGGGTTCGGGCTTGGGTAGCTCAATTAGGTCTAAGCGGTTGATCAAACCGAATCAAGAGTTGGTTAGATGGGATCAACAATGCTTAAATTGACCAGCCTAATAGGATTAAGTCTGGGTCAAGATCGAGTCACGATCAAGCAAGACCTAATTAGGCTCAGAGGTTAGAGTCTGGATTGTAGGCTAACCCAATTGGTTCTGACTCAACAATTTGGTGTCTAAGGTAAGTTTGGCACAGACGACCGACTGGTTTTTAATTGGAAGCTACTCGACCTGAATGCGTTCTTGTGCGAGTTAACGGCATATTCCTTCCACCGGTCTCACTTACCTGGCCATATCTGTTGACACAGTTCTGATCTGAGGTGGTCAATAATCCGAGCTGACCCATGCCACTAGGTTAGTCATAATTGTTATGACTAAGCCAAGTCTAGTTTAATGAGACCTGAATCAATTCTCCCTAAGAAAAGATTAAGTCCGAGGTCTTCCACCATTGTAGACGTGCGGGCCCTTCCCGGGGTTGATTGTTCTCGGCTGGATACAGTGGCTCAGTTGCACCGGGAAGACGCAACCATGTCTATTAGGCATTGGATGCTATGGGCTGGAGGATGAGTTGGGCTCAATATTCCGGATACGGTGAGAGACCCAATTAGGAACCCAGTCTATGCAAATGGTGGGTCTGACTTAACTAAGGAGTGGATCAATATTTCGGATACGGTGAGATTCATGAATTAGAGACCAAGTTTGGGTGCACCATGATTAGAGAATCATTGAACAAGAGTTGTTCACTCATTGGCTAACCCATCACCAATAACTGTTAGGTGAGGTGATGAGTCAGTTGGTGAGACCGCACCACCCACTAGAAATCATTAATCGTGGAGATTTTCGCATCTCTACAGAGGGAGTGTAGGGATCCGAGAAAATAGTGGGAGCTAATTTGTTTAAAAATAAAATCCCTAAACAAATTGGTCAAGTCAAAATTACAGTATCTAACTAGAATCTTTGACTCTCTACAGGAAAATGTCTGCGTCCAACCCACTGGCACGTATCCTAGACACACATAGACTGACTGGACCCAATTATAAAGATTGGCTCAGGAACTACAAAATTGTTTTGGGTTCAGAGAAGTTAACACATGTTTTGGACCAGGACCCTCCCACCTTACCAGCTCGTCCATCCACTGAACAGAGAGCGTCTCTGGAAAAATGGATTGACGAAGACAATAAGGCCAGATACTACATGTTGGGCTCGATGTCTGATGAGCTCCAGCGCCAACATGAAGATATCGGGACTGCTCGCCAAATGTTGGCTCACCTGCAGGAGATGTTTGGTGAACAGAGTCGCGCAGCCAAATATCAAGTCACGAAAACGACTTTTTAAGGCTAAGATGCGTGATGGGCAGTCAGTCCAAGATCACTGTCTGACAATGATCAAGGACATGGAAGAGCTTGAGAAGCTCGGTGTGAAGTTGGACTTGGACTTGCAGAATGATATTATTCTGCAATCCTTGACTGATGCATATGGGCAATTCATCATGAATTACCACATGCATAAACTTCAGAA
>QRFJ01000156.1:294250-335591 GCA_006176705.1 Cocos nucifera | reverse complement strand
AGCAGTGAGTTGTACCTTGATGGCATGGCAGAGATCACACCCAATGGCCTTCTGAGATTAACCAACACTACAAGGAGCCAGCGAGGACATGCCTTCCACAAAGTGCCACTGCGTTTGAAGAACACCTCGGACGGTAACGTTTACTCTTTCTCATCTTGCTTCGTTTTTGCAATACTCCCCGAATATCCTGATGTGGCTGGCGATGGACTTGCATTTGTGCTCTCTCCAACCAGGGAGCTCTCTGGGGCTCTGCCCAAACAATTCCTTGGTCTCTTCAACACTACCAACGATGGCAATTCATCAAATCATATCCTTGCTATTGAGCTAGACACCATCCAAAATATAGACTTTGGAGATATTGACAACAACCATGTCGGGATTGATGTCAATGGATTAAGGTCCATAAATGCTGCGACAGCATCATATTTCATTGAAAATATTGGCGAATTTAAGAACCTCAGCCTCATAAGCGGGGAGGCTATGCAGGTATGGGTAGATTACAGCAATCCAGAGAAGAAGCTAGATGTAACAATATCCCCAGTCGGTGTGCCCAAACCAAGCCATCCATTGTTGTCTTCTTTCATTGATCTCTCCCCCGTAATATTCAGACACCATGTATCTTGGCTTCTCTGCTTCTACAGGCTCCAGCGTAACCATCCCGATTATGTTCTGGGTTGGAGCTTTAAGATGAATGGGCAGGCGGCTGCCCTCAACCTGTCCAGCCTTCCTTCGCTTCCTTCTAAAAAGCATCGTAGGAAACTAACATCTTTGATAATTTGGCTGTCCTTAGGAGCAGTGGTGTTCGTAGCTATAACTGCCTTCAGTATTGCTTACATGATAAGAAGAAAGGCAAGATATGCTGAAGTTGTTGAAGGGTGGGAGCTAGAACATAGAACTCATAGATTCTCGTTTAAAGAACTATTCAAGGCTACCAAAGGCTTCCGAGAGGAAAATCTTTTGGGAGTCGGAGGTTTTGGAAGAGTTTACGAAGGCGAGCTACCCATCTCGAAGACCGAAATTGCAGTGAAGAGGATATCTCATGATTCTAAGCAAGGAATGAGGGAGTTTGTTGGGGAGATCGCGAGTAACAGTCAACTCCGTCACCGCAATTTGGTACAACTTCTTGGCTATAGTCGTCGGAAAGGGGAACTTCTTTTGGTCTATGAGTTCATGTCCAATGGTAGTCTTGACAAGTTCCTCTATGATGCAAACAAGGCAGCAACGCTTAGCTGGAGTCGGAGACTAAAAATTATCAGAGGCGTGGCATCGGGTTTGCTTTACTTGCATGAAGAAGTGGGAGCAGATTGTTGTACACAGGAGATATAAAAGCCAGCAACGTCTTACTGGATGGTGAAATGAATGCAAAGTTGGGAGACTTTGGACTATCAAGACTGTATGATCATGGTAGCGATCCCCAAATCACTCATGTGGTGGGAACTTTTGGTTACATTGCACCAGAGCTCACTAAAACAGGCAGGGCAACTACGAGCACTGATGTCTTCGCGTTCGGGGTTTTCATACTTGAGGTTGTCTGTGGAAGGAGGCCGATATTGCAACAAGAATCACCAGATCTTCATTTGGTGGACTGGGTGTGGAGGAGTTGGAGGAATGGAGTAATTCTAGAGGTTACAGATGCAAGACTGGGAGGTGATTATGATCCGGAGGAAGTGGAACTGATCTTAAAGATTGGATTGCTTTGTTCAAATCCTGTACGTGCGGCTAGACCAACCATGCGCCAAGTGATGCAGTTGTTGGAAGGTGATCTTTCGCTTCCCGAAATACCCAAGCATGGGAGGGGCATCACTATTTCATCACCAGATCATGCCGAAGAATTAGAAGAATCATAATATCACAAGTGTCGGTTATTACTTGTAAACTGCTCCATCCACCGGCGAAGAGCCAATCCTCTTTGGAGGTCGTTAATGACTTTCTTTAATTTAGGCGACTAGCGGAATTTGAATGGAAGTGTTTTATTTTATCCTTTCCTGTCTTCTCACTTCGCTCGGAGACCTAAAATAACAACCAATTAAGTCGTCATATTTATCCATTATGCTCATTTATAGATGAACTCTAACTGCTATGAACACCAAGTAATTGTGAGCCCGTCATTCAACTTCTTTAGCTTAGGTGAAGCACTGTTTGCGACATTATTTTTTAAAAGATAATGCTTGCACCAGTCCAGATTTTGTTGAAAAGTAATAGTTAATGTTACCAAAGACAAATCTTGCCATGTCCATTACCTAAGAATGAGTTCTCAGATTCCAGATTAAACCGACATCTATTATTCTTTCCAAACAAAAGTTTACGATATTTTAATGAGGGGCATTGAGGGAATAAGACAAGATGAAGTTTCAGTAGAGCCGGATGAAACTATTGGAGGGGTCCTAAGGCACATATAGAATGAAAAGAAGTATTCTGGAAAGAAATGGTGCAGATTTAAAATGAGTCGTCCAAACCAAGAGTCGTATTATTGCTGAAAATGATTCACCTTGGGGGTGGAGCGGTCGGCTTCTTATAGAGATGCTGTAGTGACCTGCAAAACAAAGTCCGGACCGAAGAATTTGACTCCGACAAGAATACTCTAATGCTCAAGTCAGCAGAGAACGATCAAGTAATAACGAGTTCTCTGAAAGAAATTATTTGTACTTACGTGGATTCTCGGAATTTGTAATATTTGTAGAGAAAATTGTTTGCGGTTGTTATGCTGTTCCGTTAATTTTGAACTGCTAATGACGTTGTAGTGAGATTAGGACCGTCTTTCCAGAGTGGGAAGATAATTATTGGAAGAGTTGGAATACCTTATCTGCTCCCACGAGTTTAGGCAAAATGAAAAATAACTTATTCACGGTTGGGTCATAGCTACATTGTGATTTATCCACAAGATGGGCCGTCGAGGATGACGAGGAGCCGTTTATTTGAGGTGATCTAAAAGTCCTGATCGCTGGATGAGTTATTGCCGAAGAGAATGGGTCAGATCTCCCGCCAAGGTCTGATCATCAGTTCGAAGGGTATTACGATAATTTTCTTAACCTCAGGATGTTGACATACAAGAACCGGGCTGAGGTGTTTTAGTTACCGATTGGATGATCTGAGGTGTTTGCATTACCACAACAACACTACCTTCCTAGTGCTGAGACTGAGGATCAGACGAAAGGACTATTCCCAAGCTGCGCCTCAGATTGGATGACTTGTGTTTTTATCTCTGGTCGGACTTTGGCATTTAATAGTTGATGGTGCCATCTTGCGGTGTGAAAATGACTGTGATCGTAGGACTCATCCGACCGTTGACCATTTCAAGGAAATTATTTAGAAAGGTGTCCATTCATCTTCGCCTTTCTTCTATTAAATATGCATGAGAGAGACGACTGTGATCACAGTGTTTCTCACTTTTCCCATTTTCTATTTAGAGCTTTCTTCTATTAGAGCTTTCAAAAAAAAATGTGATATCATGTAATCAAAACACCTTCTAAATATGATTTTTGATATTATTATGATATTCTATCTTAAAGTTCTAATATTTTAGATAAAATTATGATATTTTAGTTAAAATTATGATATCGTGTTAGCAAAACATCTTCGTAAGATATTCTTTAATAAAAATTATAATATTTTATATCAAAATTATTATATTACAGATTAAAATTATGACCTTCTTTATATAAAATTCTTTCGAAAGAAAATTTTAGATATTATAATAATATTCTGTGTCAAAATTATGATATTTCTTGTAAAAATTATGATATCCACTAGTCAAATTTTCATCAAAATATGATTTTTGACATTATTATGATACTCTATACTAAAGTTATTGTTATGAATTATTTTTGGACCTGTGAAAATTTTTGTACCTTCTACTAACCTGTTGGAAGCAAGTTAGAGATGATAGCAAGTAAGGATGAAGATAAGATGATTAGTAGTTTGGACGGTGGCAGAGAGAGAGAAGAGGCTAGGGTTTTCAGGAAGAAAAGGGATTTCTATTCTTCTTCTTTTTGTCAGTAATTACATATACAAAGTATATATACATCCTAAGTTAACAAGACTTAGCCCTGAAAAACTCTCCTAGACTAATCCATACATGAAAGCACTCACCTAAGCCCATGTACACCCATGTCTTGTATGCTTTCATCCCTCGGACTAAAATTCTAGCTCAATACATGAATTAGCCACCTTAAGACCTCTCAAAGTAGGCCTTAAGATCCCTTGAATTAAATCCAATCCAAGAATAAATAGAAAATTCCATGTTCATCTGTCCGCCTATTTGAGCTAGCTGGACAAGGACTCGAGTCGGCTCGACTGCCTGTTAAGTCACAGAATCCCAAAATAAGTTCTCTATATGCTAGAGAAAACTAGCTCAATTTTGGTCCGAGCCAGCTCGATCTCTGCCCGAGCCGGCTCGATCCATATTCGAGCCAGTCCGACAGTATGCCAGCCCTCTTATGAGATCGAGCTAGCTTGACCCATATCTGAGCCAGCCTGATAGTATGCTAGCCCTCTTATCCTAGCTGATACATCTCTTACTGATTTTAGCCTTTAGGAGCCACCACCTTGACTTCTTCATGGGCTCTCAAGTCTTGGGAGCACCATCCTTACTCTTTCAATCTCCATCTTGGTGCCCCAAGGCTTGAGGCAACTCTATTTTGTCCATCAAACATAGATTTCATACATCTACGAAAGCTGTCTTATAGAAGTACTTTTGTCAGTGCATCCACTGGATTTTCTTTAGTGTAGACCTTCACCAACTCCACCTGGTCTTCTTCTATAAGCTCTCTGATCCGGTAGTATCTGATGTCGATGTACTTCATCCTCACATGGTAGATAAAATTCTGAGCAAGTAATAGTGCACTCTGACTATCGCAGTGCACCATGACAGTCTCTTGCTTGAGACCTATCTCCAACACCAATCCCTTCAGCCATGGAGCCTTCTTTGCTGCTTCTATGATGCTGATGTACTCTTCCTCAATGGTGGATAAGGCCGTAATGGGTTGCAAATATGATCTCCATGAAACAAGACCTCCAAATAGGCTAAATACAAAACCTATTGTTGATCGTCGGGTGTCCACGTCTCCATCGAAATCTACATCCATAAATCCTCTTATCTGTCTTCAAGCTTCCTTGGACATGTCGGAGAGTTTCTCAGCTTCATCTTACTATCTATAGGAGATGCCAACTCCAACAGCACCCATCAAGTACCTAAAGATCCACTTCAGTGCTCGCTAGTGCTCCCTATCAAGCTGTGCCATGAACTTGCTGACCTAGCTCACTGCATGGGTGATATCCGGCCTACAACACACCATGGTGTATATTAGGCTTCCCACACTAGAGGCATATGGTATTTTCTCCATTTCTTGAGCCTCCATCTCAGTCTGTGGCGACATTATCTTCGAGAGTCTAAAGTGCCTGGCAAGTGGCAGCTCTGCTGGTTTTGCTCCTTTCATCTCAAACCTCTCCAAGGCCTTCATGATGTAGCCTTCCTGAGATAAATGCAGCACCCTCTTGGATTTATCTTTAAAGATTTTCATCTCTAAGATTTTTCTTGTAGGCCCCAAATCCTTCATCTCATACTCTTGAGATAAGATCGCTTTTAATTCCTACACAACTTTTCTACTCTTATATGCTATAAGTATGTCGTCCACATACAAGAGTAGGAACATCCTATACTCATCCTCCAAAGATTTAACATATACATAAGAGTCATATTTGCACTTGAAAAGTCCAATGCTCCTGATATAAGAGTTAAATCGTTTGTACCATTGCCTTGGTGATTGCTTCAGTCTGTATAATGATTTCTGCAGCAAACAGACCTTTTCTTCTTCTCTTGGCTCTTGGAACCCTGGTGGTTGCTCCATGTAGATGCTCTCCTCCAAATGCCCATGGAGGAATGCCATCTTAACATCCATCTACTCCAGCTCCAAGTCCAGAGCTGCCATGATGCTCAGCAACATCCTAATAGAAGTATGCCTGATGATGGGAGAAAATACTTCGCTGAAGTCAATGCCTTCCTTTTAGGAGTATCCCTTGGCTACTAACCTCATCTTGTACCTAATACCTTCCTGCTTTGAAAGCCTCTCCTTATGTTGGTAAACCTACTTGCAACCAATGGATTTCTTTCCTTGTGGCAACTACACCAATCGCCACATCTCATTCTTGTGGAGAGGCTACATCTCCTTGGATATTACTTGGATCCATCTCTCTCTATCTTGGCTATCCATAGCCTCCTTGTAGGTGTAGGGATCCTCATTTTCTATCACCAGGGCATATGATAGTGTATCCTTAAAGCCATATCATTTTGGTTATCTGATGTTCCTTTTGGGCTTGTGAAGTGCAACCCCAATGTCCGTCCTAGGTCCAGCTTGCTCCTACTGGGCCTTCTAGGTTCTTTCACCTATCCGAGCTCTCTCCACCTATGGAGACACCTTTGGTGAGTGCTCCACCTAAATACCAAGTCCTTTCGATGCACCTGCAAGTGGCAAAATAGAATAAGATATTATCTATCCAGCGCTGCCCTACTGGACCTCCTATTGCTTGTGCTGCTCCTTCATGCCTCTCACCTTTGGAGAACTGAATTTTTATCAAATATGATATTTCTACTAATGATGACCTTCTTCTACAAGGGATCCTACAACCAGTATCCCTTAACTCCTCATGGATATCCTAAGAATACCATCTTCTATGACCGAACATCTAACTTGCTCTACTCATCAGTACCAATGTGCACAAATGCCGTGCACCCAAATATCATTATATGGATTAGCCCAATCTTTCTTTCAAACCATTTCTCCTTTGGAATACTACTATTTAACTTTGTATGAGATGATCGATTCACTAGATAATAGGCTGCATCCACTGTATCAATCCAAAATGTCTTCAGAAGTCCTATCTGCAGCCTCATTCATCATGTCTTTTCCAAAAGGGTGTTAATCCTTTTGGCCACCTCATTTTGCTAAGGAGTTTCTTTCATCAAGAAATGCCTTTTGATGCCACACTCCTCACAAAAACTTTAGAACTCTTTGCTGGTGTATTCTCCACCATTATTTGACCATAGACACTTCAAGCTCCGACCTGTCTCTTTCTCCACCTCAGCTTTCCACATCTTAAACTTGGAGAAGACTTCTAATTTCTTCTTTATGAAATAGACCCATACCTTTCTTAAGAAATCATCTATGAAGGTCAAGAAGTATCTCGTCCTGTTGCTGGCTGGAAATGGAATCGGTCCCCACACGTCAGTGTGAACTAGTTCTAGTGGGGCTGCACTATGGGCTGAACTACTGGCAAACTATATTCTCCTCTATTTATCCATCTGAAATGGCTCACAAACCTCTATAATGCCTCCATCCAGATCTGAAATTAGACCATGTTTGCTCAGCTCCTTCATCCCATGATCACCCATATAGCTTAGGCGGTAGTGCCACAACCGACGAGCCTCCTGCTGATCCTGTGCTGTTGCTGCTGCCTCGGATTCTCTGATCACCATAGATCCAACCAACATGTAAAGGTTATTTTTTATTCTCCTACCTCTCATCACCACCATAGCACCATTGAAGATATTAAGAACTCCACTCCTAGAATGACTGCTAAAGCTGCAATCGCTCCGCACTAGGTAGTCTAATGACATGAGATTTTTCTTCAGATCTGAAACGTGCTTCACATTTGTGAGAGTCTGCATTATCCATCAAACATCCTCACCCAAATGCTTCCAATACCAACAACTCTACATGGGTGATCATCTCCTAGTATCATACTCTCCTCATCAGTCTTGGTGTATGAAACAAACCATGACCGATTTGGAGTGTAGTGATGTGAACAGGCTGAATCTAGGATCCATACATCTGTGTATCTCATGTGACCATCTGATACAACCAAGAGGTCATCCTCCACCTCACTATCAGCCACCATACTCAACACATTAGATCCACTTTTCTCTTCCTTTTTGTTCTTCCATTGTGGGTAATTACGTCTGAAATGTCTAATTTCGTTGCACTTGTAGCACCTAGCTTCCTTCCTATTCTTGTTCTTCTGAGACTTTGACCGTCCTCTTGACTTGCCACTCTCCTTTGATCTTCTAGGTCTCTTCTCCATGGTCAAGCCCTCTTGGGAAACACCTTTCTTGGTTAACTTCTCTTGTTGTTTGTTGGTTCGCAGCACCGAGACCATGTCTTTATATTCCAAAGTCTCCTTACCATAGAGCAGCGTCGTCACCAATGGATTATAGGACGAGGGCAGCGAGCATAGCAAAAGCAATGATTTATCTTCTTCCTCCATCTTCACCCCAATATTTAGCAACTCATTACACAACTGATCAAACTTCTGGATGTGAATCAAGACATCTCCACCTTCCTACATTCGAAGGCTATACAGTCTCTTCTTCAATATTAGCTTGTTACATATATTTTTCTCCATATGCATGGTTTGCAACTTCGACCATAAACCTCTCGAGGTCCTCTCCTCTAAAACTGAATAGAGTGTTGCATCCACCAAGCATCCTCTAATCATGAAGCAGGCCTTCCTTTTCAGAGACATCCACTGACGATCCGACATTCCTTTAGGCTTCTCTTCTAATGCTTGATCTAAGTTAGCTTGAATTAGAAGATTCTCCACACGAACTTTCCACATAAAAATTTTTTTTTTTCTATCAAACTTCTTGAATCAACCTTTACGTTGCTTTCCATGGCTGGATCCAAACCAAAATGCGACATGAACTCCAAGTGATTTAAGAAATACATTGACAGGACCATATTGAATTTTCAGCATCTGAAGATCTTCAACTTTCTAGCATCTTCTCTTCCTTCCATACAACTTAGGCTCTGATACCACTTGTTATGAATTATTTTTGGACCTGTGAAAACCTTTGTACCTTCTATCAACATGTTGGAAGTTAGAGATGATAGCAAGCAAGGATGAAGATCAGATGATTGGTACTTTAGATGGTGGCATAGAGAGAGAAAGAAAGAAGAAGCTAGGATTTTCAGAAAGAAAAGGGGTTTCTATTCTTCTTCTTCTTGTCAATAATTATATATACAAAGTATATATATGCACCCTGAGTCAACAAGACTCGGTTCTAAAAAAACTCTTATAGACTAACCCATACATGAAAGCACTCATGCAAGCCCATGTACACTCATGCTTTGCATGCTCTCATCTCTTGGACTAAAAATCTAGTCCAATACATGAATTAGCCATCTTAAGATCTCTCAAACTTGGCTTTAAGATCCCTTAGATTAAACTAAATCTAAGACCAAATAAAAAATTCCGTACTCATCTGTCTGCCTGTCCGAGTTAGCTCAATGAAGACTCGAGCCAGCTCAACTGCTCGTCAAGTCACAGAATCCTGAAATACGTTCTTTGTTTGCCTAAGAGAGCTAGCTCGATTTTGATCCGAGCCGACTCGATCTCAATCCGAGTCAGTTCGTCCCGTATCCGAGCAAGCCTGATAGTGTGCTAGCCTTCTTATCCTGGTTGATACATTTCTGATTGATCCTAGCCTTTAGGAGCCACCATCTTGACTCCTTCATGATCTTCTAAGTCTTGGGAGCACCATCCTTACTCTTTCAGTTATAACATTTTAGGTAAAATTAGGATATTTTAGTTAAAATTATGATATCATGTTTGCAAAATATCTCTGTAAGATATTCTTTAAAAAAAATTATGATATTTTATTTCAAAATTATGATATTCTAGATTAAAATTATGATTTTTTGTATATAAAATTCTTTTGAAAGAAAGTGTTAGATATTATTATGACATCATGTGTTAAAATTATGACATTTCAAATAAAAATGATGATATCACTATAAGAAAAAAAGATAATTAGCTATGCAATAAAAGTATAGCTAAATCCTAAAAAAATATCGCTAATTACATCTATCGACATAAAATGCATAAAAAAAAATCCATCAGCAAAAGTGCCATCATTGATTCCATTTACCAACATTTATAAATTTTCGTTGGAACAAATTAGTTTTATTGATGTTAAAATAAATGTCGAAAATTACTTTTAGCTATGCAAAGCATGTATCAAAAAATATTTATTTAATGATGCAAAATAATCATCGATAATATGGACTTTTATCCATGTAAGATAAAGGTCGGCAAAAAAATTTTTACCAATGAAAACTTACGTTGGTAAATAAATATTTACCTATGCTAAAAAAGCATCGAAAAAAAATCTTTTTATGATGCAAGGACAACATCCATAAAAAAAGATTTACCTATGCTTATTTTACTTTGGTAAATATTTTGCAATGTAAACATACATCAGTAATAGGTAAGCATCGCCAAAGGTGGTGTGCTGGCATGCTGTTTGGCGATGGTTACTTTGGATTTATCTAGATTTATTATGCATCGATAAATATTTGTGATGTTAACTTATGTCGTTAATTGTTAAGTATGGCTAAAAGTGGTACAGTAGCACATTGTTTGTCAATGGTTATTTGGATTTATTGATGCTAATTTTGTATTGCTAGAACTCTTTACCTACGCTTCTCTTTACATCGCTAATTATTTTTAACCAAAAAAATAATTTTATTTGTGCCAATTTTTTAAAACCTATAGATAAATGAACATCATATTACATCCATTTAACAAATAAACACATGCCAAAATCAAATTCATTAACTTTAAAACATCCATATAAAACCATGTATATATACAAAATATCATACATACAACTAATGTAAAAGATATATACAATCATATAAAATGTCATATAAAAAAAATACATTGAAATAAAATAAAAATCCATATGTTCAATGACATATGATAGACCTACATTAAATTAAAAAATTAAGTTAGTAAACTAATTATATAATATAAATAATAAAAATATATTAATTAAAAATAATATAAAATAATATCGATCATAGAGGACATCCGTCATCATCATCGGTGGAGTCCTGATCATAAACATTAGCAGAAACATTAAAAGTCGGTGGGGGAGGCATACGGCGACATAACTCGTTGAGCTTCGCTCCAAATGCTGTAAGCTAGGATGAAAGCTCGGCATTGGCCCGCTGTAGGTCCGCTATCTCCTCCTGATGTCTCCTCTTAATCTCAGCATGTCTCCTCTCCGCCTCATGTAGATGAGCAATGCAAGAAACATGTGCCGCTCGAGAGGAGCTAGGGGCCACAATTCTATATCCCAATCCTATAGCATAGCTAGATCTCCTACCAAGCATCTCATCACAGATATTATCATCTATGGGTTGGGTAGAGCCCTTAGTGGAGGGCTGGGATCATATCTCCATCATGCGGTCCTAATTAAAGAAAATAAATAAATATAATCAAAAGTCTAAACTTTATAATGAAATTAAAATAAAACTTAATCAATTAATACTCACATGTTTCTTTCTAGTCTCAAAAAGCCACCCGTCCATCGCCCGACGATGGGTCTTCTAGTAGACATCAATCCGCCCAGGCAGCTGTCCTATCTTGATGTTCCTCTAAAATTTATAAAAGTAAGTATACAGATACAAACACATTCTAACAAATTATTAAAGATGTATGTATGTGTACTTACTAGCTTATACTGATATTGTGCAAATGACTTCGATCCACCGCAATGCATCACCGTGAGCCTCGACCTGCTCTATGAGGTCTTTTTAAAAAAGACCTAATAAGTAAATGCAATCAAGATATTAGTGAACATATTATAATACCATATCAGCTGAATAATCAATATTTTTATTATATATAATAGTTATATCCGGTATGCAGGATCCTCATATCTGGTGCAGAGAAAATCCCAAGCAGGGCGTGATACACTCTTATGCGATGTCTCACGTGTCGCCGCCGCCCCACGTGCATGGAAGACCTCCTTCCAGTGGCTATGGAGCTCATATCTAAATTTTCTAAGCAATCTTTCCATATACCTAAGGATAGCCTCCTGCACACATGGGGTATCAATCTTCTGAATATCAAAGTCGTGCTAAAAAAATAATGTACAATACATGAGATTCAACAAAATAAAATTATGCAATTATTAAATATATATAAATAAATAAAAAGATCTATATTTAAAAAATATAATATAATTTATATTTAGTTACCTATAAATGATCGAGGAGGACCTGCAACTATGGCTTCGATCTCGTAACTTTACGCCAATCAGACAGTGTCAGGGAAGCATACGAATGGATAATAATACCAACCTCACACACACCTACGGATCCTTGATATGGCGCTCTAGTAGTATGATATATCCCAGTGGGATGACAACCCTCATCCTCTTCTCGGAATGTGCCCTCCTCCACTCCTCTAGCTTCTCATTTATGGTGGCTCCACAAGTTTGTCTAATCACAGTATCAGCAGTTGCAACAAAATAAAAAACTTAAAATTAATTATTTATATATGATAAAAACTTAAAGCAAATATAATATAAAAAACTATAATATGTAAAATCAACCTATGGTAGGAGATGGTGTGCCTGCCTCAATAGTGTGCTGCTGAGATGAAGTGGTACCGACATCTCCATGTCGGTACCCCCATCAGATCATCTTCCTAGTGGCATAGCTTAAAATGAGTTATTTATAAATGATAAAAAACTAAAGCAAATTAAATACAAAAAAACTATAATATGTAAAATCAACCTAGAGTGGCTAATGTGACCACCTAATCAGGAGATCGCTGTTAAGAAGTTGATGCACCGACATCTCGTCATAGAGGTCTTCGGGGTCATCCTCCTAGTGCCATGTCTATATCAAACAATATATTAGAGATAATATAATATTGATAAAAATTATATTAATACTAAATAATATATGAAATTTGAGACATATGAGTTTCTTGAAAAATTACATATTATCAATCAATGTCTGTATCTTCATCAGTAGAATTATCAACATCTTCATCAATATAATCCATCAATGTATAATCTTCCTCGTCATCATTTATGAAGTTGTCATCATTTTCATTATAATCCTTCGACATGTTCAGATTTAATTCACTAACATCAATATTATCGGGTTGCATGTTATCCTTAATTAGAAGAGATGTGCTTCCAATATTAGCACTGAACTATTCCAAGTCAGCTGTATTCTATTCCTCTTGAAAGAAATTCTCGTTTGTTTTTATCTCGGAATGAACATTTATGTTATAAACACTCCTTGGTGCAATCCTTTATACAATATGCCATTCACCTCGATATCTCATATCTTTTAAGTATAATACCTGCTTTGCCTGACTAGCGAGTATGAAAGGATTGGATTGGTACCATGTTCTTGTAAAGTTAACGCTTGTGAAATATGCATCTTTATGAATACCCATCCTATTATTGCTGATATCCCACCATTGGCATTTAAATAGGTAAATAAATCATTTTGACCCATATTTGAACTGTATAATATTGGAAAGGATACCATAATATTTAATCTCATTATTCCATTGATTATCAATGTCAAAATTTCACTATTTTGAGTCCGCCATTGCATATCAAGCTTTCTTGTATGAAATCTCATACCACCAACAATACATGAGCTATAACACGAAATTCTAGGATTGAGGTGGTATGCTAAATCAGATAATTCTTCGATTGCACCATCATTTTTATTATGATACATTAACATCATCTACAATAACATATATATAAGTTAAGATAAATCATCTCTGTGTACATTACATGTAATAAAAAGTAAAAAAAAATTATTATTGTGCTTACAAATTATCTGAACCAAGCTGCGAACTTTCTTCGATGTCGTTCCTTGATATCTCTAATATTTTATTATAATAATATATCTCTATGCTCTCTACAATAAATACATGCTTATTATTTATTTTATCTCATGAAAAGTATATAATGTTGGTTATGTAAAGATACTTACTCCATAAAATGATAGATTTTTTTGAAATTATTTAGTACTTAAAAATGCACCAGCTCATGCTTTTCTATGTCCATATATTTGTACCTTCTTCTACTAATGAGATGATCATTAACCTCAAAAATAGATAATGTAAATTCAATGTCAGCCCACTTCCTATCTGCATTACGCTCTTCATGATTGAATCATGTTTCTACATCATCAAGGTACATCAAAAAAATATAAGATACTTTGTGGAGATATATGCTTCCATAATTGATCCTTCTGGACATGCCTTATTTTGCACATATTGTTTCAACTTATATAAGAATCTGTACATACAAAATGATAAAAAAATATAAAAAATATATAATTATTTTTTATTATAATTATAAATTAAATAAAAAATTAGCTTTTTTGTAGTATTATTATCGTTCAACAGGATACATCCATCAGTATTGAACTGGCTCGATAAGCAAAGCTTTCCTTGGAAGGTGAACCACCAAGTGTACCATAATATTGAAAAATGATGGTGAAAATTTTTTTTTGAGCCTACATAGCAATAGGACAATATCTGATTGAAACTTTTCAAGTATATCAACTTGGAGTTTCTGACAATATAATTCTTAAAAGAAAATATTCAATTCAATAAGTGCATTCTATACCTCTAGGATGAGGAAGCCATGCATCATAGGAGGTATAAGATGCTGCAACATAACATAAGAGTTGTGACTCTTCATACCCGAGATACTGTCATCTTTCAAGTTCACATGGCTTGAAATGTTGGAGGCAAAACCATCAGAAAACTTTATGATTTTTAACCATTCACAAAAATTTTTTTTCTCATCGTCATGCAATGTATAACTTGCAGTTGGCATTAAAAATTTTCCACCATCATGGGCACCAAGTGCAACTCATGCCGTATTCCCATTCTTTTCAGGTCTATTCGAGAATTCAAATTATCTTTTATTTTTTCTTGATGTTAAGAAGTATCCCAATAACATTATCATAAATATTCTTCTCAATATGCATGACATCCAAATTATGACGATGTAGGAGATGCTGCCAATAAGGTAAGTCAAAAAATATGCTCCACTTTGTTTAGCTCAACTCTAATTCATTACACTTTCGCTTACGACCCCTAAAAATTTTGCCGAATTTAATACTGTCAATTACCTTTAGCTGTACCAATGTGTCATCTTTGCTCATCATATAAGGTGGCCCGTGCATCTCTAACTTTCCATTGAAGCATCGATTCCGATGGATTCTTCAAGAATGATTAGATGGTAAATACCTAGGATGACCCATATAGACAATTTTCTTTCCATGCTTTAGTCTAATGGAGTAGCTATCACCATTGCAAACTAGACAAGCCAAATATCCTTTTGTGCTCCACCCAGATAGGTTGCCATATATCGAAAAATCATTAACTATCCACATTATCATCGCATGCAATCAAAATTTTTTTTTACTAAATGAATCATATGTAACAACACCAATCTCTTAAAGTTCTCTCAATTCATGGATTAAGTATTACAGATAAACATCTATCTCATTACCAGGAGCTCTAGGTCTAGAAATAAGCAATGATAAAAATATAAATGGCTCTTTCATATTTTTTTAGGGTGCAACATTGTACGGCATTAGCATAACCGACCATATATTGTAAGCATCGCTCATGTTCCCGAATGGATTGAAACCATCAAATGCTAGGCCAAGAATATTGTGTGGGTCACTAGCAAATTGAGGATATTATTTATCAAATTCTCTCCAAACTATAGAGTCTGTTGGATGACTAATGATATTAATCTCAAAATTCTCATCTCATGATGCCATCTCATCACATCAGCGGTCTTCGATGACTGATAAAGTCTCTGAAGTCTTAGTGTTAATGGAAAGTATCTCAAAATTTTGTGAGGCCACTTCTTATCTCTTTTGAAATTTTTAGCATATTTTGACTCACCACATTCTGGACAACAATGCAAGTATTGATGCTCTTTATAAAATAATGCACAATCATTTTTACATGCATGTATTGATGTATAACCCAATCCAAGTTCATGCATATACTTTTTTATCTCTGAATATGATTTTGGAAGATTTTCACAATCCGATAATGCCTTCTTAATTAAGTTCAATATAAGTCAAATGACTTTTGACTCCAACCAAACATGATTTTATTATTGAGAAGTTTTATCAAATACTCAAGCATCGAGAACTTCTTACAATTTGGATACAATGGCTCCTTGACATCTCTCATGAGTTTTTCAAAATATCCATCATTTACATTATTCGTACTCTCAGAAGAGTTGTCAAAATATGCTCCTTCATATAAATCATCTAACATCTAATTGATGCTAATTGGTTTAGGCTGTTGACCCGTATGTTGGTCTCTTATGTTAGTAGGTCTATTTTTTTAATGCAAATTCCAAATAGTATACTTTGAATCCATACCCAATTCAACAAGTGCTCTAATGCTATATCTATAGGCTAGAGGTAATTGTTGTGACATCTCTGATAAGGATATTTGATTCTATTGGAATCATCAACTCTTTCTCATGCAAATCTTATAAAATTTCTAATACCTTGCCAGTATTCAGGTAAGATGATAGATTGAGCATTCATTCAACTCTTGTCGATATTTTTCATCTATCCACGAAAAATGTTCATCATTAAAGTATATATTATTAGTAAAGTTTTAAGAATGCATAATCCTATCAATTTCTAACAGGTCCTATCCTTTTTAGAAGAGTAATAATCTTATTATTTTTTTAGTCGATACTTTATTCCATTATTGTGAAAATTTAGATAGCATCTCCTCATGGTTCTTCAAGTATATGATGTGAATACGGTGTCTATGCACCTTATCTAATATATATTCGAAGAACATATGAGAGATAACTACTGAACACCACATAATAAAATAAAATATTAACTAATAATAATAATAAGATTAAAATTTTTTCAAAATATTCAAAAATGGAGCATCCAAGAGTCAATCCTGATTGAGATCGACTCTTGAATGAAAATCTATGGCTCAATATAATTTAGCTACCGTCTCTGAACATACATTCAGGAATGATATCCTAATTTATTAAAATAGAATAACTCTATATTTCAATAGAGTTTTCTCTAAAATATGAACATTTTTCTTATTTTATGTAATAAATTTTATAAATAAAAAATTATAAACCAAAGATTAAAGCTTTAACAACAAACTACCAATATGAACCTCAAATAAAAAAGTTTTTAAAAAATTCAAAGTTAAACAACATTCATCAACAACATACATTATAAATATCATCAATAAAAAATGCTAATAAAATATAATATATATTATATTCCATAAATATAACTTTTATCCATGCAACCTTTCTACTTTCATAAATATTTCTTCAACCAACCAGAATTATGGCATTTTGTGTCTTCATATCAATACTAGTATTTTTAAAATGATATGGATAAATTTTTTTAATTTTCTACTAGATTAAAATTATAGAATTATAAGTGATGTGATTTTACATTACACCTGAATTGTATATTATAGTATATTATTAATCATACTATTATCATATTTTCATTCAATAATAATTTTAAATTACAATAGAAATATATTATGACACTATATATTAAGAAAATAAAATTATAATATATTACTTCTATTTATCTTATTTTCCTAGTTAGAATAAATATTTATATTAAAAAAATTATACATATAATTAAAAATATTAATTATATAATAATAATTAATATATATTTATAGAATTTATAATTTATAGAACTAATAAATATATTTTTTAAAATATATTAATAATTATATTAATATTTATTATAATATATTTTATATAATTAATAAATATATTTTTATAATACTAAAGGAAGGATTGGTATTATATTTACCTATAATCTTATAAAATATATAAAATAATTATAAAATATATAATCTTATAAAATATTAAATAATTTTATATAAAATATTTATATAATTATAAATAATATATATATAATATTATTTTTCCCTCCTTCTCCTTTCCCTGTACACCATAACCCCCCAACCCAGGCCGCTCCGCCCCCGACCCCCCGGCCATCCGCCTCTAGCCCCGGTGGCAGTCCCATACCCCTGGCCTCGATGGTCGTCCCCTACCACCCTGGCCCCAACAGCCATCCCCTACCCCTCCCAAACCCCGCGTGTGGCGTCCCTCCTCCCCACCCCCCTCGCGGTGCCCCCTCCCCCAAAATGCATGCCCAATTTTGGGCCCGCTTTGATCAGAACCCCACCCCCGGCCCGCGGCTCCTCTCCTCTCCTTCCTCTTTGCCTGGGCAACCGACCCCACCCCCCACTCCTTCCTTCCCCAAGGATCCAAAAATAAATAAATAAATAAATAAGGATTTTACCTTCTAGAGCGACAGCATGGTGGCGACGGCAACAATGGAGGTGGAGGCAGGGACGACCAACGGTGAGAGTGATCGAAAGAGAGATGGGGAAATAGGGGGGTGGAATAAATAGGATAGCTGATGATAGTGGATTCGGGCCAAGAGAAATAATAAGGTAGGGGCAGAAGATGAAAATGCGCAAAGGGATGGGATTGTAAATATCTGAAGAAATTTACTAATGCAAAATAACATCGATAATTCTAATAATTAGCTAAGTTAATAAGAAGCATAGGTAATTCAGGTTATTGCCGATGTTAAAGAAACATCAAAAAAATTTAATAAAAATAAAATATTTAATAAAAAGTATAAGTTTTTAGCGACATAAAATTAACGTCGGTAAATATACATAATTACTTATGTAAAATTTTAACATAGGAAATTTGGATTACTTTTGACGTACAATTTGAATCAAAAAATATTTTTTTATTTAATTTTTTTATTATTCATAACAATGATATTTACCTATGCTAAAATTATGATCAAAAAATATTTAATTATAATTTAAAAATAAAAAAAATAAAAAAAATATTTTTTAACATAAAGTTTCATCAAAAATAACATAAATTCTCTATGTTAGCTATTTCTGTAGGTAATTCCTTATTTATCGACATTAATTTTACGTCGTTAAAAATATCAAACATTTTTTGATGATTATGTTCTATCGGCAATAAGATTAATTACCTACGTAAAGGTAAAGCTTAGGCAATTAAAATATTTTCCAACTTTTCATTACATCAAAAAAAGTTTTTTTAATTAATATTTTTATTTTTATAAATAATTTATTATTATCTAAATAATTTATCGATATAATTTTAGAATTTAAAAGTCCATCTTTATCGTTCATTATCTAAATAATTATCATTAGAGTATTTTCACAAAATTTCACCTCGATTCGATAGCCCTAGCTATATTGATGAATAAAATTTAATTTTGATGGTCACGAATGGTCACATGATGATTTGATAGATAGAGACCATCGATGATTTTGAAAACTTGTAACAAAGATCTTAATGATATTTGTAGCATACCGTCAAAATTTCATCTCAATTGGATATCATTATCATGATCAATTCAGTATGGGATGATTTCATCTATTAAATAAAAAATATGTGATCAAAAGGCTAAACGATGTTCGATTATAAGATGATTTTTTAGATAAATGATCTTTGCTACTACTTTGATTATTTGTACGGTGATGATCATAAAATTCAGACCATGTATATATGAACCATCCATGTTAAGCAGATCTTACAAAAGTAAAAGTATAATTACTTAAGAACCTTAAGAATGAGTATCAAATGACATATAGTTTCTCATTGCTCATATACATGCATTTTGAATTTTACGATCACCACCGTACAAATGATCAAAGTAGCAAAGATTATTTATCTAAAAAATCATCTTATAATCGGATGTCGTTTGGCCTTTTGATCATATATTTTTTATTTAATGGTCGAAATCATTCTATACTAAATTGATCATTATAATGATGTTCCATTGAGATAAAATTTTGATAGTGTACTATAAATATTACCAAGATCATCGTTATAAATTTTTAGATCCATCGATGATCTCTATCTATCAGATCATCATATGATCATTCATGGTCATCAAAATTAAATTTTATTGATAGACATAGCTAGGACTACCGAATTAAGGCAGACTTTTATGATGATATTTTAATAATAATTATTTAGATAATGAATGATGAAGATGGACTTTAAATTTAAAAATTAAACCATCAAATTATTTATATAACGATAAATTATTTATAAAAATAAAAAAATTAATAAAAAATAAAATATTTATCGATGTTAATAAGCATAGGCAATAAGCTAATTACCTATGTTTATTTTTTGAATAGGTAATTAGGCTTATTTTCTATGATTATTTAACATCAATAAATTATTTATAAAAATAAAAAATTTATAAAAAAGAATATATTTATAGATAAAAAATTAGCATATTCATTAAACCTAATTACCTATGCAAGTACTAAACATAGGTAATTAGGCTGATTGCCTATGATAAATTAACACTGGTAAATTATTTATAAAATAAAAAATTGATAAAAAGATATTTGTCGATATAAATTTATCGTAGGAAATAAGCCTAATTACCTACGTAAAAAAATAAACATAGGTAACTAGGCTTATTGCCTATGCTTATATAATGTTGGTAAAGCTTTTACAAAAATAAAAAAATAAATATAAAAATAAAATATTTATCAATGTTAATTTAGTGTAGGAAATAAGCCTAATTACCTATGCAAAAAAAATATAGGTAATTAGGCTTAGTGCCTATGCTTATCTAACATCGATAAATTATTTATAAAAATAAAAAATAAAAAAATAAAATATTTATTGATGTTAATTTAGCGTAAAAAATAATGCTAATTACTTATGTAACAATTAATCATAGGTAATTATGCTTATTACCTACACTTATTAAATATCAAAAAATTATTTACAAAAATAAAAATTTAAAAAATAAAAAATATTTACCAACACAAACTTATCATAGCAAATAAGCCTAAGTACCTACGTAAGATATAAGCATAGTCATATAGGCTTTTTACCTACGCTAAATTAGCATCAATAAATATTTGTCAAAAATTAAAAAAATTAAAATACCTATTATCGATGCTTTATTTTAATTATCGATGGAATATTATTATCGATAATTATATTTGCTGACGTTTAATCTTTAGCATAGCTAATTATGCCAATTTTATCGATGTTTAAAATTTTGCATAGCTAATTATTCTCTTTACCTATGCAAAATTTTGCATGGACAAAGCTCCTATTTCTTGTAGTGTATCCATTAGTCAAATTACCATCCAAATATTGTATTTGATATTATTATGACATTCTATATCAAAATGATAATATTTTAAAGAAAATTATGATATCATGTTGGCAAAACATCTTTGAAAGATATTATTTTAAAAAAATTATGATATCCTATTTTAAAATTATGATATTTTAGATTAAATTTATGACTTTCTATATGCAAATTATTTTGGATGAAAGTTTTATAAGTTATTATGATATCATGTATTAAATTATGATATTTTAAGTAAAAATTATTATATCCAATAGTTAAATTATTTTTTGAATATAGTTTTAGATATTATTATGCTATTCTATATCAAAGTTATGATATTTTTACTTAAATTATGTCATTGTGTTGACAAAAACAACTCCGTAAGACATTCTTTAGAAAAGATTATGACATCCTATATCAAAATTATGATATTCTAGGTAAAAATTATGACTTTGTCTATACAAAATAATTTTGGAAGAAAATTTTATACATTATTATAACATCGTGTGTCAAAATTATAACATTCCATCAAAAAATTATAATATTTTGGTCAATTTACTTTCTGAATATGTTATTTTTCATATTATTGTGACATTCTATTATGATATCCCATTGATAAATTACCTTTGGAAGATATTTATTAAAAAAACTATGACATCCTTTATCAAAATTATAACATTATAGATTAAAATTATGATTCTATGTATACGAAATTCTTTTGAAAGAAAGTTTTAGATATTATTATGATATCATTATCAAAATTATGATATTTTAAATAAAAATTATGATATTTATATACAAATTACCTTCCGATGCTAGCTTTTGATATTATTATGATATTATATTTTAAAATTATGATATTTCATATTAAAACTATGATATCGAATTTACAAAACACCTATGGAAGATTAGCAATTAAAATATTTTAACATCCTGTATCTAAATTATGATATTATATATTTAAATTATAATATTGTTAGCAATATTATATCTCAAAATTAATATATTGATAATGTTATGACATCGATCCTATTCCTTTGAATGACATGCTATTTATTACCTTGAGTTCCTATTATTGACAATCTGATTCTTTCTTGCAATGTCAAGTCAAGTTTTCCTTCGAATATTTCAATGAAGGATTTCAATTTTTTAGAACTCTTATAAACCTGGAGTCTATGTTCAAAATGTCCAAAATATTGGCTTTTCTCTTGTGCACATAGAGTTAATCCAGAAGACTCCATTTGACATCTTTATTGACATGGAGCCCTTTGTGGTAGATGGGATACTCCTCTCAAATATAATAAAATATCACATTGGAGGAGATCAATTCATTATTACTAAAAAGATAATAACATTCAGTGCCAAGAAAGTGGCACTAATTGTGGGTCTTCCATATCATGGAATGAAAATCTCAATCACCGAAAAACATCCAAAGAAGAAGGCACAACAAGAAAACTATTTTTTTGTGATGTAGTTATTTGCGATGAAAAAAATTACATCTCTAATTAGAGTATTTATGATGAAAATAATTTTCATCATAAATAATCAATTATTGATGATAAAAATTTTTTTTTATTGTAAATAATCGATTATTTATGATGGATAGTTTCCATCATAAATAACTATCCTTAAATCAATAATTTTAAAAACATAAAAAGATAGATTATTTGTAATAAAAAATTTTCATCATAAATAATAAATTATTTATGATGCAAACAAGATTTGCATCATAAATAATTAATTATTTATGATGAAAAATTTTCATCTCAAATAACTATCCTTAAATTAGTAATTTAAAAAATATAAAAGAATAAACTACTTATAATAAATTTTTTATCATAAATAATTAATTATTTATGATGCAAATAAAATTTTCATCATAAATGATCAATTATTTATGATGAAAATTTTCATCATAAATAACTGCCCTTTAATCAATAATTTAAAAAAAAGTAAAAGGTTGGACTATTTGTGATGCAAATTTTTCATCATAAATAATAAATTATTTATAATACAAACATGATTTGCATCATAAATAATCGATTATTTACAATGAAAGATTTTGGTCATAAATAATTACCTTTAAATTAATAATTTAAAAAATGTAAAAGGATGGACTATTTGTGATGGATATTTTTCATCATAAATAATAAATAATTTATGATGCAAACAGGATTTGCATCATAAATAATCAATTATTTATGATGAAAAATTTTTATCATAAATAACTATCCTTAAATCACTAATTTAAAAAAAATATAAAAGGATGGACTATTTGCAATGAAAACTTTTCATTGCAAATAGAATTTCTATCATAAATAATTAATTATTTATAATGAAAAATTATTATAAATAACTACCCTTAAATCAATAATTTAAAAAAATATAAAATAATGGACTATTTGTGATAAATTTTTTTTATTATAAATAATAAATTATTTATGATGCAAACAAAATTTATGTCATAAATAATTGATTATTTATGATGAAAAATTTTCATTGCAAATAACTATCCTTAAATCAGTAATTTAAAAAAATATAAAAGGATGGGCTTTTTGTGATGAAAATTTTTCATCTCAAATAATCAATTATTTACAATGCAAGTAGGATTTTTGTCATAAATAATAGTTCTTAAATCAGTACTTAAATTAGGAATTTGAAACTAATAAAAGGGTGGACTATTTGGACTATTTCTGGAGGCAACGAGCAAAGATGTACTACGCACGGCCAACGCGATGGGTTAGTTAGCCCATAGGCAAATTAGTATTTTTTTTAATTTTTTAAAAATTAATATTCTTTTAAAAAAATAATTTTTATTTAATTTTTTTTAAATATTATATAATTTTAAAATTTAAAGCTCATTTTCATCATTCATTATTTAAATAATTATCATTAGAGTATCGTCATAAAAGATCATCTCGATTCAGTAGCTCTAGCTATGTTAATTAATAAAATTTAATTTTGACGGTCATAAATGACTATATAATGATCTAATTGATAGAGACTACTAATGGATTCAAAAACTTATAATAATGATCTATATAATATTATAGCATACTATCAAAATTTTGCTTCAATCGAATCTCATTATCATTATCAATTTAGCACGGAATGATTTAAATTATTAAATAAAAATGAGTGATTAAAAGACCAAATAATATTCGATTATAAGATAATTTTTTAGATAAATGATCTTTGCTACTATTTTAATCATCTATACAATGGTGATCATAAAATCTAAACTCTAAGTATATGAATCATCCATGTTAAGTAGATTTTGTAAAAGCATAAGTATAATTGCTTAAGGACTTTAAGAATGTGTATCAAGAGACATATAGTTTTCAAAAAATTATATATGCGTAGGCTTTTTTTTACGATTATCACTATACAAATGATCAAAATATTAGTAAAGATCATTTATCTAAAAAATCATCTTATAATCAGATGCCATTTGATCTTTTAATCACTTATTTTTTATTTAATGATCCAAATCATTCCGTACTAAATTAACCATGATAATTATATTCGATTAAAGTAAAATTTTGATAGTATACTATAAAAATCATCGAGATCCTTGTTGTAGGTTTTCAAATCCATTGATGATTTCTATCTATCAGATCATCGCACGATCGTTCATGACCATCGAAGTTGAATTTTATTGATCGACATAGCTAGGGCTACTGGATTGAGGTAATCATTTGTGATGATACTCTAACAATAATTATTTAGATAATGAATAGTAAAGATGAACTTTAAATTTTAAAATTATATAATATTCAAAAAAAATTATATAATTTTTTTAAAAGAATACTAATTTTAAAAAAAATTGAAAAAAACTAATTTACCTACGGGCTAAATAATTGTAGATGTGCTTGTGCCCCTTAATCCCATCACGTTGGTCATGCACGGTGCAACCAAATAGTCCATCCTTTTATTTTTTAAATTATTATTTTAAGGATAATTATTTATGATGAAAATTTTTATTATAAATAATTTATTATTTATGATGAAAATTATATTTACATCATAAATAATTAATTATTTGTGACTAAATTTTTTTCATTGCAAAAAGGCCGACCTTTAATTTCTTCAAAAAGACTAATTTAAGGTTAATTATTTATGATGAAAAATATTCATCATAAATAATAGAGTATTTATGATGTAAATATTATTTTCATCATAAATAATAAATATTATTTTCATCATAAATAATAAATTATTTATGATAAAATTTTTTTTTATCATAAATAGTTTGATATTTTTAAATAGATAATAATTATTTAGAAAATTATTATTAGTGATGAAAAAGAAATTTTCATTGTAAATAAGTTTTTAAAATTTTTTATTATTTTTTAGAGGAAAATTTTTAGTGAAAAATAATTGGCAGGATTTATTAGCTATAAAAAATTTAATTTCATTGCAAATAAATCTTTTAGCGACAGAAATTATGTCACTAAAATACTTTAAAAGCTTGTCCCTTCAATGTCTCTTCCTTCCTGCGAAACCCACTCGGCCTCTCTCCAAAATCCTCTCCTCTCCTCATCTCCCATTTCTTCTGGGCTTCCACCAGTCAGCGACTGCATCTCCCGCCACCACCACTGTTGCCATCGCCACTCCCGCTATCATTGCCACTGCTGCTGCCACACATGAATCAAAGGTAAGCTTCGATCGTTTGATTATTATTTTTTATCTTTCTGCATGCAGGTGCGGTGGCCGGTGCCATGCAGTGGTTGGTGATGGAAGAGGGGCACAGGAGGTGGTGGTGGGGGGTGGGTGCCCAGGTAAGGATTCAAAGGTGGGAGGGAGGGTCTTTGGTCGGGGTGTCATGGTGGTGACCAGCATAGACCCATGGGGTGGGGCGGAGGAGCACCCAGGGGGTGGGGGGCAGTGTTGATGGGTTGAATGGGGGTTGCAAGGGGCGGGGGATGAAGAGGCATTATGGGGGGTGGGGAGTGATGGTGACAGGCTAGGTGGGGGCAGTGGTTGTGATAGGTCATGCAATACCCCGATCTTGTATAGAATTTTTGGGTTATATGTTATTTCTTTGGTGTTAGCTTAAGTTTCTATGATTGACCTTGTAGGCCACTTAATCTTAGTTATAAACTACTTTGAATTAAACTTACTTTACTAAAATTTATTGAAGCCATTTGAGTATAAATTATAACTATTTATCATTTTGAGTTCTGAAAATTTTTTAAGTCAGAAAACTAAAACCTATAAGGAGGGCTACATAAAATATGCATTTTCTTAGAACAAAAAGTCCTGGTAATTGATCTCTAGATGTTGGTGAGTCAACAAGTAATTTTTAATGAATTTTAGAGACCCTTTAACCTATTCGTTTTAAAGCAAAAAAGCTTAAAAAGTTCTAGATTTGGATAATTTGAACTAGAACCCAAATTTTAGTTTCTTATTCTTAAGAATTTTGATTTTTCTGATATTTTTATTGATTCTAGGTAGGGGGTATTTCTTATTTATATTTATATTTTAAACTTAAAAAAAGATATATAAATAAGCTGAGAATTGAGTAAAGTTGTGAATAGAGTCTGAAGAGTAAATTTTTGAAACTCTAGAATTCAAGCTGATCCGAATTGAAATCGAGCTAGCCCGAGTCTCAGGCTACAGAATGAGTTTTCTATTTTTTCTGAGAGAGCCAGCTCGATTTGGCATGGAGCTGACCTGGCTGGCATTCGAGCTAGCCCGATTTGGAGCCGAGCCAACTCAGTCAGTGGGAATGGAAGAGCGGTACATACTGAAAGGCTTTAAAAGTGATGTTTTAAATAGATTTTTTGGGAAAGTAACTTAATAGCTGGCTTTGTTAGGTTGTGCCATGTACTTAGAAGAGAGAGAGGTGTGTTGGCTTCATGTTGGGGTGACACTTAGCAAATTCTATTATTTCTTCTAAAATAAAGACCATCGATTTTTTTGCTATTTGGGGAGTTTTCTGAAGTTCTATGGAGAGAACAGAGGAAGGAAGAGAGCTGGAAAAGGGTCTTGTTTTCAGTTAAAAGCAAAGAGGAACCAATTAGGAAGAAGTGATTTAAGGTGAGCTGATAATATACTCTATAACATATTTTTTCTTGTATCCTTGAAATCCTTTTGGCAAGTTTATTTAAGTTTATCTATCCCTATGAAATTTTATGTATCATATGCTATACTCTTTTATGGATTTCCAACAAACTAAAACTTTATTCCAATATCTTATTTTTAGCATGTTTGTCATGGTAACTATCTTGAAAATTATTTTTATTTCTCATGATCAAAGAGCTTTGGATATACTCTAACTTTCTTAATCGATAGAGCTTATGTGAATCTTGGGATAAGCATCTTAAACCTTTTCTTTTGATATATGATATTGATATTGAGTTTTATTCAGTTATTTTGCATAAGAATGAGACATAAACTGTATTTAAAGTAGATGACAACAAGATTTTATGGGAGGAAACTTTAATAGAACGTTGTAGCTAGTGGCAGTTGGTGTTAGCCTTGGTGCACCATGTCTTGGATACCCTAGCTAGCAAGGGTGGTGCTACCCCGGTGTGTTTGGCTGACATAGTCGGTCTTATTTCTTTAGCTAACAAGGATGGTGTTAGTCCGACGTGTTGATACACATGTGCAATATTGATGAAGTCTCGAACGAGCGAGTAATTATTTGGTCCTGGATTAAAGACCTCCCTTCATATGTTAGATATGTGATTTCTTTAAAATTTAGTACATTATACTCGGTCTATTCATTAATCATTGTTTAGAACATTATTCAAATTATGATTGTTAAAGAAATATTGTTTTATTTTGTTTTGCATCTATTCCATTATCCTACTTAATTGAAAATGTTATTATGTTTATGTTTTGAAAAAGTCGTAAGAGTGCTTTTGATTTGAAGTGCTCGTGCTTGAGCTTGTCCCATTTCGATTATATATATATACTATCTCTCACTGGGTCATATGACTCACACTATTGCTTTATTTCTTTTTTCAGATATTAGTGTTGAGAAGAGTCCAGGTCCCTCAGCTTGATAGAAGCAATCATCTTTTGTTTTGGTGAGCCCAGCAGTTGTGAGTATGGGCATCAACTTTTGCTGTCCTATAGTTGTGTTCCTTTCGATATACTTTGGTTGTATATAAATGCTAGGTGTGCTCCATTATCTACAGGCAGGATCTAGCTTCCACTGTGTTTACTTAATTGGATAACTGAATGTATATGTATGTACTTTTGTTGTAGATTGTATAGATGTTGTTGGTTACTGAAAATCTAACTATATCCATTTACATGTATGTAAGAATATGTTGGGTTAAGCAGGAAATTGTACTTTCGAAAATGTCCAACTTTTAAGAAAAAATCTATCAAATTTTTGGTAGGAATTATCTATCTAATTTCCCCCCTTAGACATCTTTGTTAGGCTTGCTAGGTTGGCTAGTCCATCCTATATGCCGGTCATGACCTCGATCTTGGGTTGTGACAGGTTGGATGGGGGCTGTGAGGGGTGGGAGGTGGAGGGGCACCGCAAGGGGTGGGGGCTCGGGGGAGGGAGGGGCACCGCAGGGGTTGGGGGGCGATGGTGATGGGCTAGGTGAGGGCTGTGAGGGGTGGTGGTGTCGGGCTGGATGGGGGCTGCGGGGGATGGCGGGTGGTGGTGACGGCTGGGGAGTAGTGGGAGGACCTAGGGGGTTACATCTTATGAGAGAAGAAAAAATAAATTATTTTTTTAAAAAAATTAATAATTTATTTATAAAAATATTAATAAAAAATAATAATAATTAAAAATTAGATATATAAATAAAATCAAATAAAATATTTAAAAATATTTAAAAATAAATTATTTTTTGTAATGAAAATAGTTAGGTTTTTAAAATAATGATAAGCTATTATTTTTAAAAAATGATTTTATGGTTTTACTTATTATAATTTAATGTTTTTACTTGTTTAGTCCCTATATTTTCTTGTGATTATGATTTAATATTTTAATCAGGAATAGCCAAAACTTTTAATTTTCAATGCATATGAACTATCCAATTCGAGATCCGATTCGGGATATGGGTGGGGATTCAAATTGAGATCTAGGTCACGATCTGAGTCGGATCGAGATTGGAATTCAAGTCGAGATTCGATCTGGGATCTAGTCCAATTTAGAATCTGATCTAGGATCCAATCTGAAAACTG
The DNA here is from genome assembly GCA_006176705.1 of Cocos nucifera. NCBI lineage: Eukaryota > Viridiplantae > Streptophyta > Magnoliopsida > Arecales > Arecaceae > Cocos > Cocos nucifera. The sequence continues at coordinate 306,387 of QRFJ01000156.1, read as the reverse complement.
GTTCAGGATCTAGTTCATGGTTTGAATTAGATTGAGGTTGGGATTCGGTCTGGGATACGGGTTGGATTTCGGTCTGAGATTCGATCCCAAATTCGATCCAGGATTAGGGTCATGATCTAGATCAGATCGAGGTCAGGATCTGGTCTGGGAACCAATCTAGGATCCGATCTAGGATCCAGTCTGGGATCTGGGTCATGATCCAGGTCGTATCAAGGTTGGGATCTAGATCGGGATCTGGTCTGGGATCCTGTCCAAGATTGAGATACATCTCTTTATTTCCATAGAGAGATGAATGGTAATGATTTAATGCATGCATTGATATAACCTTCGACTCCTATTCAAAAGTCAATTCCAATGTCCCCAAAATGGACTCTATGAATGGCTCTTGAATGCTCCGATTTGGACAATTCAGAAATGCATCAATTTTTTATTATTGCCATGGTGTTCTTTGTTCTATTATGAAAAATTTCATTGCAGTTATCTCATTTATTCTCTAGGTACATATTAGATGTGGTTAAAATATGATTCATCTATGTCGTGTACTTGGAGAACTATAGGAAGATGCTATCGGATTATTTTTGAATATAGAATAAAGAACAAAGCTATGGCAATAATAAAAGTGATACATTTTTGAAAGGAATAGGACCACACCTATTAGGAAAGAGTTGGTGGATTCAGGATTCATTAAGCATTATTATTTATTGTTAGATGGATATTGATAAAAGTTGGATGAATGCCAGAGATATTTTCTTGCCTGAATATCAAAAAGGTGTTCAAGATTTTACCGAGTTTGCACAATGTAATGCTGACAGTGCCAGTTGGATAAAGTATTCATGCAAAAGATGTGTCAATTGAAGAAAATCGAGTAGGATTTAGGGCATGCTTTTCGAAAACTTTTTTTGAATAAAATACAATGAAAATTTTGGAGTGGTTCATGTCAATCCGGTATTCACATCAATAAATTATGAAAATTTTTGTGCATGCAAAAGAAGGGTTTAGCATTACATGGTAAAAAGATAAGGGTCGAGTGGTTGGGAGGTTTTAACCACTCACTTGACTTCAAAAATCAAATGAGCCTCTTATCTTTATCCAACGCCTCCTTCCATATATTTAACATGCAAAAGGACTCTCCTTCTGCATGCGCAAATTTTTATTGCTCCAAAAATGTTCGACAAACAAAAGGGAGGGTGTGAGAAACAGATAAGGTTGGATTGGTTCCAACCTCCAACAAATTGAGTTGAATTCAAAACTCAACTTACTTTGAACCAGTCCAACCCTTGGACCAGGTCAAAGGCAGATAAGACAGGGGGCATAGAAACCTTCTGGGTGAGAGAAAAGTTACGTACAAAAATTTTAGGCATGGAACAAGAGTGGAAAAGTCAAAAATGGTGGGTGCATGGGAGAGTTTGAATTCAAACTTTATTTAACTTGGTCCTAATTGGTTTCAACCAAACCAATTAATCTAGACCCAATTAGATCAGGTTAAACCCAACCAAATTAGACTTAGCCTAATCTAATAAAATTCTAATCAAATTAGAAATTAATTAGATCCAGGTTTCGATCAAATCAGGGTCAAAACTCCCATTGCGATTAGGTCATCTTATGACCTAATTCGATCAAACCCAATCAAATCAAATTCAATCAAACTTGATCAAATCCTCATTGCTTAATCAAATTGAGCTAATCAGTAATTGAATTGCTAGTTAATCCTCCAAAAATATCTGAGTCCAAATTGGATGGGTTACCAGATAATAGAGTTCCATCAACATGAAACTCCTGATGTATCCCAATCTAGTGGGACTCTTGAATCCAGTATCCCAAATGAATGGAACTTGTGATCTTAGAGTCCTAGACCAGTGAGACTCCTGATCAGAGAGTCTTAGATGAGGACTCAGAGTTTCAATCCAGTGGGACTCTTGGTTGCAGAGTTCCAATCCAATAGGACTCTTGACCACAGTATCCTAGGTCATCAAGACTCATGATCAGCCATCAGATCAGATAGGAACTTCTTATGTGTGTGACCCCATAGGTTCAAATCCTAAGCTGATAGCATAAGAACCAATTTTCTATATCAATCGATGTAACCATCTAGCAATGGTATCCGACATTTGGATAGGTCAAAAAGTCGCAATGCAACAATGACAAATCTTTAGAATATGATTACCATATAATTCATCTCCTTGATCTCGATGCTCAAAGGATGATCTAGGATTTATTGCCAATCCTAAAATTCATCCACAGTGTATTTCAAAACTTAGCATCCATCATATGGACTACCCTGATCGAGGATTTGCTAAATTGAAATACAATGATATACTTGCTCCAACAGTTGGAGGGGTCAATCCCATCTTGACTCATTCACCAACAAGCTAAGTACTTGACTGCACCCAGTAGCCTTCTATCACTAAATTAGAAATTTAGGTAGTCTGGTATCTAAGTATAGTGAGTTGCTTGTAAGTCACTGTGGTGATCTCAGGTCTAAGGGACATATATACCCATATCCTTCACGAGCAACTCTTGGCAAAAGAGAGCTCCGCAGTTGGATCATGTTCAGTGAAATGTACCCCTACACTTTACCTGTTTGCCATAACAGTATCTCCATACTTTTTGATTAAGAGAACAACCAATATTTATGGCACACAATAACCTACACTCGATACGTTGTCGTCCTGGATAACAATGAATCATTTGATCATGAACTGGTTTAAGGACTAAACGACAAACTCCTTTGTCGAGTCTAAATAGTCCTAAGGACTTCATCATAGAAGAGCTCATTACAGAAAGATGCACAAAATGATGAAAATATCAAAATAATAATTTTATTTATTAATAATTTAAGTATAATTATATTTAGCTCAACCATCTACAATCTAGATGATTGGCTTTAGGATACAATTCCCAATAACTCCCACTTAGACTAAAGCCACTCAGAATAGTATTGAATATCCATCTTCCATTTGTGATTGTCAAACTCTTTGATTTTGAGAGCCTTAGTAAATGGGTCAGCCACGTTCTCCTTTCTATCAATTTTTTGAAGATCGATGTCTCCACATTCCACGATCTCTCATATAAGGTGGTAGCGACGTAGAATATGCTTGGTGCGCTGATGTGCCTTTGGCTCCTTCACTTGAGCTATGGCTCCAGTACTATCACAGTAAAGTCGAACCAAACCATCCAAGGAGGGTGCCACTCCCAACTCATCGATGAACTTCCACAGCACATAGCTTTCTTCCCAGCATCGGATGCCATGACATACTCCACCTCACACACAGAATTTGCTATAGTGTGCTGCTTGAAACTCTTCCAGCAGACCGCTCCACCATTCAGGGTAAACACATATCCTGACATACTCTTGCTATCATCATGATCTAACTAAAAACTAAAATCAGTATATCCCATAAGTTTCAAGTCAGTATCTTCATAGATGAGCCACTAGTTCTTGGTATTTCTTAAATACTTCATGATTGTCTTTACAATCTTTTAGTGATGCTCACCCAGATCAGACTGATATCTACTCACTATCCCTAGTGAGTATGCCACGTCTGGTCTCGTACACGTCACGACATACATAATAGAATCTACTGTTGAAGCATATGGTATTCTACTCATACGCTCTCTCTCTTTTGAGGAGTTGTCAGACAATCCCTCTTCGAGAAAGTAATTTCATGGCCTATCGAAAGATAGTCCTTTTTGGAATTCTCTATGCTGAACCTTTTCAGCATGGTATCAATGTACGTGGACTGAGACAATCCAAGCAATCTTTTAAATCTATCCCTATAGATCTTCATCCCTAGGATGTAGAAAGCTTCTCCCAAGTCCTTCATAGAGAACTGAGACGAGAGCCAAATCTTTATTCCCTATAGTGCGAGGATGTCATTCCCAATTAAGAGAATATCATTCACATACAATACAAGAAATACAACTATAGAACCATTAGCCCATTTATAAATGCAAGATTCTTCTCTGTTCTTAACGAAGCCATACATTCTGATCACTTTATCAAAACATATGTTCGAACTTCGAGATGCCTGCTTCAATCCATAGATGGATCTTTGAAGCTTGCACACCTTAGACTCATCTGTGTATGTGAAACCCTCAGGCTGTATCATATACACCTCTTCGTCTAGCTCTCCATTTAGGAAAGTTATCTTCACATCCATTTGCTAGATCTCATAGTCTAGGTATGCTGCTATCGCAAGTATAATCCAAATAAATTTGAGCATTGCCACCAAAAAAAATATCTCATCATAGTCAATACCATAATGTTGATGATATCCTTTGGCAACCAGATGGACTTTATAGATCTCTATCTTTCCATCTGCACCTCTTTTTCTTTTGAAAATCTACTTACATCCAATGAATTTTACCCCTTCAGGTGGATCAACCAGTGTCCATACACTATTGATTTTCATGGACTCCATTTTAGACTTCATGGCTTTTAGCCACTTATTAGAGTTGGACCTTTGCATAGCATCCATGTAGGTGATCGGATCCTCATCGTTCTCATCGAGTTCAATAGGATCACCATCCTGGACCAAGCAATCATAGTATCTATTGGTTGATGCGGTACTCTACCAGATCTCCTTAAGGATGCCTTTCAATGGGCTCTAGGTTTGATCTTATCAAATCTAATTTTGTAGGTTCACTAAAATGTGTCGGTTCTTCTATCTATCAAACTTTACCAAGCTCAACATTAGAGGCAGCTGTTCCTTCCATAAGAAACTCCTTTTCTAAAAAGACTGCCCTATTATTGACGAACACGTTTTATTCTTTAGCAAGGTAGAAGTAATAACCCTTAGTTTCCTTAGGGTACCTTATGAACAGGTATTTATCGGACCTAGGTCCAAGCTTTTCTAGCTGCAAATATTTTACATAAGCCGGACATCCCCAAATCCTAAAGTGATAGAGTATCGGCTTATGGCCAGTCCATATCTCATATGGAGTCTTTGCAACAGACTTGCTTGGAACAGCATTCAAAACATAACAAGCAGTCTCTAATGCATAACCCCAAAATGAAATTGGCAGACTCACAGACCCCATCATAGATCGAACCATGTTCAACAGGATTTGATTCCTCCTTTCTAATACACCATTATGTTATGGTGTTCTAGGAGGAGTCTATTGCGAGAGAATCCCATTCTCTCCTAGATATGTTAAAAACTCATTGGAAAAGTATTCACCTCCTCGATCTGATCGAAGAGTTTTAATACTCTTTGCAAGTTATTTTTCTACCTCATTTCGATATCGTTTGAACATTTCAAATGAATCGGATTTATTCTTCATAAGATAGACATTCCCATATCTAGATAGGTCATTAGTAAATTTAATGAAATAGTAGAACCCACTTCTAGCACATATGTTCATAGGTCCACATACATCAGTATGTACTAGACCTAGAAGTTCAGTGGCCCATTCACCATTTTCAGTAAAAGGTGATTTGGTCATCTTACTAAGTAGACAGGACTCATGGGTAATCAATGATTCGTAATCATCGATGTCAAGGATATTCTTCTTGACTAACCTATTTATCCTATTCTTGTTTATATGATCGAGCCTACAGTGCCAAAGATAGGCATCGAAGACATGATCTAGCTTTGGGCATTTGTTGACGTGTACATTACACTAACAGGCTATGATAAAACATAAATACCATTTCTTAATTATCCTCACATTACTATAACATTATTCATAATAATATCATAATAATTTTCTTTTATTGATAAATAATAACCATCTTAGACCAAAAGTCCAACAGATATTATGTTCATCATAAAAGATGGACAAAAGTGACAATCACTTAAAACAACCACTACTATAGAACTGGGCTATGGCAGTGGTTTGTAACCACTGCCGTAGCCTAAAAAATTATTGCTATAGACTATAGCAGTGGTTAGCTAACCACTGCCACTACAGCCATCACTGCAAGCTAACCGCTGTCACTACAGCCATCACTGTAGGTCTATGGCAGTGGTTATTGCAGCAGTTATTGAAATCACTACTATATAGACCCTATTGCAGCAGTTTTTAAACCACTGCCATAGGTTTGTCTATAGCAGTGGTTATAAAATTGCTATTATAGATAATCTATGACAGCGGTTATGGAACTATTGCTATAGACAAGCCTATGGAAGCGATTTAAAAACCGCTGCTATAGGTCTAATGCAGCGGTTGACACATTAGCTACGATAGTGGTTGGCACATCTACGGCAGCGATTATAGAACCGCTGCCATAGCTTCTGAATAATTAAAAAAATATAAAATTTTTAATTTTTTATATATTTTATCTGATAAATGCAGAGATATATAAAACAAAAATATTATAAATATAAAAATATTTCTAAAATGCTAAAATTTTATTGCTGAATAAAATTTATTATAATATTTTTTAAAAAAAATATATCAAAAGTCCTCTAAATCTACATCATCATCATCCCTGGGAGATGGAGCACGAGCTGGAGGCAGAGCTAGAGTTGAAATGCATGCCAACATATCCTTAAAGCCCATGAAGGCACATTCAAAACACGTGCTGAGCATCGATACCATGTCTCTCACAATGTCCTCCAGATGAGATCTGCGCTCCTCAGCCCGATCTGCTCGTGTTGCAGCATGATCTGCCCATGCCAATGCTGTCTCAAGCTCCTTCCGACTGACGACACTGGAAGCCTATGAAGAGACGCTCATCTTAGACCAATAGTTGGTCGGCATATTTTCGGGCCTGCATCGGATCCTCCTAGAGTGCTCAGACCCCAAGACCTGAGATAGATGGTCATGGGGGCCAGAGATATCCGGGCCCTCACTTGCGAGCGCATCTAACTGATCCTATAATTGTAAGTACAAATAAAATTTTATAATAGATGCTATAATACTAATTATATATACTAATATATTTAATACTTACAAAAATCCTACCAATCATGGCGTTCATCGAGCTGCCCTTCTTGTTCGCATGGTTGGATCAAAAAATCTCACTATGGTTAGGCATCACTCCATCTCTCATCAGCTATAAAAATGGATTAGTTTATCAAAAATATAAAAAAAATATTAATTTAATTTATCTACTAAGATTTAGAATTCATTACCTCTCTATGCACACGACTGGCCATAGACTCATAATTGAGAGTGTGCGTATACTCTTAGGCTGCCCAATTCTCTCGATTCTGATGGAAGATAGCCTAATGAGTATTCAAATAAATAATAAATATTTTAAAAAATTAAATATAATTTTAAACATATTAAAAAATTTAAAAGTTAGTAATTTTATCTCAAACTTTTTTCTCCTCCAATGTGTAACCATCCTCTCCCATTGACTCAGTCCTATATCCACGTAACAAGCTCCTCTAGAGTGTCTCATCGATGCTCGAGCCATCCTCTATGAAGCTTGATCTTGTAGCCCTGGTACAACTCTCCGATCTTCTTCAGTCAGGCATCTTGAGCCCTCTGATGATCAAGAAAGTCGTACCTTCTCTGCATAAAGTTATAAAAAATCAGTTACAAAATTATTCTAATCAAACATAGTGTAAACATGTAAAATGCATAATATAATTAAGATGCACTTATCCATATCTCCTCTCACACCCGATCCCTGATAGTATCATCTATCAATCGTCAGTCTTTGGGCTCTATGGAAATAATGTCTGACCGTCTCACAAGCACTCAAAAAAAGAAATGCATCTCCCATACGGTCTTCCCTCCACATCATATCATACCATCACCTGATGCTGGGGGTTCCACGTATGCGCCATACATGTTGGACCGCAAAATATTCTATTAGATGATACACCTGCAACGAAAATACATTATGCAAATATATAAGTATATAAATACTATATAAAAAATAAATAAATAATATAATAAAAATATACACTCAAATATCGATGGAGTAGCATGTGTCGGAGATGTGGATGACGGTGGAGGCTCAGATGTTGGTGGAGTAGATGCCACCGGTAGAGTAGATATCGGTGGTGGAGGTCCTTGAGCAGTCGATGCGGAGGTGGATGGAGTATACTCCGACTGCTCCTCAGATGCTGAACTCCGCATAACCCATCGAGAGGTAGGGGTGAAAGCTAGATGGTGTTTCGGTGCCATCATGACCTGCAACGTTAATGAACATTAACCAATGTAACATGTTGAACAATAACCAAAGATATTGCCTAGGTACCATCCATATAATTACATATAAACATACGGATGCTAAAGATTATGTACACTAATTAATTGATGGGTCTATCACTATGCAATGCAATAAACAAAAGCAATAAGATATAAACATCCAAAAAATGTTATCCAATAAATTCTACAATGAATCCCCTCCCTCCCAATGATGCCGGTGAGGCCAGACCCCCTCCCTCCCTCCCTCTCTTTCTCTCTCGATCTCTCTCGCCGATGATGGTGGCAAGGTCGAACCCCTTCCCTCCCTCTCTCCCTCTCCTTTTCTTAGTTTTGGGTCCCAAAATCTGGTCCGAATACCCAGGATCCATTAGGATTCGGGTCTGGTACTTCAAGTATGAATCCATCATGTATTCGGGTTCAGGTTTGGTACGAGTAATTAAAATCGAATTTGGATCTGAATATCTAGGCTTCGACCCAAACCTGACCCATTGATAGGTCTAGTCCAGTGATGAATAAATAATACTATAAAATTAAAATAAAAAATATACCTATGACTATAGAAAGGGGGTCGCATCGAAAGCTCCAAGGGTCACCGACGACGGTGCTAGAGGTAACCTATGAAATAAGAGCAAGATAATGAGATAGAGAGAGAAGAGAAAGAAAGAGAAAGAGGAAAGAGAGAGGGAGAGGGGGCCTAGAGGGGCGCTGTGATGGGAAGGCCAAGGGATGGGGAGGGCAGGGGTGTTAGATATATGTGCCCTAGAAGCCAAAATTGGCTGACACCTGTAATACACTTCTAGGGACAAAATTATAATTTTAACTATAAATAATAATATGGGTTATTTTCTATCATAATACGTATTTAGTGTCTGTGATACATCCCTTAACTTAATGGTAATGATAATTCTTATTTTCAAGAGTTGAAAATTCAAGACATGAATTTTCATTATTAACTCATAAAATACTTTCGATCGTAGGATCATCATGAGGATGGTGATTGATCCAAAAGATTGCTGTACAATCGCTATTATAATAGATGAGTCTTGAATCTATGATGTAGAGACATCGGAGCGAGAGTATAGGTACTCATTAGAGAACGAGGGCACTGAGCGTGACCACCTCGATCTGTCATAAGAAAGTCTACCTTCTCGTCGATGATTTGTTCGAAGCTATAATGGTGTGTCTGGTTCTTTGACCTGAGGTGCATCAATAATTCACCTTTAGAGTGTTATAGTTTGACTATACTATGACTCGATCTCCTAGCCATTATGAATCCTGAGGTATATGTTGGCTATAGCATGTTCATTGTAGAAATTGGATTGCACCAAGAGGAAATCTATCTACCTCGAAAGATGAGGAGCAGTCCTATGATGATCATGAGAATTAAGTTCATAAGCCCATGGCCATGGTAGAGTGAAATAATAGAAAGAGTTTCTATTAAGGTTTTTACATCCGACTTGAATCAAATGATTAAATCATATGATGAAAATTAGTGTTTGACAAGTTCACCTTAACCCTAATCTGATCGGGGCTTAAGATAGAAGAACTTAATCACACAGGTAACTGCACCAAGAGGTTCATTTTTAGTTCTGATGGATTGCCACCATATACTGCTAGGTGTCACTGATGAATTTTGGGAGCAATTAGAATGATTTAGATGATCGATCATTCTAGTTGTATGAATCAAAAAAGTTCTGATCCATTAGAAGGTGTTTCGATGATGACGATGATAGAAATCATGACATATCCCATTACCATATAGAACTGAATCTAACTAGATCATACAAACAAGGGTTTAGATTTGGATATCATCAATTGGACTAATCTAATTCAATTGATTTGAATAAGATTCAATTAGGTTCAAGAAAATCGTGCTAGTACATGATTGAGCATAATGTTCTCCTTCAATTATCATTTTAAGTTATCTCGACTGAGCCAAATGTGTTTATGCTCACTTAAGTACTTTTACTTGGTCTGACCAGAGGTTGTCTAAGTCAAAAAAGGGTTGTCTTAATTTATGAGATAAATTAGAGACAACACCTGCCATTTTCCGCCACCTGCCAATTCTTATCTTTTGACTTTGGTCAAATGTTGACTTTTGATACTTAGACATCTGCCCATGTGTCATGCACCCATAGGAGATTTATTTTGGACCAATCAACTTGCTAGAAAGTAGGTGAACCAATGGTGCATGCCTAGGGAGGCATGCGCCCATGGATAGAGGCACCTGGAGTCCCATACATATGGGACTCCAGTTACTTTGGGGTTTCTACTTAGGTGGCGCTAAGGAATGACTTTGACCAGTCTTAGGCACCATCTAAGGATGATTAAGAGAGGCTCTTATCTGATTGGATTAGATGATGTCATCCCATCAATCAGATTTAGATCTAAATGCACAAAGCGATGTGATTGGCCGGGATGATGTGGCACTGCATGGCGCAATAGGATCTATAAAAACCTTATCTGCACCTAACTTTAAATAATCTCTCCTATAGCCCTAGCCACAAGGCTGCCCCTCTCCATCCTCCATACCATCTTTAGGTCCGCTCTCTCCTCTCTATGCCCAAAGGGATTTGGGCTCCAGTTTGGTGCGATCCAAGCAAGAGAAAGGTGACGAGAAAGGAAGAAGGCAGCACTGCTGCAAGAAATGATTCTAGATCCTCAAAAGAAGTTTTGAAGATCCTCCAAATCAGATCCAGATCTGATATTTAGAGAGATGATAAAGAAGGAGAAGATCTCTAGATCCAATCCAAGTGGATATCGATTGAGGTTAGGCACTTGCGTGGCTAGATCCAGAACCTCAAGCAATTAGCAAGATCATCATAGGATAATCTGATTACCCAATAAAAGGTACAAAATTAAATCAAATTTAATTTATTTTTATTTTATTTTATTAGATCTATAAAATTAGATCTAAAATATATTAGATTTGATTTAGATTTAAAAGAAAAATTTTTAAAATATCTCTCTTGATCCAATCAAGATTTGAACGAATCTGATCCGAGAAATCAAAATTTTTCCTTCAACTGATATCAGAGCCAAGTTCTCATAAATTATTTAGATCTAATTTTAATTTAATTTTGATCTAATAATTAGATTATTTTAGATGTCACATGAGATGTGATTAGATCTAAAATTAAAAAAATTAAAATTAAATAATTTAGATCTAAGTTTTATAAGATGCATGATTAGTTGTAAAATAGAATTATTCTATACATAGTCTTGCATGATCATAATTTAATTTAATTAATTTATAATTTTAGATTAATTTATTTACTATTTTTTGATGTTATAATTATTATAATAACATCTAAAAAATAAAAAATAAAATTATTTAATTTTTGATTCATATGAGATATGATGAATGCATGTTTAGACTAGTTGTAGAATAGTTCTATATAATTATCTAGAATAAAATTTATTTTGATGTGATCAATTTAAATTTAATTTTTTAGATGAATTATGAGATAATTTAGATCTAAAAATGTGCATGATATGATACATGAGATGTATGCAAAACATGTTTATAGTTAGATCAAATTTTATATATGAGATATATGATGTAGATCTAACTAATTTTGTAGTCTTATATTTCTGATTAAGGCGTTCCCCTTGGCCGTCCGATCATAAAAATAAAGTAGGATTTAAATGCCCTCTCCTCCCTTCGATGAGATGTTCTTATGATGTGTAGGGGTGCTACACGTTCATCCTTAATTAGAAATCAAGAACTTATTTTCTGCAAAATCCTAGATCCTAAAATCCTAAGATTTTATTTACATGCTTTGTTTGTGAACCCTAAACTTAATTAAGAATTAAGATTATAAAATATATGTTAGATCTAAAATTAAAAATTTTAGATCTAAGACATATTCATAAAATTAGGTTCGGACTTGGGTAGCTCAATTAGGTCTAAGCGGTTGATCAAACCAAATCAAGAGTTGGTTAGATGGGATCAACAGTGCTTAAATTGACCAGCCTAATAGGATTAAGTCTGGGTCAAGATCGAGTCACGTGAGTGATCGATCAAG
>QRFJ01000156.1:248024-294225 GCA_006176705.1 Cocos nucifera | reverse complement strand
GATGTACAATAGGAAGGAAGTGCTAAAGAGTAGCATGAAAAACTCTAGAGGGGGGTTTTGGTATCTTCAAACATGAGTCATACTTTCCTAAGAAGATGTTCCTAGCAACCTAAGAAAATAGAATGCATTGAGCAGAATCCCTTATGCTTCGCAGATAGAGAGCTTATGTTATGCATGTTTGTACAGACTATATAGCCTGCTGTAAGTGTCACGAGTTAGATATTCAATTCGAATCTAGGTGAGAAATAGACTTCTTAATGAAGGTCATCTTAAAGTATTAAGAAGAATAAGGATATGTTGTTTGGTTTTTTGGTAATGAGGAATCTCAAGTCCAAGATATAAGACTCCAGATTTTATGTCGAAGGTAGATGATCGAAAGTCAACATTGGGAGTCTATTTGTGTGTAGATGGGTAAGCTGTCAATTGAAAAGTTCAACAGACAGTGATAGTAGATTTCTATCATGGAAAGCAGGAATATATCTGCATGCATCAGAAGCTACGAAGGAGGCATCTGTATAAAAAGTTGCTGCAAAATGACATGATGCCATACAGTATACCATTTCTCTATACTACATATCAATGGGCCATAGCCTTGCTAAGGAGCCAAGGTACCATCAGAAATCCAAGACAATCGAGCTCGGTGTACCCTCTCCTGTTACCATCGAGAAGAATTAATGTCAGATAAGAGAGTGCTCCATACGATAATGGCGTGGACCCACTTACAAAGACTGTTGGCCAGTAGAAGATCAAGCCCCTTGAGAAGTGGAGACATAGATTCATAGCCAATTAATTAGTCAAGTGAAAGTTTGTAGATATATGATGCACTAGGAATGTCAGAAGTTGTCATAACACTTCGTAATACACTTCTAAGAGCAAAATTATAATTTTGACATAAATAATTAAATATGGCTTATTTTTTATCACAATGGTTTAGTGTCTGTGGTACATCCTCTGAGTTATAGTAATGATAATTCTTATTTTCAAGAGTTGAAAATTTAGAACATGAATTTCATTATTAACATCAAATGTCTCCTACCGTAGGATCATCATGAGGATGGTGATTGATCTGAAAGGTTAGTGTACAATCACTATTACAGTAGATGAGTCTTGAGTCTATGATGTAGAGACACCAGAGTGAGAGTACAGGTACTTATTAGAGAATGAGGGCACAAAGCATGACCACCTCGACCAATCATAAGAAAGTCTACCTTCTGTCGATGAATGGCTTCAAAGCTGCAGATGGTGTGTTCTGATTTTTGACCAAGGTGCATCAACATTACTTGAGGGTGTTATAGTTTGACTATACCATGACTCGGTCTCCTAGCCATTCAAAATCCTAAGGTGTATGTTGGCTATAGCATGTTCATTATACGAATTGGATTGCACCAAGATGGAATCTATCTACCTCGGTAGATGAGGAGCAGCCCTATGATGATCATGAGAATCAAATCCATAAGCTCATGGTCATGGCAGAGTGAAATAATAGAAAGAGTTTCTATTAAGATTTTCACATTAGACTTGAATCAAATGATTAAATCATATGATGAAAATTAAGGTTTGACTAGTTCACCTTAACCCTAATCTGATCGAAGCTCAAGATAGAAGAACTTAATCATACAGGTAACTACACCAAAAGCTTCGTTTTTAGTTCTGATGGGTTGCCACCATATACTACTAGGCGTCACTGGTGGATTTTGGGAGCAATTAGAATGATTTAGATGATTGATCATTTTAGTTGTATAAATCAGAAAAGTTTTAATCCATCGGAAGATATTTCGATGATAATAATGATAGAGATCACGATATATCCCATTACCATACAAAACTAAATCTAACTGGATCACACAAACAAGAGTTTAGATCTGGATATCATCAATTGGACTAATCTAGTTCAATTGATTTGAATAAGATTCAATTAGGTTCAAGGAAATCATGCTAGCACATGATTGAGCCTAATGTTCTCCTTTAATTATCATTTTAAGTTATCTCGACTGAACCAAATATGTTTGTGCTCACTCAGGTACCTTTACTTGATCTGACTGGAGCTTGTCCAGGTTAGAAAAGGGTTGTCTTAATATATGCGATAAATTGGAGACAATACCTACCATTTTTCATCATCCGCCAATTCTTGTCTTTTGACTTTGGTCAAATGTTGACTTTTGACCCTTAGACATCTACCCATGTGTCATGCACCCATAGGAGATTTATTTTGGACTAATCAACCTGCTAAAAAGTAGGTGGACTAGGGGTGCATGCCTAGGGAGGCGTGTGCCCATGGATAGAGGTGCCTGGAGTCCCATACAGATGGGACTCCAGTTACTTCGGGGTTTCTACTTAGGTGGCACCAAGGAATAGACTTTGACCAGTCTTAGGAATCATCTAAGGATGATTAAGAGGGGCTCTTATCTGATTGGATCAGGTGATGTCATTCCACTAATCAAATTTAGATCTGATTGCACGAAGCGACATGATTAGTCGGGATGATGTGGCACTGCATGGCGCAGTAGGGTCTATAAAAATCCTATTTGCACCTAACTTTAAACAATCTCTTCCATAGCCCTCGGCACAAGGCTGCCCTCTCCCTCCTCCATGCCATCTTCAGGTCCCCTCTCTCCTCGCTATGCCCAAAGGAATTTGGGCTCTAGTTGGGTGCGATCTAGGTAAGAGAAAGGTGACGAAAAAGGAAGAAGGCAGCACTGCTACAAGAGACGATTCTAGATCTTCAAAAGAAGTTTTGAAGATTCTCCAAATCATATCTAGATTTGATATTTGAAGAGGTAATAAAAAAGGAGAAGATCTCCAGATCCAGATCGAGTGGATATCAGTAGAGGCCAAGCACTTGCATGGCTAGATCTAGAACCTTAGACAATCAGTTGGATCATCATAGGATAATCTGATTAACCAACAAAAGATACAAAATTAAATCAAATTTAATTTACTTTTATTTTATTTTGTTAGATCTATAAAATCAGATCTGAAATGTCTCAGATCTAATTTGGATTCAAAAAAAAAAATTTTGAAATATCTCTCTTGATCCAATCAAGATTTGAACGAACCTGACCCGAGAAATTAGGATTTTTTCTTAAGGGGATGTGCAATCGGGGATGGGGAGGGCGGTGGACGAGTCGGGGATGGGGAGGGCAGGGGGCAGGTGGCCATGGCCAGGGATGGGGAGGGTGAGGGGCGGCAGTCGAGGTGGGCAAGGGGTCGGCGGTCGGGCGGCGGTCGGGGATGGGAGGTTGCAGGGCGATGGTTGGGTAGGGTAAGGGGTGGGCGGCCGAGCGACGATCGGAGATGGGGAGGCGGGGGATGGGCGATCGAGGATGGGAAGGTGGGGGGCAGGCGGCCACGGTCAGGGATGGGCGGGGGGCTGCGACGACGGTTGGGGATGGGGAGGGCAAGGGTGGGCTGTCGAGTGGCGGCAAGGGATGGGGAGGGGGGGCGGCGGCCAGGCGATGATTAAGGAGGGCAAGGGGTGGGCATCCGGGCGACGGTCGGGGATGTGGGGCGCGAGCGACGGTGGGATGCGTGGAGTCTCACCGACGACGGAGAGGATGGGAGAGAGAGAGCGCACGCACGAAAGGAAAGAAAAATTGAGAATTTTTAACCTAACCTACGATAGTGGTTTTTGACCTGCTGCCATAGATCTATGGCAAAGTTTACTAAAAACCGCTATAATAGATCTATAATAGTGGTTTCATAACCGCTACCATAGATTTATAGCAGCGGTTTCTAGTAACTGCTGCCATAAGTTGGAAATAATTTTTTTTTTTATTTTTTTAAATATTATATAATTTTAAAATTTAATATCCATCTTCATCATTCATTATCTAAATAATTATCATCAAAGTATCATCACAAAAAATCACCTCGATCCGATGGTCCTAGCTTCATCGATCAGAAAAATTTGATTTCGACGATCACGAACGATGATGCGATGACTGATAAATGAAAATCTTCGATTGGTCCAAAAATTTGCAATGATGATCTCGGTGACATTTATAGCATACTATCAAAGTTTTACTTCAATCGGATATCATTATCATATCAATTTAGTATCGAATGATTTCGACCGTTGAATTAGAAATAAGCGATTAAAGGGCTAAACGACATCCGATTATGAGATAATTTTTTAGTTAACTGATCTTTGTTATAATTTTAATCATTTTATATAATGATGATAGTAAAATTTAAATCATTTTCATATGAACTATTCATGTTAAGCAGATATTGCAAAAGCACGAGCACATGCATATAACAACCAATGGAGTTCAAGAATGGTTATTAGACGACGTATAGTTTTAGATCATTCTTAGTCTCATGAGTTGAATTTTATAATCACTACCATAAAAGAATGATTAAAGTAGTTGCCAAGATCATTTATAAAAAAAATTATCTCATAATCGAATATCGTTTGATCCTTTGATCACTCGTTTATCATTTAACAATCGAAATTAATCTATACTAAATTGACCAAGATAACGATATTCGATTGAAGTAAAACTTTGATAGTACGCTACAAACATAACTAAGATTATCATTGTAGATTTTTGGACCTATAAAAGTTCTTCATCTATCAGATCATCGCATCATTGTTTGTGATTGTCGAAATCAAATTTTTTATGATCGATGAAGCTAGGACTATCAGATCGAGGTGATCTTTTATGATGATACTCTAATGATAATTATTTAGATAATGAATAGTGAAGATGGACATTAAATTTTAAAATTATATAATATTTAAAAAAAATAAGAAAAAAATATATTACAGTGGTTACAAATAACCGCTGCCATAGATCAATGTATAGTAGTGGTTACAAGGAACCGCTGTCATAGATCGAACCTATCATAGGTCAGACTATGGCAGTGGTTCCTTATAATAGGTCGGTCCTATAGCAGCGATTTCTTGTAACCGCTGCTATAGATCAGTCCTATAGCAGCGATTTATTATAACCACTATCATAGACTCTATTGCAGTGATTTCAAAAATCACTGCAATAGTATGCACTGCCATAGATTCTTTTTATAGTAGTGAACATTTTTACTTTTGAAAAATAGCTCAAGAGTTTTCAATGCTAGGACTGGAACTTTACTTCCATCCCCAATATTCAAGAATCTATTGCCATTCTCAAACTTTCTACCAATTTGAAGTCCATGCAACAAATTACATATATGAATCGGACTCTCGGTATCTAATAACCAGGTAGATGTTTCACATATGGAGAAATTGCAAGGTGTTATCATATAACATCCTTGCCCAGCAACTACTTGTTGATTTCTCTTGTTCAACATATTTGGATCAAGAGGACCATTCCTCTTCAGGTCTACCAGATCAAGGTTGACACTAGACTCCTCATAATAAGATCCTAAAAGCTTACCACTATCCAACAGTGAATGAAGCGGACTAACACTAGCCATTCTATTTATCTGAAAGAAAAACATGAAACCTTATTGGTACTTGAATTAATTAATGCTAAAGACTTGGACTTTAGTTTAAAGGTCCTCCCGCTATTTTTAGTAAATTGGTAGCCTCTACCTTCAATTCGAGGAATTACACTAACTCCTTAGTGGGTACTGAAATCCGTATAAACTACAGATGGGTCCGAAGTAGGCTCTGGCTAATCCGTGTGTATCTATAGATAGGTTCACAATCAATTATTTTTTTAAACAATTTTCAGTAATTAGATTTTACCCCAGAAGCCAATTCAGTAGGCTTTGGCCTCCACTAAAAAGGTCTGGTTAGGTCCAACCATTAACATGATTGAGTTCGATGCATCAGACCAATGATGATCAGGCTCGAGGTAGGCTCTGGCTAATCTAATCACCATTAAGAGAGTGCAACCTAATCATCATATGATGGACAGTAATTCCAATATCCAGATGAACACCAGGTGTTAAGCACCTCCAATGTCCATCCAAAAAATTAGACTCATTACTATTTACCTTAATGGGAGGCTATGACTCGGTTATCCCTATAACTTAGTCATTTTAAGGACCTAATAATTTAGAGGATTTAGGTTACTTGTAATTTAAGGATAGAAAAGACACGGACCAATTTCTTTCACTAACTTCACCAAGTCAATAGGTCAGGACTAAGATCAATTTAGGTCCATGGGCACCTAATTCAGTCTTATTGATTGAAATCAGTCAAACTAATTTTTAGTGACATGGATCAGCTCAAATCACTAAGTGATCTAATCAAACTCTAATCGACCATGTCGGTCAGGTAAGTGAGATCAGTGGAAGGGATATACCATTAACTCATCAAAAATCGAATCAATGTGAGTAGCTCCTAATTAAAAATCACTAGTCTAGACTGCCAAACTTACCTTAGATACCAATCGATTAATTAGGTTTAATCTGATCAACCTAGTAATTTTGGACTAGACTACTAAGCCATGAATCAAGTCCATCTTGGTCTTGTTAAAGACATGGACTCATTCAACTACAAATATTGAAGTTGAGTCAAGAGTGTCCTTGACCTAACCTAATTCAACACTTGGTTAGATTTGATCAATTACTCTAGATTAAGTCCATTCTTCAACTAACCTTAGGTCTAACTCAATTAATGAACCTAATTCATCTAACCCTTTAATGCATAGCTTATGCTTATGTCTTAGAATCTTTAATTCATAATTCTAGATTCTATAAGATACTTAATTCTTTTAATTAAGTTTTTGGATTGATGGGTTGGGATTTGGCATTTCAAAAATAATTTTAAAATTTTGAAAGATTTTATTTTCTATTCACCAAATGGGTTGACTCATTTCATAAATGGATCAGCTCATTTTATAAATAGCAATCCTATTGCTAATCTCATAACTAAAAATAAGGCATATTAAAAATTAAACCATGAATTACCTTTTAGATCTAATCTAAACATATTCATGTTTAACTTTCTAATTAAAATAATTTTAATCAAATCCTTTTACTGTTCATCTTAATGAATGAGTTCACAGTGGCACTCTTATCGCCATAAGGGATCCCCATTGAATGGGAGGAGATAACCTTTAAACCATACTTATCCCTTATAACCGGACGGCTTGGTGGCTCATTCATCCTTGATTACTAAGTTATTTAAATTAAATACATATCAAATATGTAAGCTTTTAATCTTTCTAATTAACATATTAACATGTCAAGCAACCCTTACTTTGATACCATTTGAAGGAAACCAAGCAGGGTTTAGGGCATGCTTTTCGAAAACTTTTTTTGAATAAAATACAATGAAAGCTAAAATTAATCTAAAATTAATACTATGCATGCATTAATCATATCAAATAAATCCTACTCAGGATCTAAACATGCTAATATGTGATAGAAAAATAAAATGCATTCGATCAGCAAATCGAATCTACTGATAGATACGAGTTCAAAACTCGATACCTTTTCATGGATAGCTGATCTCCATGATCTGAATCCACTGAAAGAAGCTATGATATTATGCTATAGTTGCACACTCATCCAACTTCTATGGATGGTCCACACAGAGCTCCTAGTCCCGACTAACTCCACTGGAGTGCTATCTCCTCGTTGGAGCCTTCGATGGTTGATCGTGATCGATCTAATCGATCATATACTTTCTAATTTTCTAAATATTCTAAAAAATTAGAACAGAAATATTGGAGGATGATGAAGAGATGTTTCAAATTTGGTGGTGATCCGATGCTCACAACACTCGATCTCTCCATCCGAACCCAGATTCCCAAAACTAGGGTTTCACTCGGCCCATGAACCCTGACACACTGAAAATCCTAGCACGCCCTCTGTGTGTGGAGATTTTCTATGAAACATGTTTTCATGAAAATTATACTTTTAGATATATAAATTCTATTTAGATTATATCTAAAAATTGGGTACCCTTAGAGGTGAAAATCAGAAGAGAAGAGAGGCATGAGGGAAAAGTAAAGTACTATAGGACCTTGATCACCTTCACTTTAAGATTTTTTTTGCCCAAAACTAATGCCTAATCACTCTAAAATTTTTACCACATAATGCTAACCCCTTCTTCTACATGAAAAAAAATTTTCATAATTTATTGACATGAATACCATGGGAAAGGTGCATGGAGAAAGATAAAGATCGAGTGGTTGGGAGGTTTTAACTACTTACTTGATTTCAAAAATCAAATGAGCCTCTTATCTTTATCCAATGCCTCCTCTCATGGATTTAACACATAGATGGACTCTCCTTCTATGTGCACACATTTTTATTTCTTCAAAAATATTTGACAAACAAAAGGGAGGGTGTGGGAAGTAGATAAATTTGGATTGGTTCCAACCTCTAACAAACTGAGTTAAATTCAAAACTCAACTTACTTTGAACCGGTCCAACCCTTGGACCAGGTTAAAACCAAATAAGAGAGAGGGTGCAGAAACCTTTTGGGTGAGAGAAAAGTTACGTACAAAAATTTTGGATGTGGAACAAGAGTGGAAAAGTCAAAAATGGTGGGCGCATGGGAGAGTTTGAATTCAAACTTCATTTGACTTGGTCCTAATTGGTTTCAACCAAATCAATTAATCTAGATCTAATTAGATTAGGTTAAATCTAACCAAATTAGGCTTAGCTAATTCAAAAAAATTTTAATTAAATTAGAAATTAATTTGATCCAGGTCCTGATCAAATCAGGGTCAAAACTTTCATAGCGATTAGGTCGTCTCATGACCTGATCCGGTCAAACCCAATCAAATTAAATTCAATCAGACTTGATCAAATTCTCATCACTCAATTAAATTAAGCTAATCAATAATTGAATTGCTAATTAATCCTCCAAAAATATCTGAGTCCAAATCGGATGGGTTATCGGGCAACAGAGTTCCATCAATATGAAACTCTTGAAGAGTCCCAATCCAGTGGGACTCTTGAACCCAGTGTGCCAAACGAATGAAACTCACGATCTTAGAGTTTCAAACTAGTGGGACTCCTAATTAGAGAGTCCTAGATGAGTAGGACTTAGAGTCCTAATCCAGCAGGACTCTTGGTCGTAGAGTCCCAGTCTAGTGGGACTCTTGACCATAATGTCCTAGGTCATCAAGACTCATGATCAGCCATCAGATTAGATAGAAACTCCTTATGTGTATGACCCTATAGATTCGAATCTTAAGTCAGTAGCATAGAAATTAATTTTCTATATCAATCGATATGACCATCTAGCAATGGTACCCGACATCCGAATAGGTTAAAAAGTCGCAACGCAATAATGACGAACCTATGGAATATAGTTATCGTATAATTCATCCCCTTGACCTCGATGCTCAAAGGATGATCTAGGGTTTACTGTCAATCCTAAAATTTATCCATAGTGTATTTCAAAACTTAGCATCCATCATATGGACTACCCCGACCGAGGATTTGCTAAATTGAAATACAAGGATGCACTTACTCCAACAGTTGAAGGGGTCAATCCCATCTTAACTCACGCACTAATAAGTCAAGTACTTGACTATACCCAATAGCCTTCCATCACTAAATTAGAAATTCAGATAGTTCAGTACCTAAGTATAGTGAGTTGCTTGTAAGTCATCATGGTGATCTCAGGTCTAAGGGACACGTATACCCATATCCTTCACGAGCAACTCTTGGTAGAAGAGAGCTCCATAATTGGATCATGTTCAGAAAAATGTACTCCTACACTTCACCTGTATGCTATAACAGTATCTCCATACTTCTTGGTTAAGAGGACAACCAACACTTATGGCACACAATGATCTACACTCGATACATTGTCATCTTGGATAACAACGAATCATTTGATCGTGAACTGATTTAAGGACTAAATGATAAATTCTTTTTTGTTGAGTCTAAATAGTCCTAAGGACTTCATCATAGAAGAGCTCATTACAGAAAGTGCACAAAGTGATAAAAATATCAAAATAATAATTTTATTTATTAATAATTTAAGTATAATTATATTTAGCTCAATCATCTATAACCTAGATGATTGGCTTTAGGATACAATTTCCAACATCAATATGGTATATCATCACATATCACTTATTGAGGAGCATCTACTATGTTATAGTATGGATAAAAAGTATACGTGCCGGATATGGCATGGGGAGGGTGATCCGATTAAAATTATGTGTGACAATGATGGTATTGAAAATAATAACGATGCTGCTGAACCTATCGAACATGATGGTATAGGTTTACTTTTGGATGATTTACATTAGGATGTTAGCTTAAATGTACCTAAGAGTACTAGTGCAACTCAAGGCTGTTCTGATCCTAAACGTAATATTAATGAGGTAGAAGAAACTTTTGAATAGTTTAAAAAGCTTATAAGGGATGCACGAGAGCCACTCTACCCAAATTGTGTAAAGTTCTTCAAGTTAGAGTTTTTGATCAAATTGCTTCATATTAAAACCATGAATCGATGGTGTCAGAAATGATTTACTTAAAATTTGGCATTGATTAAAGTAGCTCTTCCCGATGGATCAAGATTTCTAAAATCATATTCTAAAATAAAAATACATATGTAGAAATTGGAACTTATCTATATTTCTATATATGCCTACAAAAATGATTGAATATTATTTTATAAGGAGAACAAACAAGCAAGTAAATATCTGCAATGCAGTGAGCCTAGGTATAAAATTGATAACAGAAAAGGAAAGAAGATACCTCATAAGATTTTGAGGTATTTTCCATTAATTCTAAGACTTTAAAGATTGTATATATGTCCATAAAGACAGCTGAACAAATGAGATGGTATCATGAGCTGCGGCTTTCGAAGGAGAATATACTTAGCCACCCAACTGACTCTATAGTGTGGAAAGACTTCGATGCAAAGTATCTGCTATTTGTGAGTGACTCATGCAATATCCAACTTGGTCTAGTGATAGATGGATTTAATCCATTTGGTAATTTGAGTACTTCCTATAGCATGTGGCTTGTGATGCTAGTTGTATAAAATGTGTCACTTTGGAAGTGCATGAAAGAGCTATTTATTTTTATATCACTATTGATTCTGGGTTTGAAAGCATCAAGTAATTAAATTAATGTATATCTACAACTCTTAATCGATGATCTGAAGGAGCTATGAAAAAATAGAGTATAGACATATGATTCTGTCAGTCGAAGAAATTTTAAGTTGCATGCATCGATTTTATGGACTATAAATAATTTTTCCTACATATGAAACTTATCTGGGTGGAGTACCAAAGGATATCTGGCATGTCCAATATACAACAAGGATATATCCTCCTTACATTTAAAGCCTGAAAGAAAAATCTACTTCATGGTTCATGGATAGTTTCTACCAGCTAATCACTCTTGGAGGACCTATTATAAACAATACTTTACTAGTAAGTTCGACCGACATCTGCCACCTAAGGAGTTAGATGGAGCGAAAGTTTTAGAATAACTTGAAGCTATTGAAAATATGAAATTTGAAAAAACATTGGGTGCTCGCAAGTAGAAAAGTATTGAAGTTGATCTGAATTGGACAAAGCGAAACCTATTTTTCAAACTACTGTATTGGAAGCATATATAACTTCATCATAACTTAGATGTAATATACATTGAGAAAAATATTTATGATAATATCATTGGTACAGTATTAAATATCGTAGAAAAAATAAAAAATAATTCAAAAGCTCATCTTGATTTGCAAGAAATAGAAATTTGATCGGAGTTGCATTTAGTTCGTTGAGGTGATACATTTTTTATGCCACCTGCATGTTATTCACTATTTAATGAGGAGAAGAAGGGTTTCTATGGATGGTTCAAAATCGTAAAGTTTTCTGATACTTACGCTTCAAATGTATTATGGTATGTTGGCAACAATAATGATAATATCTCTGGCATAAAAAGTCATGACTTCCTATGATGATGCAGTGCTTACTTCCCATGGTGATGTGCATCTATCTGAGTAGTGATGTTCAAGCTACATTGATTGAGTTGAGAGTGCTCTTTCAAGAACTATGTTGTCAAAAATTGAAGATTAATTTAATTGAGAAGTTTGAGAAGGATATCGTGCTTATTTTTTGTAAGTTAGAAAAAATCTTTCCACCATCATTTTTTGATGTTATGGTGCACCTGGTTGTTCATCTTCCAATTGAAGCTCTTCTGGCTGGCCCAGTACATTATTGGTGGATATATCTTATTGAAAGATAAAGAAATCATAATCCCTTAGACATATCAATTGTAAGACGTAAATGTATTAGTTAAATTTAAATTATTTTTTTATTTATAGATTCTTATGTACCCTAAAAAAGTATATGCATAATAAGACATGGTCTGAAGGATCCATAGTAGAAGTATACATAGCTATGAAGTATCTCACATTCTGCTCGATATATCTTGATGATATTAAAAAAAGATTTAATTGTGTAGATCGTAATGTAGATCGTGAATGGGATAATGATGAACCGACATTATTCATATTCAAATAAATGGATCGATCCATGAGTGGAAGAAGATATGAGTTTATGGACATGAATGAGCTATCCAAGGCATATTTCTATATTCTAAATAATTATGAAGAAATTAAAGATTTAATTGAGTGAGTATTATCTTAGCATAATTTTAATGTTCTAACTAATTTTTCATGTTGATGTAAAATTAAAAATCATGACTTGCTATAGTAAACACAAGAATATACGATCTATGGAGAATAATACAAATGTTGATGATCAACATAGGAGAAAAAGATTTGGAGACCATGTAAGTTCCACTAGTATTACATATATTTTTATAATTATACAATAATTACTTGAATCAACATAATTTTTTATGCTATATCGTAGATGAAATCTAAGTATTTCAATAAAGAAGAGGATGCGACTGATGAGTTGTATGATTTAGCATGTGGTCCCGATCGAAGGGTTAACCACTATGCATCTTGTATCGTTGGAAGAATGAAATTTTATACAAGAGAGCTTGAAATGCAAAGACGGATGTAGAATAATAGGATTGCTATGATAGGATATAAAGGAGAAAAGAAGATTGAATATCTTTGAATATCTTGATGTATTGATAGATATTATAGAACTGAAGTATTGATATAAAAATTCATTATTCTTGTTTTAGTGTGAATGATGGGATATTTGTAATAAAAAGATCGATATTCATATCGATCCATATTTTATCAATATAAATTTTGCACGAACATGGTACCAGAATGAGCCATATATATTAGTAACTCAAGCAAAATAAGTAATATATTTAAATAATTCAAAATATCGAGATGATTGGCATGTCATAAAAAGAATAATACTAAGAGGCGTATATATATGATATACCAACCCAACTAGAGATGGATGAAAATTAAGATCTACATAAAGAGAAAGCTTTTCAAGAGGACAAACAAACATTGATTAAGCTTCTTATTGATGAAGAACCTGTGACAGCTTCTTTGAAAAGGGCTGATCTATTCTCCAATGAAGTTGAAGCTGATTTTATATTTAATCTTGATGATTCAGAGTGCGATGATCGGTTCATAAATGATGATGAGATAAAAAATGATATATTAGTTGATTATTATGATTCGGAGGACTTAGAAATTGAGGAGGATATAAATATTGATAAGTAGATCCATATTCTTTATTAAATCTTATCTTGCAATAATGGTATGTGTTGGTGCAGAATCTAATTGATGCCGGACTAAACTGGAGCTGGAGAAGACGAGGTCGCTGTTAGTGACCTGCAAGATAAGTTTTGATCGGAGATAGGGGTGGCTCTGGTAGGATCCTCCGACAATCAAGTCAGCTCTTCAGACCAACAAAAATGGAATGCTCAAGAATGAGAGTGGTAGAATAACGAGAAGAGGAAGAGAGCTTTGAGAGAAAATATATCTGGAGGGTTCCTTATATAGGCAGAGCTTATAAAACTGATGGTGACAGTCGTAACTGCCTGGTAGTGGGCCGTTCAGGGCCACATGAAGTTTGTTACAGGAGGTAGTATCCGTTGTCGTGACATGCCAATTTGTTGGGATTCAATAGTTGAAGTTTGGATGGAGTAGCTATTGGTGATGAAGAGCTTTATATCATAATAGCTCTAGAGAAGTTCGAACTTTTCTGAGGTTGTCCACATATTGATTGATTTGCCTTAAACTGAGAGATGAATCTACATAGAGGATGAGGTCTTTTTGGGCAATAGTAAGGAATTCAGTTGGAGGGAGCCAGTTGGGGACTGGAAGAAGTTCAGTTAGAAGGACGCTGCTTGGGCGACTGGAAGGAATTCGACTGGAGGGAGCTCTTTGAAAGACTGGAAGGTGTTCGATTGGAAGAAGTCCACTTGGGCGACTGGAAAGAGTTCGACTGGAGACAACCCTTTGGATAATTTGACTGGAGGGAGCCCTTTGGATGACTAGAAGGAGTTTGACTGAAGGGAGCCCTTTGGGTAGTTCGACTGAAGGGAGCCCTTTGGGTGATTAGAAGAAATTCGGCTGGAAGGAGTCCGCTTAGACAACTAGAAGAAGTTCGATTGGAGGGAGCCCTTTGGGCTACTAGAAGGAGTTTGACTGAAGGGAGCCCTCTGGATGACTGGAAGGAGTTCACTTGAGCGACTGGAAGGAGTTTGACTGAAGGGAGCCCTTTGGGTAACTGGAAGGAGTTCGACTGGAAGGAGTCCACTTGGGCAATTGGAAGGAGTTCGATTGGAGGGAGCCCTTTAGCCGACTGGAGGAAGCCCTTTGGGCGACTGCAAGGAGTTTGTACAAGGTTCCAAAAACCACAAAGCTAAGATCTGCTATCTATGGTAAAGCATTAAAGTTCGCTTAGAAAGAAGCTCTGCCAATCTATGGCTCTTACTGTGAGTCCAGTCTGTGGTGAAGAAATTTAGCTTGAGGAGGATTTGGTTAGATAGGGGTTCTACCGCATCAAGATCAGCCAGGCCAGGTTATGTAGGAATTAAATATTTAGCCAGCTGCTTAAGCGATTGACTTCACTACTCTAATTCATCTAAAAGGAAGCACGACTGGAGCCAGCCACTTGTAATGAAGGAACTTGGCTGCTCTCATAATCTGCCACCAAACTTATCTTGGGTGAGATCCATCGCATGCTACGAGCTCAGGAGTTTACTCATGCAGCTTAGAGGGTCGGTCGGTGGGTTGAAGATTGGTTATCATGGGACCGCCTTGGGACTAGACTCCAGGCCTAACTTCAGTAGAAGTGGGTTTGACCCCAACAGTATACAATATAATTCTATTCATTAGCATTTATGTTTTTTGCTATTATTATTTATTATTATATTTATTTATATATCAAGTTAGTTATATGCATAGTTTAAACATTACAGGTATGGTGCCAGGAGGGAGATGATGATGTTCGAGTTCCTAGCCTATCCCTGAGGATGAGCCTTCTTTCATTTCTACTACCACACCATCAAAGCCGCCAGAGAGCCCTATAGAGGAGGATTCGAGTGGTATTTAATTTTTTTTTACATAATAAAATTTGATTTTAATTATACTTGTTAAGTTTATAGATAGCTATCATACTAATAATTTATTCATTATTATTTTAGGCCATTCTCTATTGATGGTGAGGCAAGGATGAGGTCCATCGAAAAACCTCACCCTTAAGCATTGGAGACGCAAGCACGAGGAACAGCATCTCCGCATTGAGATTTCGCCATGCGACACCAGACTATTAAGAGATAGCACGAACCATGTCAAACTGAGTTGGCCATCATATGCTGTAGCTTTGCCCCAACGACACTCTTCAATTGGCATCAGGTTACACAGGCTCAGAGGGAGGTCTTCTATAGTACTTATAGGTAAAATAATATTTATTTAAATATTTAATTAGCACTGTATTCTTATAATATTTATTATTGGCAGACTATATTTGATATTATTGATTTCAAGCATGATCATGTGTAGCGAGCTAGGGATGATCATCTATGCTTGTGTTTTAAGAAGTACTAGCATCGCATTCATCGTCACTGGTATGCTATAGTGCATGACCAGGGAGTGGAGATAGCGCGGCAGCAACCATATGACAACATCGGTATCGAGGATTGGGTTGTCATATGTCGCATGTACAAGGATCCGACATATCAAGTTAAGCATCCAAACTTTCTTTTATTTAGAGTTTAATAATTGAACTATTTATTTTTAAATTTAGTTAGTTACTTATTAATTTGACTGTTAACTGTGTAGGGTCGATATGCCCAAAATGTCGCGAATTGGGCAAGATAGACCATCTCGCATTATGGAGGTTCGAGATCGTTCGCTTGCCATATGGAGTAGATGGTAAGTAATTTCTATTTAGCATATTTTAAATCTTTAACTATTTTAATTTTTTTTATTAATTATTCTTAAATTATAGAAAGATATAGAGAGTAGCAAGCACTACTATAAAAATGGTCTATGGCAGCGCATACTATGGCAACGATTTTCGAAACTGCTATCATAGATCCTACAGCAGCGATTTTTGTTAATAACCGCTGCCATAGGTCTGGCATATAGCAGTAGTTAACAAAAACCGCTACCATAGGTCGGACCTATAGCAGCCGTTATAAAAAATCACTCCCATAGATCGGTCTATAGCAGTGGTTCATTGTAACTGCTGCTATAGGTTGGACCTATAGTAGCGGTTAGTAAAACTACTATCATAAGTCGGACCTATAGTAGCGGTTAGTAGGAACCGTCACTATAAGCTTATTTATGGTAGTAGTTAATTATAACCACTGTCATAACTTTTTTTTTAAATATTTTATAATTTTAAAATTTAATATCCATCTTCATCATTCATTATCTAAATAATTATCATTAGAGTGTCGTTGCAAAAGGTCACCTCAAACCGAAGGCCCTAGCTTCGTCGATCAAAAAAATTTGATTTCGATGACCATGAATGATGATGCAATGATCTGATAGTTGGAGACCTCCGATGGATCCAAAAATCTACAACAATGATCTCGATGATGTTTGTAGCATACTATCAAAGTTTTACTTCAATCGGATATCGTTATCTTGGTTAATTTAGTATAGATTAGTTTCGACCGTTAAATGATATACGAGTGATCAAAGGACCAAATGGTGTCCAATTTGAGATAATTTTTTTTTATAAATGATCTTGGCTACTACTTTAATCATTTTTTATGATGATGATTATAAAATTTAACTCATGAGATGAAGAACGATCTAAAACTATACGCCTCCTGATAACCATTCTGAAACTTCACTAGTTGTTATGCTTGTGCTTTTACAATATCTACTTAACATGAATAATTTATATAAAAATAATTTGAATTTTACTATCATCATCATATAAAATATTTAAAATTATAATAAAGATCATTTAACTAAAAAATTATCTCATAATCGGATGTCATTTAACCCTTTGCTTGCTTGTTTCTAATTTAATGGCTAAAATCATTTCATACTAAATTAACCATCATAACGATATTCGATTAAAGTAAAACTTTGATAGTATGCTACAAACATCATCGAGATCATCATTGTAGGTTTTCGAATCCATCGAAGGTCTCCATCTATTAGATCATCGCATCATCATTCGTGATCGTCGAAATCGAATTTTTCTAATTGATGAAGCTAGAGCCATCGAATTGAGGCGATCTTTTATGATGATACTCTAATAATAATTATTTAGATAATGAATGATGAAGATAGGCATTAAATTTTAAAATTATATAATATTTAAAAAAAAATTAAAAAAATTATTTCCAATCTATGGTAGTGGTTATCAAAAATCGCTGCTATAGATCTACAGCAGCGATTATAGAACAGCTGTCGTAGATCTATGGCAGTGATTTTGGATAACCGCTATCGTAGATCTATGACAGTGGTTCGATAACTGCTGCCGTAGGTTAGGTTAAAAATCTCTAAATTTTTTCTGCTTCTCTTCTATGCACGCTCGATCTCTCTCTATCTCTCCCCCACCTCTCCATCACCAGTGAGGCTTTCTCCCCCGATCGGCACTGCCCCACCTTCCCCCTCGATCGGTGCCACCTCTCCCCACCACCCGCCACCCCCACCCCCCGGTCGCCCCTCCTTCCACCCATCCCAGTCGCTCCTACCACCCCCCCTCCCGAGCCTCCTCATCACTATCCCCTCCCCATAGCCCCCCATCCCTGGCCGCCCTTGCTCTCTCACTTTTCTCTTTCTCTCTCTTCTCTATCTCACTATCTTGCTTTTATTTCGTAGGTTACCTCTAGTGCCGTCGTCCTCCTCTAGCGTCATCGTCAATGACCCTCGGAGCTTTTGGTGCGATCCGCTCTCTATAGCCGTAGGTATAATTTTTTTAAATTTTATAATATTATTTATTAATCATGTATATTTATAATAATTTATAAGAATATTTATAATAAATATTATAAATATTTATTATAAATATTATAATTATCTGCATGCCGTAGTTTTTGGGCCGTGCCATGGTGGTAGCCTTGGGCTGTGCCATGTCGGCGGCTGTGGACTAGATCTGTCAATGGATTGGGTTTAGATCGAAAACCTGAATATTCAGATCTAGATCCAATTTTAATTACTGATATCAGATCCAAATCCGAATACTCGATGGATCTGTACTTGAAGTACCAGACCCGGATCCTAATGGATCCTCGGAAAGGTCGATCCCGATTTCTGGGATTCCGAAACTAAGAAATGGAGAGACTGAGAGGGAGATCGATAGATTGAGAAAGCGAGGGCCGATTGCTCTCCGACCACCGACAAGGGAGATCGAGAGTGGGAAGGAGGGAGGGGGTCCGGCCTCATTGCCATCGTCGGCGAGGGAGATCGAGAGAGGGAGAGAGGAAGGGAGGGATCCGACCTCACCGCCATCATTGGGAGGGAGGGGGTCTAGCCTCACCGGCAAGGGAGAGTGGGAGATCGAGAGAGCGAGAGAGGGAGGGAGAGGGTCCGGCCTCACCAGCATCATTGGGAGGGATGGGGTTCGGCCTTGTCGATGAGGGAGATCGAGAGACTGAGAGAGCGAGGTATGGGGTCTGGCCTTGTCGGCAAGAAAGATCAAGAGAGGGAGAGAGGAAGATCGAGAGATGGAAAAATTGGGAGGGAGGGATTTGGCCTCGCCGCCGTCGTCGGTGAGAGAGATCGAGAGAAGGAGAGAGGGAGTGATCGAGGGGATGGTACACAGTCGAGCCAGCTCAGATATGCAGTCGAGCCAGCTCGGGCCATGATCGAGTCGGCTAGGGGAGGACCCAAGTCAGATGTCTTAGGCATGGAGCCAGCTATCTTAAGCACGGAGCTGGTTCGGCTTCTGAGCAAATAGAATTTGATATGTCTCTCTAAGTTTCCAACTTTAAGCCCTAAGGTGCCACCATCATCTACTTTGTTCTTCTTTCAGATTTCTGGATTAACACTAAGATTCATACAAGAGATTAGATCTACGACTGTTGCTCATCCTTAATTATTTATGAATGTAATTCATGTTGTAGAATTTATTGTATAGTATTTTTTGGATGTTTATATCTTATTGCTTTTGTTTATTGTATTGCATAACGATAGACCCATCAATTGATTAGTATACATATTAGAGACTATTTATTGATGCTATACTAATATTATTGTTCAACATATTATATTGATTAATGTTTATTAATGTTGTAGGTCACGATAGCACCAAAATGCCATCTAACTTTCACCCCTGTCCCTCGGTGAGTTACGCGTAGTTCAGCATTTGAGGAGCAGTCGTGCATACTCCATCCACCTCGACATCGACTGCTTAGGGATCTCCACTGCCTACATCTACTCCACTGACGACATCTACTCCACCGACAGCATTTACTCCATTGGCAGCTGAGCCTCTACCGTTGTTCATATCTGAGATACATGCTACTACGTAGGCATTTGAGTGTACATTTTTATTATATTAGCATAACTTTATTTTTTATATAGTATTTGTATACTTATATATTTGCATAACGTATTTGCATTGCAGGTGCATCATCCAGTCGGATATTTTATGGTCCCACATGTATGGCACACGTATGGAACCGCCAGCATCAAGTTATGGTCTATTATGATGCGAAGGATAGGCTGGTAGGGAAGATCACATGGGAGATGCATTCCTTTTTTGGAGTGCTTGTGACACGGTCGGACATCATTTCCATAGAGCCCAGAGACTAGTGTTTGATGGATGCTACTGTCAGAGATTGGGTATGAGAGAAGATATGGATAAGTACATGCATCTTAGTTATATTTATGCATTTTATATGTTTACACTATATATGTTTGATTAGAATAATTTTATAACTGAATTTTGATAACTTTTGTAGAGGAGGTACGACTTCTCCAATCATGAGAGGGCTTGAGATGCTCGACTGAGGAAGATTGGAGAGTTATACTATGGTTACAAGGTCAAGCTCCATAAAGGATGGCTCGAGCACCGATGAGATACTTCGGAGGATCTTGTTCTCTAAATACTGGACTATCCTCCGAGTCAGTGGGAGAGGATAGTTAGACATTGGAGGAGCCAAGAGTTCGAGGTAAAATTCCTAACTTTTGAATTTTTTAATATGCTTAAAGTTTTATTTAAATATCTTTTAAATATTTATTATTTATTTAAATACTTGTTAGGCTACCTCTCATCAAAACCAGGAGAACCGTGCAGCTCAGGAGTATACGCATACTCTAGGCTGCGAGTCTATGGCCAGTCATGTGCATAGAAAGGTAATTAATTTAAATCTTACTAGATAAATTAAATTCATATTTTTTATCATCTTTCTGATAAATTTGTTCTTTGTTATAGCTAATGAGAGATGGAGTGATGCCCAGCCATAGCGAGATCTTTCGATCCAACCGTACGGACAAGATAGGCAGGTCAATGAATGTCGCAATTGGGCGTATTTTTATAAGTATTAAATATATTAGTATATATGATTAGTATTATAGCATTTCTTATAAAATTTTGTTTTAATTTATAATTATAGGATCAATTAGATATGCTCACGAGCGAGGGTCCGAATATCTCTAGGCCCCATGACCATCAATCTCAAGTCATGGAGCTTGAGCACTCTAGGAGGATCTGATGCAGGCCTAGACACACGCCAATGAGCTATTGGTCCGAGGCGAGCATCTCCTCATAGACTTTCAGTATCGTCAGTTGGAAGGAGCTTGAGGAGGCATTGGCACGGGCAGATCATGCTACGATGCAGGCAGATCGGACTGAGGAGCACGCATCTCATCTAGAGGGCATTGTAAGAGACATGATGTCGATGCTCAACATGCATTTTAAAGTCACGAGCTTCGAGGATATATTGGCCAACATTCTAGCTCCAGCTCTGGCTCTGGCTCCAGCACCAGCTCTGGCTCCAGCTCTAGCTCTAGCTCCGGCTCTGGCTCCCGATGACGATGATGATGATGTAGATTTAGGAGACTTTTGATGTATTTTATTTTTTTAAAAAAATATTATAATAAATTTTATTCGATAATAAAATTTTAGCATTTTAGAATTATTTTTGTATTTATTATATTTTTTTATGTTATATATCTATATTTATCAGATAAAATATATGAAAAAAAATTAATTTTTTTAATTATTCAAGATCTACAACAGCTGTTTTAAAACCACTATCATATTCATGCCAACCACTGTCATAGGTCCCTGGTGCAAACGATATCAACTACTGTATTAGACCTATGGTCGCAGTTAAAAAACTACTGCCATAGATTACCTATGGCAACGGTTATGTAACCGCTGCTATAGATAACCTATGACAGCGGTTACATAACCGTTGCCATAGGTCGATCTATTGCAGTAGTTTATAAACCACTACAATAAACTATCTATAGCAGTGGTTCAAACAACTATTGCAACAACCGCTGTCATAGAGCTACGACGATGGCTGCAGTAGCAGAGGTTAAATAACCACTGTCATAGCCTATAGCAGCGATTTTTTGGCCCTTTTAACCACTGCCATAGCTCTTTTTGTAGTAGTGATGCTTCCTGGTAGGATTGAGATCTACCAGTGGACCCACCAGTGATAGTCGGAGGATTGGACAGTAGGGAGCTAGGAGCTTTATGTAACTTTTTTCAACTATTTTTTATCGATATTTTGATTTTCAATACAAACGTAGAATAGCTATAACTTTAATTTTCAGGATCGTATGATAGACATTAGATCCCAACCTATCCTTGAAGGCTTGACTGCACCCATAGATAATGAGATCTATGATCAAGTGCTTGATACGAGATCCTATTATGTTAGAGGGCTAGGGCTTGGGATCAGAGCTCTCACATCTTCACATTCATTTAGGGCTGACATCCATGCTGTCTGTGATGTCCAACTAGTGGAGATACAGAGATCGGCTACTGAGGATCGATAGCGAAATGCTGAGTTGACTACACGAGCCGATGAGTACCAACTGCTCCAGATACAGATGATGAAGCAGATGGCACAGATAGAGCAGATGATGTAATTGATAAGGCACCAGTAGGCCAGTCTGAGCTCTTCTGAGCACTCCCCTCCTTCGACCCATTTTTCTTCTCCAGATATCGATGCTTGACTACCAATGATCTTTTTTTATTTTTTTATTTTTTTAGATCTTTTATATTTACAAAAAATACCTTACATAATTATATTTTAATATAATAAAATGATGAAATTTATTTATAGGTTTATTGAATGGATTTTTTATTTTTATTTTATAAATTATAAATATAAAATATTAAAATATAAATTAAAAATATACATATTTATAAATTTTTAAAAATATTTATTAAGTTAATAATTTGTGATGCAATTATTTATGATGGAAAATTTTCATCCTAAATAATTGACTACTTGCGATGAAAAAATTTTGTTGCAAAAAATTGATTATTTATGATAAAAAATTTCATCACAAAAAATCTATTATTTGTGATGAAAATATTTCACCATAAAAAGTCTATAATTTGTAATGAAAAAAATACATCATAAATTATAGATTTTTTGTGATAAAATTTTTTCATTGTAAATAATCAATTTTTTATGATAAAATTTTCTACCTTAAATAATTTAAGTATTTTTGATAAATTTTTTATCATAAATAATAAATTATTCATAATGTAAAAGCATGAATTTCTATCGCAAATATATCCATCACAAATAATTAAATGAATAAAAAAAATTTTTGATAAAAAAATTTTATCATAAAAAATTATTAATTATGATTAAAATTTTATTTCTATTTGAAAAATATTATCTGTGATCCCATGTTATGTGATGAACAATTAGCGTCAAAATTTCTATCACTAATAATTATTACTGATGAAAATTTACTATTTGCGATACTTCTTTTACATCATAAAAAATGCCTTTTGTTGTAGTGAGGGGAGGCTATTCGATAGATTTGGGAAGAGTTTGAAGCTGCAATATAAAGGATTGGAGATTTTGATTGATCAACTAAAATTATTGAAAAGAAAGGAGGATACTGAGGATACCGTCAAGTTTTGGATAGCATACATGGTTGCGCTTTTCTTGGCTCCAAAGTTAAACCAGACTTGTCCAAGAGATATGATCCCATTATTAGATGATTTGTCTTAATTAGGATCTTTTGCATGGGCCATTTTCATCAAGAAATTGGCAGTTGAGGTCCTTCTAGAGATTGCTGTGTTGAAAATTTTATCTTAAAGCCAATCATCTAAGTTGTAGATGGTTGAGCTAAATATAATTATACTTAAATTATTAATAAATAAAATTATTATTTTGGCCTTTTCATCACTTTGTGCATCTTTCTGTAATGAACTATTCTGTGATAAAGTCCTTAGGACTATTTAGACTCGACAAAGAAGAATTTATCATTTAGTCCTCAAACATGTTCGCGATTAAATGATTCGTTGTTACCCAGGATGACAACATATCGAGTGTAGGTCATTTTGTGCCATAAGTATTGGTTGTCCTCTTAATCAAGAAGTATGAAGATACTATTATGGCACGCAGATGAAGTGTAGGGGTACATTTTATTGAACGTGATCCAACTGTAGAGCTCTCTACTATCAAGAGTTGCTCATAAAGGATATGGGTATAAGTGTCCCTCAGATCTGAGATCACCATGGTGATCTGTAAGCAACTCACTACACTTAGGTATCGGACTACCTAAATTTTTAATTCAGTGATGGAAGGCTACTGGGTGTAGTCAAGTACTTGGCTTGTTGGTATTTGAGTCAAGATGGGATTGACCCCCTCCAAGTATTGGATCAAGTGCATCACCGTATTTCAATTTAGCAAACCCTCGATCGGGGTGGTCCATGTGATGGACATTGAGTTTTGAAATACAGTATGGATGAATTTTAGGATTGACAGTAAACTCTAGATCATCCTTTGAGCATAGAGGTCAAGGGGATGAATTATACGGTAACCATATGCCATAGGTTCATCAATGTTGCATTGCAATTATTCGACCTATCCGAACGTCGGGTACCATTGCTAGATGGTCACATCGATTGGTATAGAAAATTAGTTTCTATGCTACCAGCTTAGGATTCGAACCTATGGGGTCACACATAATAGAAGTTTCTATCTAATCTGATGGCTGATATTGACATTTGATGATCTAAGACTCTATGGTCAAAAGTCTCACTAGACTGAAACTCTATGATCAAGAGTCCCACTGGTCTAAGACTTTGAGTCCTTCGTGTCTGAGACTCTCTGATCGAGAGTCCTGATGACCTGGGACTCTGTGGTCAAAAGTCTCATTTGACTAGGACACTATGACCAAGAGTCCTAGTGGACTGAAACTCTGAGTCCTACTCATTTGAGACTTTTTGATCAAGAGTCCCACTAGTCTTGGGATTTTATGATCACGAGTTCCATTCGTTTAGGATACTGCATTCAAGAGTCCTACAAGATTGGGACTCTTTAGAAGTTTTATACTGATGGAACTCTGATACTTGGTAACCCACCCGATTGGGGCTCTAATATTTTTGAAGGATTAATTAGCAATTTGATTATTGATTAGCTAAATTTGATTGAGCGATGAAGATTTGATCAAGTCCAATGAATTTGATTTGATTGGATTTGATCCGATCAAGTCATGAGATGACCTAATCGCTATAGGAGATTTGATCCTGATTTGATCAGGACCTGGACCTAATAAATTTCTAATCTGATTAAAATTTTATTACTTTGAATTAACCCTAATTTGGTTGGACTAAATCTCATCTAATTGGTTTAAATTAAATGGTTTGGTTGAAACCAATTAGGACCAAGTCAAATGAGATTTGAATTTAAATTCTCCCTAGCACCCACCATATTTGACTTTTCCACCTTGACCCACGCCCTCCTCTAATTTTTGCATGAGATTTCTCATGCAAAAATGAATATGCACCCTTCATCTCTTCTGCCTTTGACCTAGTCCAAGGGTTGGACCAGTTCAAACTAAGTTGAATTTTGAATTCAACTTGATTGGTTTAAAATTTGAAAAACCAAATCTCTTCCTTATCTATTCTCCATGCCTACCTAAACTTTTTGTCACATATTTTTTTGGCAACTTCTAATAGAGGGCAAGTAGAAGGAGAGGTCTTCTGCTCATCACCCTCTTGGATGAGGCATTGGAAAATGATAAGACCTCATTTGAATTCAAATTCTAGAAGTTGGTTGAAACTAGTTCAACCAATCTTAACCTATCCACTCCACATAGAATTTCTACTTATTTTTCATGTAATAAATTATTAAAATTTTTTTACATAAAACATAAGGGATTATCTTTCTATGGTAAAAATTTGAAGGTGATTGGGCATTGGTTTTGGGCCAAAAAAATCATGGAGTGAAGGTGAGCAGAATCCTACAACACTTTATTTTTCCTTCATGCCTCTATTCTCTTCTGATTTTTGTATCTAAGGACACCCAATTTTTAGATATAATCTAAATAGGGTTTATAAATTTGAAAGTCATATTTCTATGAAAACTTATTTCATGGAAAAACTCCACACAGAGAGGGCATGAGAGGGCTTTCAATGCATCAGGGTTTTTGGGCTGAGTAAAACCCTAGGGTTGGGACCCTAGGTTTGGGTGGAGAGATCGAGTGCTATGAGCATTGGATCACCACCAAACTTTAGACACCGACTCATCATCCTCCATACTTCATGTTCTAATTATTTAGTGTTCAAAAAATCAAAAAGAAGATGATCGATTGGATCGATCGCAATTAGCCATCAAAAGCTCCGACGAGGAGCTAGCACTCCGATGGAGTTGGTCGGGACCAGGAGCTCCATGTGGACCAACCATAGAGGTCAGATGAGTGTGCGGCTACAACATGACACCATAACTTATTTTGATAGATTTAGATTATGGAGATCAACTATCCATGCATAGGTATCGAGTTTTGAACTCATGTCGGTCAGTAGATTCGATTTGCTAATCAATCACATTTAAATTTTAAATTATATATTAGCATATCTAGATCCTAAGTAGGGTTTAAATTGATTAGATCAATGCATGCAATAGATTAATATTTAATTAATTTTAGTTTTTGTTGCTTTAATTTTAAAAATATTTTGAAAATTCATGCTAAAAATTTCGCTCGATTTCCTTCATTGGTATCAGAGCAACTGAGTTGCTTGACATGTCTAATATGTAATTAGAAATTAAATGTTAGTATATTTGATATGCTTAATCCTGATAACTTAGTAATTAAGAATGAATGAGCCACCAAGCCATCCAGTCATAAGGGACAAGTATGGTTTAAATGTCATGTCCTTCCATTCAATGGGGATCCCTTATGGTGGTAGGGGTGCCATCGTGAACTCATTCATTAAGATGAACAGTGAAAAAATTTTAATGATTAAAATTATTTTAATTAAAAATTAAATATAAATATATTTTAGATTAAATATAAAAGATTGATTCATAGTTTAATTTTCATTATGTTTTGTTTTTGATTTATAACAAGCAATAGGTTGCTGTTTGAGAAATGAGTCGATCCATTTCTGAAATGAGTCGACCCATTTGAAAAATAGAAAATAAAAATCTTTTAAAATTTAAAAATTATTTTTAAAATGCCGAACCCTGACCCATCAGCCCAAAAACTTAACTAAAAGAATTAAGTATTGTTCATAGGGTCTAAAATTGTGAATTAAGATCCTAAGACCAAATCATAAGACTGCGGGTTAAAGGGTTAGATAAATTAGGTCTATTAATTAGGTTAGATCTAAGGTTAGTTAAAGAATAGATTAATCTAGAGTAATTGATCAAATCTAACCAAGTGTTGAATTAGATTAGGTCAAGAACACTCTAGAATCAACTCCAATAGTTGTAGTTGGACAAGTCCATGTCTTTAACTAGACTAAGATAGACTTGATTCATGGCTACGTGGTTAAGCTTGAAATTACTAGGTTGATCAGATTAAACCTAATTAATCGATTGGTGTCTAAGGTAAGTTTGACAGTCTAGACTAGTAGTTTTTAATTGGAAGCTACTCGCACTGATTCGATCTTTGACGAGTTAATGGCATATCCCTTCCACAAATCTCACTTACCTGATCGATATTGTTGATTGGAATTTGATTAGATCACTTGGTGATTCGGACTAACCCATGTTACTAGAAATCAGTTTGACTGATTTTAATCAGTAAGACTGAATTAGGTGTTCATGGACTTAAATTGATCCTAGCCCTGACCTATTGACTTGTTGAAGTCAGTGGGAGGGTTTGACTTGGTGAAGTCAGTGGAAAAAATTGATCCGTGTCCTTTCTATCTAAAATCACATGTAACCTAAATCCTCTAAATTATTAGATCCTTAAAATTACTAAGTTATGGGGATAACTGAGTTATAGCCTCCTATTAAGGTGAATAGTAATGAGTCTAATCTTCTAGGTAGACATTGGAGGTGCCTTACACCTGGTGTTCATCTGGATATTGAAATTACTATCCATCATATGATGATTAGGTCGTACTCTCTTAATGGTGATTAGGTTAGCTAGAGCTTTTCTCGAGCTTGATTATCATTGGTTTGATGCACTGAAGTCAATCATGTTAATGGTTGGACCTAACCAGACCTTTTCAGTGGAGGCCATAGCCTACTGATTTGGCATCTGGGTAAAACCTAAATACTGAAAATTATTTGAAGAAATAATTGATTGTGAACCTGCCTGTAGATGCACACAGGTTAGCTAGAGCTTTCCTCGGGCTCATATGTAGTCTATGTGGATTCCAATACCAGCTAAGGAGTTAGTGTAATTTCTTAAATTGGAGGTAGAGGCTATCAATTCATTAAAAATAGTGGGATAACCTTTAGACTAAAGTCCAAGTCTTTAGGATTAATTAATTTAAGTACTAATAAGATTTCATATTTTCTTTTCAGATAATTAGAATGGCTAGAGTTAGTCCGCTCCATTCACTATTGGATAGTGGCAAGTGTTTAGGACCTAAGAACAAGGAGTCTAGTGTTGACCCTAATCAGGCAGACCCAGAGAGGAATGGTCCTCTTGACCTAAATAGGCCAAATAATAGAAATCAGCAAGTAGTTGCTGATCAAGATTGTTATATGATAACACCTTATAATTTCTCCATATGTGATATATCTACCTGGGTATTAGATATTGGGAGTCTAATTCATATATGCAATTCATTGCATAGACTTCAAATTGGTAGAAAATTTGAGAATGATGATAGATTTCTTAATATTGGGGATAGAAGTCAAGTTTCAGTCCTAGCATTAGAAACTCTTGAACTATTTTTCAAAAATAATAGTATCATTTTAAGTGACTATCACTATTGTCCATCTTTTATGATTAACATAATATCCATTGGGCTTTTCGCCCAAGATGGTTATAGTTTATCAATAAAGGGACATTATTGCGATATCATTATGAATGATGTCACAATAATACAAGGATAATTAAGAAATGATATTTATATTTTATCACAATCTATTAGTAAAATGTACACGTCGAATAAACGACCAAAACTAGATAATATCACTAATGCTTATCTTTGGCACTGTAAGCTCGATCATATAAATAAGAATAGGATCAAAAGGTTAGTCAAGGAGCATATCCTTGACATTGATGATTATAAATCATTGAATACTTGTGAGTAGGCCATTGAGCTTCTAGGTCTAGTACATACTGATGTATGTAGACCTATGAACACATGTGCTAGAGGTAGATTTTACTACTTTATTATATTTACTGATGACCTATCTAGATATGGCTACGTCTATCTTATGAAGAGTAAATTTGATTCGTTTGAAATGTTCAAACGATATCGAAATGAGGTAGAAAAATAACCTGAGAAGAGTATTAAAATTCTTCGATCTGAACAAGGAGGTGAATATCTTTTTAATGAGTTTTTAACATATCTAGGAGAGA
The DNA here is from genome assembly GCA_006176705.1 of Cocos nucifera. Taxonomy (NCBI): domain Eukaryota; kingdom Viridiplantae; phylum Streptophyta; class Magnoliopsida; order Arecales; family Arecaceae; genus Cocos; species Cocos nucifera. The sequence goes on along the minus strand of QRFJ01000156.1, from coordinate 265,019 downwards.
ATGAGATTCTCTCACAATAGACCCCTCTTGGAACACCACAGCATAATGGTGTATCTGAAAGGAGAAATTGAACCCTATTGGACATGGTTCGGTCCATGATGGAGTTTACAAGTCTACCGATTTCATTTTGGTGTTATGCACTAGAAACTGCCTATTTTATTTTGAATAATATTTCGAGCAAGTCTGTTGTAAAGACTCCACATGAGATATGGACTGGGTGTAAGCCGACACTCTCTCACTTTAGGGTTTGGGGATGTCCAGCTTATGTTAAATGTTTGCAACCAGAAAAGCATGGACCTAGATTCGATAAATGCTTATTCATAGGATATCCCTAGGAAACTAGGGATTATTACTTCTACCTTACTAAAGAACAAAAGGTGTTCGTCAGCAATAGAGCAGTCTTTTTGAAAAAAAAGTTCCTTAGTGAAGGATCAGCTGGCTCTAATGTTGAACTTAATTAAGTTTGACAGATAGAAGAACCGACACATTCTAGTAAACCTGCAGAACTAGATTTGATAAGATCAAATTTAGAGCCTATTGAAATGGCACTAAAAAGATCTGATAGAGTACCGCATCAATCGAATAGATACTATGATTTATTGGTCCGGAATAGTGATCCTATCGAACTAATGAGAACATTGAGGATCTAATGACCTATATGGATGCCATGCAGAGGTCCGACTTTGATAAGTGGCTGAAAGCCATAAAGTCTGAAATGGAGTCCATGAAGGTCAATAGTGTATGGACACTAGTTGATCCACCTGAAGAGTAAAATTCATTAGATGTAAGTGGATTTTTAAAAGAAAATGGGGCGCAGATGGGATGGTGGAGACTTATAAAGCCCATCTGGTTGTCAAGGAATATCGTCAGCATTATGATATTGACTATGATGAGATATTTTTTTTAATGGTAATGCTCAAATCTAATCGGATCATGCTTGTGATAGCGGCATACCTAGACTATGAGATCTGGCAAATAGATGTAAAAACAGCTTTCCTAAATGAAGAGTTGGATGAAGAGGTGTATATGATATAGCCTGAGGGTTTCATATCCACAGACAAGTTTAAGGTGCGTAGGCTTCAAAGATCCATCTATGGATTGAAGTAGGCATCGCGGAGTTGGAACATGCATTTTGATAAAGTAATCAGAACGTATGGCTTCGTTAAGAAAAGAGAAGAACCCTGCATGGATAAATGAGCCAATGGTTCTATTGTTATATTCCTTATACTGTATGTTGATGACATTCTCTTAATCGAAAATGACATCCCTGCATTACAGGGAATAAAGGTTTGGCTATCATCTCAATTCTCCATGAAGAACTTGAGAGAAGCTTCCTACATCCTAAGGATGAAGATCTATAGGGATAGATTTTAAAGGTTGCTAGGATTATCCCAATCTACGTACATTGATACCGTGTTGAAGAGGTTCAGCATGAAAAATTTTAAGAAGGGCTATCTTTCGATAGGCCATAAAATTTTACTCTCGAAGAGAGATTGTCCGACAACTCTGCAAGAGAGAGAACGTATGAGTAGAATACCATATGCTTCGACGGTGGGTTCTATTATATATGCCACGATGTGTACGAGATCAGATGTAGCATACTCACTAGGGGTAGTGAGCAGATACCAGTCTGACCCAGATGAGAATTACTAAAAGATTGTGAAGACAATCCTGAAGTTTTTGAGAAATACCAAGGATCAGTGGCTTATCTATGGACATATTGACTTGAAACTTGTAGGATATACTGATTTCAATTTTTAGTTAGATCATGATGATAGCAAAAGTATGTCAGGTTTTGCATTTATCCTAAATGGTGGAGCAGTCTACTAGAAAAGTTTCAAGCAGCACACTATAGCTGATTCTGTGTGAGGTGGAGTATGTTGCGGCATCTGATACTGCAAAGAAAACTGTGTGGCTACGAAAGTTCATTGGTGAGCTGAGAGTAGCACCCTCCTTAGATGGTCCTATTCTGCTATGCTGTGACAGCACTGGAGCCATAGCTCAAGCGAAGGAGCCGAAGGCACATCAGTGCACCAAATAGATTCTGCATCGCTACCATCTTATACGAGAAATCATGGAGCGAGGTGACATCGAGCTTCAGAAGATCGACAAAAAGAAGAACATGGCCGACCTCTTTACTAAAGCTCTAGGAATCAAAGAGTTCGATAATTACAAATGGAAGATGGATATTCGATACTATTTTGGGTGACTTTAGTCTAAGTAGGAGTTGTTGGAAATTGTATCCTAAAGCCAATCATCTAATTTGTAGATGATTGAGCTAAATATAATTATACTTAAATTATTAATAAATAAAATTATTATTTTAGTCTTTTCATCATTTTGTGCATCTTTCTGTAATGAACTCTTCTATGACGAAGTCCTTAGGATTATTTAGACTCGACAAAGAAGGATTTATCGTTTAGTCCTCAAACGTGCTCGCGATCAAATGATTCATTGTTATCCATGATGACAACGTATCGAGTGTAGGTTGTTGTGTGCCAAAAGTATTGGTTGTCCTCTTAATTAAGAAGTATGGAGATACTATTATGGCATGTAGGTGAAGTATAGGGGTACATTTCACTAAATATGATCCAACTGCAGAGCTCTCTACTGTCAAGAGTTGCTCGCGAAGAATATGGATATAAGTGTCCCTTAGACCTGAGATCACCATGGTGACCTACAAGTAACTCACTACACTTAGGTACCAGACTATCTGAATTTCTAATTCAGTGACGAAAGGCTACTGGGTGCAGTCAAGTACTTGGCTTGTTGGTGTATGAGTCAAGATGGGATTGACCTCTCCAAGTATTAGAGCAAGTGCATCACTATATTTCAATTTAGCAAACCTTCGATCGGGATGGTCCATGTGATGGACACTGAATTTTTTGAAATACACTATGGATGAATTTTAGGATTGATAGTAAACCCTAGATCATCCTTTGAGCATCAAGGTCAAGGGGATGAATTATACGGTAACCATATTCCATAGGTTCATCGATGTTGCATTGTAATTATTTGATCTATCCAGATGTCAGGTACCATTTCTAGATGGTCACATCGATTGGTATAAAAAATTAGTTTCTGTGCTACCGGCTTAGGATTCGAACCTATGGGGTCACACACAATAGGAGTTTCTACCTGACCTGATGGCTGATATTGAGTCTCGATGATCTAAAACTCTATAGTCAAGAGTCCCACTGGACTGGGACTCTATGACCAAGAGTCCCTCTGATCTAGGACTCTAAGTCCTTCATGTCCGGGACTCTCTGATCGAGAGTCCTGATGACCTGAGACTCTATGGTCAAGAGTCCCATTGGACTGAGACACTATGACCAAGAGTCCTAGCAGACTGAAACTCTGAGTCCTACTCATTTGGGACTCTCTGATCAAGAGTTTCATTAGTCTGCGACTCTATGATCGTGAGTTTCATTCGTTTAGGACATCGGGTTCAAGAGTCCCACTAGATTGGGACTCTTCAGGAGTTTCATGTTTATGAGACTCTGATGTCCAATAATCCATCTAATTAGGATTCTAATATTTTTAGAGGATTAATTAGCTATTTGATTACTAATTAGCTTAATTTGATTGAGTGATGAATATTTGATCAAGTCCTATTGAATTTGATTCGACTGGGTTTGACCCGATCAGGTCATGTGATGACCTAATCGCTAAGGAAGATTAGATCCTGATTTGATCAGGATCTGGACCTAATTAATTTTTAATTTGGTTAGAATTTTATTGGTTTGAATTAACCCTAATTTGATTGGGTTAAACCTAGTCTAATTGGTTTAAATTAATTATTTTGGTTGAAACCAATTAGGACCAAGTCAAATGAGATTTGAATTTAAATTATCCCTGGCACCCACCATATTTGACTTTTCCACCTTGACCCATGCCCTCCTCTGATTTTTGCATGTGATTTCTCATGTAGAAATGAATGTCCACCCTTCCTCTCTTCTGCCTTTGACCTGATCCAAGGGTTGGACTAGTTCAAACTAAGTTGAATTTTGAATTCAACTTGGTTGGTTTGAAATTTAAAAAACCTAATCTCTTCCTTATCTATTCTCCATGCCTACCTAAACTTTTTCTTGCATATTTTTTTGGCATCTTTTGATAGAGGGTGAGCAGAAGGAGATTCCTTCTGCTCATCACCCTCTTGGATGAGGCGTTGGAAAGGATAAGACCCCATTTGAATTCAAATTCTAGAAGTTGGTTGAAATTAGTTCAAGCAATCTTAACCTATCCACTCCACATAGAATTTCTACTTATTTTTCATGCAATAAATTATGAGAATTTTTGTCCATGAAACTTGAGGGGTTATCTTTCCATGGTAATAATTTGAAAGTGATTGGGCATTGGTTTTGGGTGAAAAAAATCTTGGAGTGAAGGTGAGCTGAATCCTATAACACTTTATTTTTCCTTCATGCCTCTATTCTCTTCTGATTTTTGTATCTAAGGACACTCAAATTTTAGATATGATCTAAATAGGATTTATAGATTTAAAAGTTATCTTTCTATGAAAACTTCTTTCATGGAAAAACTCCACACAGAGAGGGCATGAGAGGGTTTTCAGTGCATCAAGATTTTTGGGTCGAGTGAAACCCTAGGGTTGGGACCCTGGGTTCAGGTGGAGAGATTGAGTGTTGTGAGCATCGGATCGCCAGTAAACTTTAGACACTGACTCATCATCCTCCATACTCCATGTTTTGAATTTTTGAACTATTTGGGAAATCAAAAAGAAGGTGATCAATTGGATCGATCATGATTAGCCATTAAAGGGCCCGATGAGGAGCTAGCGCTCTGATGGAGTTGGTTGGGAGTAGAAGCTCCATGTGGACCAACCATAGAGGTCAAATGAGTGTGCAGCTACAACATAATACCATAACTTATTTTGATGGATTCAAATTATGAAGATCAACTATCCACGCACAAGTATCGAGTTCTAAACTCGTATCGATCAGCAGATTCGATTTACTGATCAATCATATTTAAATTTTAAATTATATATTAGCATGTCTAAATTCTGAGTAGGATTTAAATTGATTAGATCAATGCATGTAGTAGATTAATATTTAATTAATTTTAGTTTTTACTGCTTTAATTTCAAAAATATTTTAAAAATGCATGCCAAAAATCCTACTCGATTTCCTTCATGCTGACTACCTAAGATCAGAAAAGCCATGTAAAGCAAAGAGGGTTGATAAGAAAAGGAGGCAACCCACTCTCTTTAGCTGTTCGATAGTCCTCGTCGTAAAGTTAAATCATGGTATTTTTAGAGTGCAATCATTTTTTTTTAAATTCTTCTATAGTTTATTTTGACAAAATGCTCTTGTACAGGTGTGGTCACTGGAGCACACAAATATCAGAGTCCCATCTAATCCTTCAATATTTTCAAAGTTGTTGAGGTGGTGTGATTGTAGAAAAAGAGCCACGATCAAAAATTTGACAACATCCATCATCAGGAGGTAAACTAACAATAATAAGCTATCATAGAATATCATAGGATGTTATATATTCTTTTGGCTATCATATAAAATTTTTTGAATATGATTTTTGATATTATTATGATATTCTATGTCAAAATAATGATATTTTAGATGAAATTATGACATCGTATTGGTAGAACACCTTCGGAAGACATTCTTAAAAAAATATGATATCCTATATCAAAATTATGATATTTAAGATTAAAATTATGACTTTTTGTATGCAAAATTCTTTCAGAAGAAAGTTTTAGATATATTATGACAACCTATATAAAAATTATAATATTTTAGATAAAAATCATAGCATGTTATCATGAAATTACCTCATGAACATGATTTTTTATATTATTATGCCATTCTACATCAAAGTTATGATATTTTAGATGAAATTATGATATCGTATTAAAAAAATACCTCCAAAAGTTATTTTTAATAAAAATTATGATATTTTATATCAAAATTATAATATTTAAGATTAAAATTATCACATTCTACATGCAAAATTCTTTCAAAAAAAAGTTTTAGATATTATTATGATATTTTGTATCAAAATTATCATATTTTAGATAAAAATTATGATATCTTATAGTAAAATTATCTCTCGAATATAGTTTCTAAAATTATTATGACATTCTATGTCAAAGTTATAATATTCTAGATAAAATTATGATATGATATTGACAAAATACCTCCGTAAGTTATTCTTAATAAAAATTATGAGATCCTATATCAAAATTATGATATTTAAGATTAAAATTATAATTTTTTTTATATAAAATTTTTTTGAAAGAAAGTTTTAGATATTATTATGATATTCTTTATCAAAATTATGATATTTCATATAAATATTATGATATCCAATAGTAAAATTACCTTTTGAATATATTTTTATTATTATTATAATATTTTATATTAAAATAATGATATTTTAGGTAAAATTATAACATTATATTAGCAAAGCACTTATGAAAGATATTCTTTAAAAAAATTATGATATTCTTATCAAAATTATGATATTTAAGATTAAAATTATGACTTTCTATATGCAAAATTATTTTGGATGAAAGTTATAGATATTATTATGACATCTTGTATTACAATTATGATATTTTAGATAAAAATTATAACATTCATATTGAAGTTTCCTCTAGAATATGATTTTTAGCATTATTATGTCACTCTATGTCAAAGTTATGATATTTTAGATAAAATTATGATATCGTGTTGGCAAAACACATCTAAAATATATTCTTTAAAATTATTTTTTATTATATTTTTTATTTTTTTATATTATCAAATCGAAGATGCTATTCGATCTACCCCATAGGAGTACTAGTTTCTTAGTTCTATTGAAGTAAAGAAAAAGAGCACTCATAGTATTGATGAAGCAAAATTGGAAGAGCTTATTCTGATTGGTTGTGCTATGTGTGCACGACTAAGAATTAAAATATTGAGGAGCTTAGAAAATGGCCCTCATTTATAATAAGTTATTGAATTTCTTGATCAAAAAGGGGATCAAGGATAAAAAATGGGAGGAAGAAGAAAATAAGGTTGAAGAGGAGGAAGATGATGAAGAATACGATGATGAAGAGAAATAGAAGAAGGCAGAGGAAAGAAAAAGCTTCAAAAAGAGGAAGGAGAAGGAAGAGGAGGAGAAGAAGAGGAAGAAGGAGGAGGAAGAAAGGAAACAAATGGAGTATGACAAGAAGAAGAAGAAAAAAGAGGAAGAAAGAAAAATGAAGGAGGAGGAGAATAGGAAGAAGGAGGAAAAGAAGAAAAGAAAGGAGGAGGAGAAGAAGAAGAAGAAGAGGGGAGGAAGAAAAAAAAAGAAAGGAGGAGGAGGAGGAGAAGGAGGAAAAGAAGGAGAAGGAGGAGGAGGAGGAGAAGAGAAGAGGAGCAGGAAGAAAGAAGAAGGAAGGAGGAGGGGAAGAAGGTGCAAAAGGAGAAGAAGGCGGAGAAGAAGAGGGAGGAGGATGAAAGAAAAAAGGAGAAGAAGAAGAAGAAGAGGGAGGAGGAAGAAAGAAAAATGAAGGAGGAGAAGAAGGTAGAGGAGAAGAAGAAGAGGGAGGAGGAAGAAAAAAAAGGTGGAGGAGAAGGAGGAGAAAAAGAAGAGGAAGGATGATAAGGAGGGGGAAGAGAAGAAGAGGAAGTGTGAGGATAAGAGGAAGAAAAGAGAGTAGAACAAGAAGACTAATGTTGGGGATAAGTCAAAGGCACTGACACATTCACTCGAGAGGTGGGTGAAAAAAAAACATCGAGTATGCAAGGCCACCCATCTGACAGAAGATTCAAATTATGAGACCAACCTACCAACAAAAAAAACTAAGACAGTCCTCAAATTCAACGAAGTACCATTTCTGAACCTCTCAAATTTATCAAGTGAACAACAAAATGAAGAAGATGTTGACATACATTCTCTTTTCATCAATATTTTGAGATCTTCATATTACGTTAAATTTTTTAACCTGATCTTTTAGCATAGGGTGTAGGTGGTGTGGTGCTCCCAAGCCTTGGGAGGCTATGGGCGGAGCCAGGGTGAGGGCTCCAGAGAGGCTAGGACAAGTGTGGTCCTAGGGCTAGGATAGGAGTTGTCCTTGGGTGGAGGCGGCATGTAGCTCTCCACGGGCTTGAGGTTTGGGTATTGAGGGCCTCAAGGGGCTTGGTTGGTGCTTCGGAGATCTGGGATTCAAGGTGGAGCAAGAAACCAAAGTCAAGAAATCAAGGCTATAGAAAGGATATTTTTTGCAGGTTAGCCATCTCAGTCCAAAACTGGATTGACTAAGTCTCAAAGAACAGGCAAAATAGAAAGATCGAGTTTTGGGACTGCAGGCATGGAACAAAATTGGACTGGCTCAGTCTGCAGTCACGGCACAGAACTGGGCCAGTTCAGTTTCAGACTGAGCCAACCGAGTAGAACTTAGCCAGCTCAGTGCTGAGACTGAGCCGACATAGTGTGCTGGTAGAATTACGTCAGGGTTTGTTTTGGGCTAGGGTCTGGGTTGACCCTAGGGGTCTTAAGGCTTGGTTTGAGAGGTCTTAAGGGAGCTAATTCATGTATGGGTTGGGATTAAATCCAGGGGATAAGAGCATATGAGACTTGAGCTCGGTGAGTGATTTCATGTATTGGGTTAGCCTAAGGAAGTTTTTAAGCTGTGGTTTATTAGGATTCATGTAGGAACTTTAGGGTATATAAACCAAGACATTCTAACTTTTACAAGAGAAGTGAATACAATTGAGCTTTTCTTCCTAACTCTCTTATCTCTTCTCTCTGGTTCTAACACTGAAACCCTAGCTTCTCTCATCTTTCTTAGATCTTCTTCAGTTTGCTAGATTAACACCTAGGTTCACGCAAGAGATCGAATCTACGGCTATGGCTCCGAGCAGCCGTAGGAACAACAATTAGTATCAGAGCCTGGTTGAGCATGAAGGAGGAAGAAGATCAGTTTTCAATAGAGATCAGCAGTGAGATTTAGATCTAAAGGCTTTCTCCAAGCTTCGTGAGGAAGGAAGAGATCACAGGGCTGCTGTCCACCATCCCTAGTCAAGGTATTTCTCAGACTATCTGTTTGCTATTATTTGATTCGGATTGATCATGGAGAATAGTGGGTTGAAGGTAGGATTAGAGAAGTTTGATGGAAAGAAAAGTTTTATGATGTAGATGGTAAGGGTGGAGGATTTGCTGGTTCAGATGAGGTTGGATTCAACCTTGAAAGATAGGTCGGAAGAGATCACAGACAAGGAGTGGGTGTCCTTAGAGAAAAGGGCATGTACCATGATTAGGGCTTATTTGACGGATGAGATTTTGTATGGTGTGTTGGAGGAGAGAACACCCAACAGATTATGGTTGAGGTTTCAGTAGTTGTATATAGGGAAGAACATGTGCAATAAGTTGATACTGAAGAAGCAACTGTACAGTCTTTGGATGTAGGAGGGCAAGGATATTGTGGGGCATATTTAGCGGTTCGATCGGATGAGCATGGACTTATTCAATATAGGGATGGATTTAGAAGAGAAGGATAAGAGTCTATTGTTGCTGTGTTTGCTACCCAGGAGCTTCGATCCGTTGGTGACAACTTTATTGTATGGTAAGGAGACATTGGTGTACGAGGAGATCGTATCAATGCTCAGGTCCAACGAGCAACAAGAACAGATGACAAAGAGGGAGGACTTCCAGGAGAGTCTTGTGGTTTCAGAGAAGCACAGGAAAGGAAAGAAAGAGGGTGAATATAGGGGCAGCAAGGGATCCAAGAGATCCTTCAAGTGCGGAGAAGCAGGGCACTTTAAGCAGGAGTATCTGCTTTAGAAGAAGTGCAAGGAAGGAGAAAGCTCAGATTCCATCAGTACAGTCACTGAAAGTGAAGATTCGGATGAGCTCTTGGTGATCTCAGAGGAGCCCACAGGGTGCGGTGTATCTAAGATAGTTTTGGATAGGTCTGCAGAGTGCAGAGGGTCCGAAGGGGCAGCGACGGTGTTCGAGGTATAGCAGCAGGCCCAGCAGTGTAGCATTGGGTGGTTGGCCTCGTGGGACTCAAAGATAGAGTCGGCTTCTACAGCATCAGGGGGACTTCAGATCCAAGTGGAGCACCGGATAGAGGTGGTTTCATGGGTAGAGGAAGCTGTGACACGGGTTCAAAATAGTGGGGTGCAGAGGAAGGACCTATATCCCAGCACCAGTGTCGAGGCTGTACAGATCTAGGTGTAGAGGATTGTGAAGGAAGATAGGCATGGCTCTAAGGGGATACTGTCAGGTAGAGCATCAGGATATGCGGTGAGTACCAATAAAAGAACGTTGCATGATCTCTAGGGAAGTCCAAGATAAGTGATATAGCTGCCAAGCAAAAGAATACCTACAATACCAAAGGTGGTGCAGAGAAACAAGCCAAGAACTTCAACGGTGGAGGCGGTCATTCCGAAGTTCTCAAAGAGAGCTCAGCAGCTGAAGAAGAATGGCAGTGGCAAGGTGAGCATGAGGGGCTATCAGGATATACAGGGATAGCAGGATTGTGCTAGAGGATGTTGCTAGGTGTGCTAAGGCTTAGGCGCACCAAGATAGAGATTGTAGGTGGTGTGGTGCTCCCAAGCCTTAGGAGGTCACAAGTGAAGCCAGGGTGAGGGCTCCAGGGAGGCTAGGATAGGTGTGGTCCTAGGGCTAAGATACGAGTTATCCTAGGGTGGAGGCGGTATGTAGCTCTCCACGGGCTTGAGGTTGGGGTATTGAGGGCCTCAAGGGGCTTGGTTGGTGCTTTGGAGATCTAAGATTCAAGGTGGAGCAAGGAACTAAAGCCAGAAAATCAAGACTGTAGTAAGGACATTTTCTATAGGTTGGCCGGCTTAGTCCAAAACTGGGTCGGCTAAGTCTCAAAGCATAGGCAAAATAGAAAAATCAAGTTTTAGAACTGCAGGCATAGCATAGAACTAGATCAGCTCAGTTTCAGATTGAGCCGAGTCAGTGAAACTTAGCTGGCTCAGTGCTGAAACTGAGCTGGCTCAGTGCGCTGGTAGAGTTATGTGAGGGTCTATTTTGGACTAGGATCTGGGTTGATCCACTACCACAAAAAGGGTCTATGGCTGCACATACTATAGCAGCGGTTTTTGAAATCACTATCATAGAACCTACGACAGCCATTTTCGTTAACCACTACTATAGGTCAGACCTATGGCAGTGGTTTTTGTAACCATGCCATAGGCCCGACCTATAGCAGCGGTTAACAAAAATCGCTGTCGTAGGTCAGATCTATAGTAGCGGTTAATGAAAATTGCTGTCATAGGTCGACCTATAGCGGCGGTTATAACCCGATCTATAGCAGCGGTTAACAAAAATTACTGTCGTAGGTCAGATCTATAGTAGCGGTTAATGAAAACTGCTATCATAGGTCGACCTATAGCAGCGGTTTATTATAACCACCACTATATGTCGGACCTATAGCAGCGGTTAGTGAAATCGCTGCCATAAGTCGGACCTATAGCAGCGGTTAGTAGGAACCACTGCTATAAGTTTATTTATAGCAGCGATTAATTATAACCGCTATCATATATTTTTTTTTTAAATATTATATAATTTTAAAATTTAATATCCATCTTTATCATTCATTATCTAAATAATTATCATTAGAGTGTCGTCTCAAAAGGTCGCCTCGATCTGATGGCCCTAGCTTCGTCGATCATAAAAATTCGATTTTGATGACCATGAACGATGATGCAATGATCTGATAGGTGGAGACCTCTAATGGATCCAAAAACCTACAACAATGATTTCGGTGATGTTTGTAGCGTACTATCAAAGTTTTACTTCAATCGGATATCGTTATCCTGATCAATTTAGTATAGATTAGTTTCAGTCGTTAAATGATAAACGAGTGAACAAAGGACCAAACGGTGTCTGATTATGAGATAATTTTTTTATAAATGATCTTGGCTACTACTTTAATCATTTTTTATGGTGGTGATTATAAAATTCAACTCATGAGATGATGAACGATCTAATACTATACATCTTCTGATAACCATTCTGAAACTTCATAGGTTGTTATGCTCGTGCTTTTGTAATATCTACTTAACATGAACAGTTTATATGAAAATGATTTAAATTTTACTATCATCATCGTATAAAATATTTAAAATTATAAGAAAGATCATTTAACTAAAAAATATCTCATAATTGAATGCCGTTTAATCCTTTGATCACTTGTTTCTAATTCAACGGCCAAAATCATTCCGTACTAAATTGATCATGATAAAGATATTCGATTGAAGTAAAACTTTGATAGTATGCTGTAAACATCATCGAGATCATCGTTATAGATTTTTGAAACCATCAGAGGTCTCCATCTATCAGATCATCACATCATTTTTCATAATTATCGAAATCAAATTTTTCTGATCGATGAAGCTAGGGCCATCGGATTGAAGCAATCTTTTGCGACGACACTCTAATGATAATTATTTAGATAATGAACGGTGAAGATGAATATTAAATTTTAAAATTATATAATATTTGAAGAAAAAATAAGAAAAAAATTATTTTCAATCTACGACAGTAATTATCAAAAATCGCTGCTATAGATCTACAACAGCAGTTATAGAACCACTGCTGTAGATCTATGGCAGTGATTCGATAACCACTGCCGTAGGTTAGGTTAAAAATTTTTAAATTTTTTCTGCTTTTCTTCCGTGCGCACTCATCTCTCTCTATCTCTCCCCTCCATCTCCATCGTCAGTGAGGCTTCTACCCCCTCCGACCGATGACGCCCCTCCTTCCCCCTCCCCTCTGACCCCTCATCTCCGACTCCTTCCCGCACCCCCACCCAGCCCCCCCAACCCACCCTCTCCCCGGCCCCTCCCCGCCACTTGCCCCCCAACCCCCATCTGGCCACCCCTCACCACCACCCCCACCCTCCCCCGATCGCCCCTCTTTCCCCCATCCTCGATCGCCCTCCTCGCCACCCTAACCCCCAACCCCCCATCCTGGCCACCCCACCCAAACCCCCAACCCCCACACTCCCCCTTTCAGTCGCCGACCCTTCCGTCACTAGATCCCAGGCCTCCTCATCACTATGCCCCCTCCCTGACTCCCATCCTCGGCCGCCCTGCTCTCTCTCTTTCTTCTTTTCTCTCTTCTCTATCTCACTATTTTGCTTTTGTTTCACAGATTACCTCTAGTGCCATCATCCTCCTCTAGCATCGTTGTCGCGATCCTCGGAGCTTTCGGTGCGACCGCTCTCTATAGCCATAAGTATAATTTTTTTTAATTTTATAGTATTATTTATTAATCATGTATATTTATAATAATTTATAAAATATTTATAATAAATATTATAAATATTTATTATAAATATTATAATTATCTGCATGCCATAGTTTTTGGATCATGCCGTGGTGGTAACCTTGGGCTGTGCCATGTCGGTGGCTGTGGACTAGATCTGTCAATGGGATTGGGTTTCAGATCGAAATCTGGATATTCAGATTCGGATCCTAATTTTAATTACTGACTATCGGATCCAAACCTGAATATCCTGATGGATCTGTACTTGAAGTACCAGACATCGGACCCTAATAGATCTCGGAAAGGTTCGACCCGATTTTCGAGATCCGAAACTAAGAAACAGAGAGACTGAGAGGGAGACTGATAGATTGAGAGAGGGAGGGCCGGTCGCTCACCGACCGTCGGCAAGGGAGATCGAGAGTGTGAGGGTCCGACCTTGCCGCTATCGTCGGCGAGAGAGATCGAGGAAGGGATAGAGGAAGGGAGGGATCCTGACCTCACCACCATCATTGGGAGGGAGGGTGTCCGACCTCACGCCATCATTAGGAGGGAGGGGGTCTGGCCTCATCGACAAGGGAGATCGAGAGAGGAAGAGTGGGATATCGAGAGAGCGAGAGAGGAAGGGAGGGGGTCCGACCTCGCCAGCATCACTAGGAGGGATGGGGTCCGACCTTGCCAGCAACGGAGCTCGAGAGAGTGAGAGAGGGAGATATGGGGTCTGGCCTCATCAGTGAGGGAGATCGAAAGAGAGAGAGGAAGATCGAGAGATGAAAAAGCTAGAAGAGAGGGGTTCAGCCTCGCCACCGTCGTCGATGAGAGAGATCGAGAGAGGGAGAGAGGGAGTGATCGAGGGGATGGCACACAGCCAAACCAGCTCGGATATGCAGTCGAGCCAACTCGGATATGCAGCTGAGCCAGCTCGGACCGTGATCGAGCCGACTGGGGGAGGTCCCGAGCCGAATGTCTCGGGCATAGGATCGATTGTCTTAGGCATGGAGCCGACTCAGCTTCTGAGCAAATAAAATTTGATGTGTCTCTCTAAAGTTCCAACTTTAAGCCCTAAGGTGCCACAATCATCTACTTTATTCTTCTTTTAGATTTTTGGATTAACACTAAGGTTCACGCAAGAGATCGGATATACGACTGTTGCTCGTCCTTAATTATTTATGAATGTAATTTATGTTGTAGAATTTATTGCATAACATTTTTTGGATGTTTATATCTTGTTGCTTTTGTTTATTGCATTGCATAATGATAGACCTATCAATTGATTAGTGTACATAATCTCCAACATCTGTACAATTATATGTAATTATACGAATTAGAGAATTATGTATAATAATTAATTGATTATCCAATATGGATAGTTTGAAAATTATAGATAATTCTATAGGTAATTACAGTAATCAAACAGTATGCTAAGAATTTTGAATGAAATTTTGGGCAGTATTTTTCTTTTGTTCTTCCTACATGGGAGAACTAAGAAAAAATGCTACCAAAATTTTATTCAATTTCTGTTGCATATTATTTGATTACTGTAATAAACCTATAGAATTAATGTAATTTCTAAATGAGATAGGATCTATCTTTACCTATTAGTTGGTGATAGGGTACACTTATTGCATATCTAAAAATGATATTTAATCTGAGTTCCATATATGATTTACTTACAGTATCATCATTTTTAAAATGGATGAGGGGTGGATGAAGTTTAGTAGGCTCTCGCCAGAATATGAGCCTGGACTTCACAAATTTCTTGATTATGCTATAAAGAAATTTGGGGACCATGGATTGATCCAATGTCCTTGTAAAAAGTGTATGGATGGATCGCGGCTACCTCATCAAGATGTCAATGATCACCTCACTATTGATGGCTTTAAAGTCAGTTATGAAATTTATTGGGATCAATATGGTGAGGGCAGACCACAAGAAGGTGATCAACCTGAAGGGGGAGTGAAATAAATGGTTCATGATATTTTTCTATTTGTTGGCCACAATGATGGTGCATCTACGTCCATGTCTGATCCTGTGATTGGTCAAATGACAAACAGTGAGGAAGTGGAGAAGATCCGCAAGTTGATGGAGGATGCTAATGTTTCGTTGTATCCTAGATGTGAAAAGATGGTGAAGCTTGAGTTCTTAATCCGGTTGTATCATGCAAAATGCTCCAACGAATTCAGTAATAATGGTGTGAACTACATACTAGAGCTTTTGGAGGACATTCTTCTGGATGATGCATGAATTTCAAAGAATAATTATGAGGCATCGAAGATTATTGAATAGCTAGGCTTTACTTATACCAAGATACATGCATGTCCCAATGATTGCATGCTCTATTGGGAGGGAATGTCAACTGCAATGAGTGCACGAGGTGTGGTGTATCAAGATGAAAATAGAATAAAGATGACACATCGACTCATATACCTCAAAAGTTGATGTGGCACTTTTCTTTGATTCTGATACTACAAAAGTTGTTTATGTTGGCAAAGATATCGAAGGACATGAGATGGTATGAAGAGGACCGAATAAAAGATAATGCATTGAGGCATCCAGCCGATGGAGAGACATGGTAGAAGTTTAATGAATTACATCCCGACTATGCACAAGAGATACGTAATGTGAGGTTGGGCTTGTTGTGCGACAGTTTCAACCCGTTCAAGCATATGAATACTATCCATAGTGTATGGCCAGTATTTATTCATGTTTACAACCTCTCACCATGGATGTATATGAAAAAATCCTTTGCTTTCATGACAGTGCTCATCCCTGGACCGATGGAGATAGGTAATGACATTGATATTTATTTACAGCCTCTTATTATTGAGCTGAAATAGTTATGGAGCATTCAAGGTGTTCCAACTTTTGATGCTTTGCTGAATGAATCATTCTCCATGCGCATAGCACTTTTGTGGATAATAAATGACTCTTCAACCTATGCTCTAATATTGGATTGAAGCACCAAAGGTGAGCTAGCATGCCCGATCTATGAAAGAAACATCCGATCTAGAAGGTTGACACATCGAAGAAGCTTTAGCTATATAGGGCATCGACATTTTCTCCATCGAAATCATCCATACATAAGGGATGCACGCTCCTTCAATAGCACTATTGAAGAAGGTGAGGTGCCTGGCCGAATGTCTGAAAGTGAAGTACTTAGAGAGTTGGATGGTCGCAGTGTTGAATTTTGGGAAAGTAATCCAATTGGTGATAAAAAAAGAAAGCATCGATCAAAGGAAGATGACACATACTTTAATTGGAAGAAAAAGAGCATCTTCTTTGACTTGCCATATTGGGAGACAAACTTATTACGCCACTGCTTAGATGTAATGCATATTGAAAAGAATGTGTGCGAGCTCCTTTTGGCAACAATCCTGAATATCAAAGATAAGACCAAGGATGACTTGGTCTCCTGACTTGACTTGAAAGAATGGGATACTAGAAGATCACTCCATCCAGAGCCGACAAGGGGAGAATAGTGGAGGCTTTCTTATGCATGCTATATTATGAATGCCTCCGAACGGTCTACATTTCTTCATGTGTTGGAGAACATAAAGGTCCCAGATGGATACTCAAGCAACATATCAAAGCATGTGAATAGTAAGGATGTCAAACTTGGAGGATTGAAGACTCATGATTATCATATACTGATGCAGGAATTAATCCCAATAGCTATTCACCGCATGTTGCCAAAAAATGTTAGAATGGTGGTTATTCGTCTTTGCAACTTTTACAAAGATATTTGTGCAA
>QRFJ01000156.1:0-247024 GCA_006176705.1 Cocos nucifera | reverse complement strand
AACCTGAATATCCGATGGGATCTGTACTTGAAGTACCAGACCCGGATCCTAATGGATCCCGAAAGGTCGGACCCGATTTCGAGATCCAAAACTAAGAAACAGAGAGACTGAGAGGGAGACCGACAGATTGAGAGAGGGAGGGCCGGTCGCTCGTCGACCGTCGGCAAGGGAGATCGAGAGTGGGGGTCCGAGCGAGATCGAGAGAGGGAGAGAGGAAGGGAGGGATCGAGCCATCAGAGGAGATCGAGAGAGGAAGAGTGGGAGATCGAGAGAGCGAGAGAGGAGGGAGGGGGTCCGCCTCGCCGGCATCACTGGAGGGATGGGGGCCTTGCCGGGAGATCGAGAGAGTGAGAGAGGGAGGATGGGGTCTGGCCTCATCAGTGAGGGAGATCGAAAGAGAGAGAGGAAGATCGAGAGATGAAAAAGCTAGAAGAGAGGGGTTCAGCCTCGCCACCGTCGTCGATGAGAGAGATCGAGAGAGGGAGAGAGGGAGTGATCGAGGGGATGGCACACAGCCAAACCAGCTCGGATATGCAGTCGAGCCAACTCGGATATGCAGCTGAGCCAGCTCGGACCGTGATCGAGCCGACTGGGGGAGGTCCCGAGCCGGAATGTCTCGGGCATAGGATCGATTGTCTTAGGCATGGAGCCGACTCAGCTTCTGAGCAAATAAAATTTGATGTGTCTCTCTAAAAGTTCCAACTTTAAGCCCTAAGGTGCCACCAATCATCTACTTTATTCTTCTTTTAGATTTTTGGATTAACACTAAGGTTCACGCAAGAGATCGGATCTACGACTGTTGCTCATCCTTAATTATTTATGAATGTAATTTATGTTGTAGAATTTATTGCATAACATTTTTTGGATGTTTATATCTTGTTGCTTTTGTTTATTGCATTGCATAATGATAGACCTATCAATTGATTAGTGTACATAATCTCCAACATCTGTACAATTATATGTAATTATACGAATTAGAGAATTATGTATAATAATTAATTGATTATCCAATATGGATAGTTTGAAAATTATAGATAATTCTATAGGTAATTACAGTAATCAAACAGTATGCTAAGAATTTTGAATGAAATTTTGGGCAGTATTTTTCTTTTGTTCTTCCTACATGGGAGAACTAAGAAAAAATGCTACCAAAATTTTATTCAATTTCTGTTGCATATTATTTGATTACTGTAATAAACCTATAGAATTAATGTAATTTCTAAATGAGATAGGATCTATCTTTACCTATTAGTTGGTGATAGGGTACACTTATTGCATATCTAAAAATGATATTTAATCTGAGTTCCATATATGATTTACTTACAGTATCATCATTTTTAAAATGGATGAGGGGTGGATGAAGTTTAGTAGGCTCTCGCCAGAATATGAGCCTGGACTTCACAAATTTCTTGATTATGCTATAAAGAAATTTGGGGACCATGGATTGATCCAATGTCCTTGTAAAAAGTGTATGGATGGATCGCGGCTACCTCATCAAGATGTCAATGATCACCTCACTATTGATGGCTTTAAAGTCAGTTATGAAATTTATTGGGATCAATATGGTGAGGGCAGACCACAAGAAGGTGATCAACCTGAAGGGGGAGTGAAATAAATGGTTCATGATATTTTTCTATTTGTTGGCCACAATGATGGTGCATCTACGTCCATGTCTGATCCTGTGATTGGTCAAATGACAAACAGTGAGGAAGTGGAGAAGATCCGCAAGTTGATGGAGGATGCTAATGTTTCGTTGTATCCTAGATGTGAAAAGATGGTGAAGCTTGAGTTCTTAATCCGGTTGTATCATGCAAAATGCTCCAACGAATTCAGTAATAATGGTGTGAACTACATACTAGAGCTTTTGGAGGACATTCTTCTGGATGATGCATGAATTTCAAAGAATAATTATGAGGCATCGAAGATTATTGAATAGCTAGGCTTTACTTATACCAAGATACATGCATGTCCCAATGATTGCATGCTCTATTGGGAGGGAATGTCAACTGCAATGAGTGCACGAGGTGTGGTGTATCAAGATGAAAATAGAATAAAGATGACACATCGACTCATATACCTCAAAAGTTGATGTGGCACTTTTCTTTGATTCTGATACTACAAAAGTTGTTTATGTTGGCAAAGATATCGAAGGACATGAGATGGTATGAAGAGGACCGAATAAAAGATAATGCATTGAGGCATCCAGCCGATGGAGAGACATGGTAGAAGTTTAATGAATTACATCCCGACTATGCACAAGAGATACGTAATGTGAGGTTGGGCTTGTTGTGCGACAGTTTCAACCCGTTCAAGCATATGAATACTATCCATAGTGTATGGCCAGTATTTATTCATGTTTACAACCTCTCACCATGGATGTATATGAAAAAATCCTTTGCTTTCATGACAGTGCTCATCCCTGGACCGATGGAGATAGGTAATGACATTGATATTTATTTACAGCCTCTTATTATTGAGCTGAAATAGTTATGGAGCATTCAAGGTGTTCCAACTTTTGATGCTTTGCTGAATGAATCATTCTCCATGCGCATAGCACTTTTGTGGATAATAAATGACTCTTCAACCTATGCTCTAATATTGGATTGAAGCACCAAAGGTGAGCTAGCATGCCCGATCTATGAAAGAAACATCCGATCTAGAAGGTTGACACATCGAAGAAGCTTTAGCTATATAGGGCATCGACATTTTCTCCATCGAAATCATCCATACATAAGGGATGCACGCTCCTTCAATAGCACTATTGAAGAAGGTGAGGTGCCTGGCCGAATGTCTGAAAGTGAAGTACTTAGAGAGTTGGATGGTCGCAGTGTTGAATTTTGGGAAAGTAATCCAATTGGTGATAAAAAAAGAAAGCATCGATCAAAGGAAGATGACACATACTTTAATTGGAAGAAAAAGAGCATCTTCTTTGACTTGCCATATTGGGAGACAAACTTATTACGCCACTGCTTAGATGTAATGCATATTGAAAAGAATGTGTGCGAGCTCCTTTTGGCAACAATCCTGAATATCAAAGATAAGACCAAGGATGACTTGGTCTCCTGACTTGACTTGAAAGAATGGGATACTAGAAGATCACTCCATCCAGA
The DNA here is from genome assembly GCA_006176705.1 of Cocos nucifera. Lineage (NCBI taxonomy): Eukaryota > Viridiplantae > Streptophyta > Magnoliopsida > Arecales > Arecaceae > Cocos > Cocos nucifera. The sequence continues at coordinate 243,914 of QRFJ01000156.1, read as the reverse complement.
GCCGACAAGGGGAGAATAGTGGAGGCTTTCTTATGCATGCTATATTATGAATGCCTCCGAACGGTCTACATTTCTTCATGTGTTGGAGAACATAAAGGTCCCAGATGGATACTCAAGCAACATATCAAAGCATGTGAATAGTAAGGATGTCAAACTTGGAGGATTGAAGACTCATGATTATCATATACTGATGCAGGAATTAATCCCAATAGCTATTCACCGCATGTTGCCAAAAAATGTTAGAATGGTGGTTATTCGTCTTTGCAACTTTTACAAAGATATTTGTGCAAAGATGTTACTTAAGAAAGACGTGAAGAAAATGAAGGCAAGGGAGGTGACTATATTATGTAATCTAGAGAAGATATTTCTACCATCATTTTTCATGATTATGATGCATCTCACCGTGCACCTTACGGGGAAGTTGCACTTAGAGGTTCAATGTTCTACCGATGGATGTATCCTATTGAGAAAAATATTCAAACTCTAAAATCTTATGTAAGAAATATGAATCGCCCGAATGGATCTATAGTAGAAGGTTATTTGGGTCAAGAGTGTATGAATTTTTGTACCATATACCTAAACAAGCTTGAGACACATAATAATCGACCAATGAGGAATTAGGATGATCAGCATGAGCCAATTGAGCCTGCATTTGAGTCCATTCCATAGCTAGGTAGACTTTCCACTTCATACCATCTCACTGATTTGAGCATTGAGGAAAGGGATAAGGCACACCGCTACGTGCTCTTCAACTATGATGTCATTAAGCCGTACATAAGGTGAGTTACTCAACATTATTTATTTTATAATAATTTAAAAAAAATATTCAATTATACCTAAATTTATTCTTTGTGCATGCAGCAAACATAAGAAGATCATAAGAGTAAAATATGGTGCTCTAAGTATGCGGGAGAAAGAAAAATGCATAGCAACAAATTTTTTGAATGGTTCAAAGATCATATAAGCGATTATATATTCTTGCCTGATATAATTTATTGGAATATGTTTACTAATTAGGTGTCATCTCCTTAGTTAGGTGTGGAGATTGCCGCTCAGTGATGTGAGCCCTGAAGTGCATGCTCTTTTAATGGGCCCTAATCATATCATGCATGAGTATAAATAGCTCATCATTAATGGCTATAGGTTTAATATTCATAGTAGGTTCGTAAATATGGCAACACAAAATTATGGCGTTATGTTAAGCGCCACCACTGGGTGTTATGCTAGCTCAAGGGATTCACAGCCTCGTATGAAGTATTTGAACTATTATGGCATGGTGGAGAAGATAGTCATCTTGGACTATTATTCTAAAAGAAGGATTGCATTGATGAAGTGCAATTGGTTTGATACCTTATCACAGTTTGGGATGAAGACTGATGAGTATGGTTTTACTCTCGTTAACATGCAACGCCTTCTTCGCATTGAAAAATCATATATACTTACCTTCCAAGCTAGTCAAGTCTTCTACGTTAGTGATTCCTTGGAGCCTCAATGGGATGTTGTTATGAGGATGGTGCCTAGGCATATTTTTGATGATACCGAAGTTAATGATGATGTTGGACCATGCATGCAAAGCGCTCCTCTAGGATAAAACTTATCTGGTACTATCGAGATTCCAGACACATTTGTCAAGAGTGATGGTGATGTCCATATTGTAGATGCCACTAGATGATGACTTCAACATTCTGGTATAAATTATTAGAGTCTAATTATTAATTTTTATTTAAATTTTTCTTTATATATTTTTTATTTTGGTCAAAGAGCTCTCTTTCTTATGATCATTAGAAGCTTAAGAAAAATGTGTGCCATGCCAGTAGGCCGTGCCATGCTAGTAGGCCGTGTCATGTCGTGCTAGTAGGCCGTGCCGTGCCATGTCGGTAGGTCGTGTCATACCATACCGACCACTAAGAGAACCTCCGTCTGGTATAAATATTAGATAATATTTATTGATGCTATACTAATATTATTGTTCAACATGTTATATTGATTAATTTTCATTAACGTTGAAGGTCACGATGGCACCGAAATGCCATCTAGCTTTCACCCCTGCCCCTCGATGGGTTACGCACAATTCAGCATCCGAGGAGCAGTCAGAGCATACTCTGTCCACCTTGGCATCGGCTCCTCAGAGACCTCCACCACTGGCATCTACTCCATCGGCGACATCACCGACAGCTGAGCCTCTACCATCATCCATATCTGAGATACATACTACTACGCAGGCATATGAGTGTACGTTTTTATTATATTAGCACAACTTTATCTTTTATATAATATTTATACACTTATATATTTGCATAACGTATTTACATTATAGGTGCATCATCTAACCGAATATTTTGCAGTCCCACACGTATGGCACACATGTGGAACCACCAGCATCAAACGATGGTCTATTACGATGTGGAGGGGAGGCCAGTAGGGAAGACCGCACAGAAGATGCATTCTTTTTTTGGAGTGCTTATAAGACAGTCGGACATCATTCCTATAGAGCCCAAAGACTGACATTTGATGCATGCTGTCGTCAGAGATTGGGTATGGAAGGAGATATGGGTAAGTACGCGTATCTTAGTTATATTTATGCATTTTATATGTTTACACTATATATGTTTGATTAGAATAATTTTATAACTAATTTTTGATAACTTTGTGCAGAGGAGGTACGACTTTTTCGATCACGAGAGGGCTCAAGATGTTCGACTGACGAAGATCGGGGAGTTGTACCAGGGTTACAAGATTAAGCTCCATAGAGGATGGCTTGAGCACCGATGAGACACTCCGGAGGAGCTTGTTTCCTAGATATAGGACTATCCTCCGAGTCAATGGAAGAGGATGGTTAGACATTGGAGGAGCCAGGAGTTTGAGGTAAAATTCCTAACTTTTGAATTTCTCAATACACTTAAAGTTTTATTTAAATATTTTTTAAATATTTATTATTTATTTGAATACTTGTTAGGCTACCTCCCATCAGAACTGGAAGAACCATGCAGCCCAGGAGTATAAGCACACTCTAGGCCGCGAGTTTATGGTCAGTCATGTGCATAGAGAGGTAATTAATTTTAAATCTTACCAGATAAATTAAATTCATATTTTTTATCATCTTTTTGATAAATTTATTCTTTGTTATAACTGATGAGAGATGGAGTGATGTCCAGCCATAGTGAGATCTTCCGATCCAGCTGCACGGACAAGATGGGCAGACCAATGAATATCGCAATCGAGCATATTTTTGTAAGTATTAAATATATTAGTATATATGATTAGTATTATAGCATTTCATATAAAATTTTATTATAATTTATAATTACAGGATCAGTTAGATGCGCTTGCGAGCAAGGGCCCGGATACCTTTGAGCCCCATGACCATCTGTCTCAGATCTTGGGACCTGAGCACTCTAGGAGGATCCGATGCAGGCCCGTACCAATGCCGATGAGCTACTATTCCAAGGTGACCATCTCCTCATAGACTTCCAGTATCGTCAATTGGGAGGAGCTTGAGGAGGCGTTTGCATGGGCAGATCATGCTGCGACGCGGGCAGATCAGGTTGAGGAGTGCGCATCTCATCTGAAGGATATCATGAGAGATATGATGTCGATGTTCAACACGCATTTTAGACTCACAGGCTTCGAGGATATGTTGGCCCACATTCCAACTCCAGCTCCAGCTCTGGCTCTAGCTCCAGCTCTGGCTCCGACTTCGACTCCGACTCTCGGTGATGATGATGATGATGTAGATTTAAGAGACTTTTGATGTATTTTATTTTTTAAAAAATATTATAATAAATTTTATTTGATAATAAAATTTTAGCATTTTAGAATAATTTTTGTGTTTATTATATTTTCTTATGTTATATATCTATATTTATTAGGTAAAATATATAAAAAAATAAAAATTTTAATTTTTTTAATTATTCAAGATCTATGGTAGTGGTTTTATAACCGCTGCCATATCCATGCCAACTGCTACATTAGACTTATGACAGCAGTTAAAAAATCGTTGTTATAGATTAACTATGGCAGCGGTTATGTAACCGCTGCTATAGATAACCTATGGCAGCAGTTACATAACCACTGCTATAGATCGATCTATTGCAGCGATTTATAAACCGCTGCAATATGCTATCTATGGCAGCGGTTCAAACAACTGCTGCAACAACCGCTGCCATAGAGCTGCAGCGATGACTACAGTAGCAGCGGTTAGAGAACCACTGTCATAGCTTATGGCAGTGATTTTTTAGGCTATGGTAGTGGTTACAAACCGCTGCCGTGATCCTATTCTATAGTAGTGATCCTAGGGGTCTTAAGGCCTAGTTTGAGAGGTTTTAAGAGGGCTAATTCATATATGGGTTGGGATTAGATCCATGGGATGAGAGCATATGAGACTTGGGCTCGGTGAGTACTTTTATGTATTGGGTTAGCTTAAAAAAGTTTTTAAGCTATGGTTTACTAGGATTCATGTGGAAACTCTAGGATATATAAACCAGGACATTGTAACTTTTACAAAAGAAGTGAATATAATTGAGCTTTTCTCCCTAACTCTCTTCTCTCTTCTCTATAGTTCTAATACCAAAACCCTAGCTTCTCTCATCTTTCTTAGATCTTCTTTAGTTTGCTAGATTAACACCCAAATTCATGCAAGAGATCGGTATGGCTGTGGCTTTGAGCAGCCGTAGGATCAACATAGGGATTCATTAAGCATTCACGAGAATATCAAGGCAAAGGCCTATTGTCTGAGGAGGATGATGCCATCATCAAAACATTCTTGATTGAAAGAATTATCTTGTAAGTGATTTATGATATCCATGACATCCTATATAACATAGTACCTACTGTTGATTTATGGTATCCTTATATTTTTCGTTATAGTGAGGTTATTTTCAACAATGCTGCAGCATCATGAGATCCAATCTTTATGACTTTCTATTTGCAAAAATGATAATTGATGATGTAAGGAATCAACTCTTGTTGAGATCTTAGTTCTTATTCTTTATTCTAGACATCATATATGTTAATGTGGCTTCTATTTTTTTTATGTTATAACATAATACTTTGCATGAACAGATAATTGATGCTAGACAGGATTTTCTTCACAAAAAATAGAGTGAACAATCAGATTTATACTATAAGTGCATCATTGCCCCCGTAATAACCATCAATATATGTATTCAAACATCAACACATTATGAGCTAGCTGGCATGGTAGGAGAATTTATTTTCAGTGGAGTTAGTGATGACGAGAAGAAGAAATTTAGCTCCTTTTTAGTATCATCAACACAAAAAACGTCCACTAGCACTTGGTGGTTATGGATATGGTCCAAAATAAAAATTATTTATCTAAACTCCATCAAGCGCAGTGTCAAATATAAGGCTAATGCCAAGAAGTGGTATAAGAACCTAAGAGCCATGTTCCACATATATTGTAACAATGCAAAAGTGAGTGAATGGAATATGGAAGAAGATAAAGACAGCCCTTCCTAGCCTTCGAGTTCTCCAGATTATGGTCTATACCGCTTGCAGTATATGGACTTTCTTACGCACAAGGATAGATCAGATAAATAAAACTTCATACAAGTTGACATCCTTCAATACCGGAGGAAACTTACTATGAAAATAATAAAAGAAGGGCTCGAATAGAGAGTGACGGCTGTCATTGACAAAGTTGGAGCCCTCTGATAGAATAAATTCAATTTCTATCTTCAAACATATTCTGCTAATTTTATAGTTGAATTTATTATTGTAAGAGAATGAATTCTTTGTATGACAGTAAATTTATCATTTTAAGAGAGTTAATTTTTTGTATAACACTAAATACAGGATGTCAAACTATATAGTTATGAAAAAATAAATTCTACTTCAAAATAATTTTATTTTAATATTTTCTATTCAATTATTTTTTTAATTTTGAATATAGATAGCCAAAGTGTTAATTATTGTCCTAACTATACAATATCAAAATTTCAAAATGATGTCAAAATTATGACAGCAAAGGTCAAATTATAATATTGTATGTTAAAATTATGACAATAAGGTATAGAAAACATCCCTAATATAGAATTATGATATCGTATATCAAAATTATGATATTTTAATTTAAATTTATGACATCCTGTCAATGAAATATCTTTGAATATAGAATTATGACATCCTGATCAAAATTATGATAATATAAGTTGAACTTATGATATCCAATCATAGTTAACATCTCCGAAGGAAGGATTATGAGAACTTAGTTTAAAATTATGATATTATATATTAAATTTATGATATCCTGGTATAGAAAACATATTCAAATATCTTGTATCAAAATTTTAATATTTTAGATTAAGTTTATGACATCCTATCAAAGAAACATCACCGAGCCTAGAATTATGACATCATTTATCAAAATTATGTCATTCTTACTTAAAATTATGACATCCAAGAATCGAAAACATCCTCGAAAGTAGATTTATGATGTTTTGATCAAAATTATGATAATATAGGTTAAATTTATGACATCCAATCATAGTTAACATCCCCGAGGAAGGATTATGTGAACTTAGTTCAAAATTATGATATTGTATATTAAATTTATGACATCTCGGCATAGGAAACATCCCTTAATATAGAATTTATGATATCCTATGTTGAAATTATCCATCTTTTAGGTTAAAATTATGGCATGATGTTATAAAAAATATCCTTGAATATAGTAGTTACAAAAATATAAGATCCTGTATAAAAATTCTCTTCATTTGCAAAAAACTTTTCCAAAGTAGAAATCATCACACAATTACAATCTATGTATGCAATATATTTCAAAATTAAGAGGATATTTTATTATTTATAATATATTACATAGTTTGATGAAATATAATCATCCAATTTATAAATTATAACTAACAGTAATAAATTTATAATATATTCCTCCTTGGCCCTCTCCTCTCTCATTGCTTCTATGCTCCTCGCACACTGCCAACTTTGTATCTTCATTTAATTCTAGCCTCAGCTCTAATCGATTCTAGCCCTACTCAAACCTGACAAGCCACGCATGGTTCGAGGCATTATGGACGAAGGGCGATTTTCACTACCTCCTATTCCAAGGCGAGTGTCGGATAACACATCCCTCTTGAGCTCCTGACATCGATCTGGAGGGTGGAGGGAGAAATCCACTATCGAGTAGCGGTATCATGATGGCAGCATCTTCACCTATAGCGAAGGCTAGATAAGATCTCATTTTGCCCATAGCTGGTAGCCCTAACTTCTATTTATACAGGGCCTGAGCATGGTGCGGTGCACCAGAAGATCCATGCTAATATTATACCATCTTAATTAATTTCTCTCTCTTTTGTATTATTTGGCTGCACAGTAAGCATCAAACTTATCCTGTGTTAAAATTATGACATCAATATAGAGAAAACATCCCCAAATGAAGAATTATGATATCTTGCATCAAAATTATGACTCCATGGTGCAAAGGATGTCATTGAACGTAATACTTGCAGAAATATGACATTGTAGCTTTATAGTATGACATTCTATCATAGAAAACTTCTCTAAATACAGAATTATGATATTCTAGATAAAACTTATAAAATTAAAGTTTAAATTATGGGTTCTATCATAGAAAACATTCTCGAATGAAGAGCTATGACATCCTATGTCAAAATTATGACATCATTAGACATACAGTGTATTTTAACTTTAATATGATATTTTATAAAGGTAGATGGTTTGAAAAACCATCCATTATGATATATATCACATGAACATAAAGAACATCGATAGAATTATAATGAGAAGTAGGCAGACCATTCTAACCAAAACAACTATAGAAATAAAAGTATATAAACCATCCATCTTGACATGAATGCTGACAGCCACCAAGCCACTAGTATGGATTTTCATATTCGATCCCATCTTCTCTGACACTTTCACCGACAGCAGGCATTTTCTTCGATTTATAGAGAGCTAGGAATGAGGGGTACCGATCCACCACCCACATTATATGCCATGTGTTGCCATCTTATCAGCTTGGAAGGCCTCGCCTCCAGAGTGATGCAGGTTCTCTTGGTGCCACTTCCCACGACATCAAAATATCGAGACTAAAAACTAAAAAATACCCATTTGAAAATGACATAAAAAAAAGATCAAAAATTTGGAGCACAGAATCTCATAAATATGGTGCAAAAAATATCGAACGCATAATTATGACATCCTGATATATAATATATTAATAAACATAGAATTATGATATCCTATATTAAATTATGATATTAATGATCAAAATTATGATATTTTAGTATAAAAATATTTTTGAATGTAGAATTATGATATCCTGTATCAAATTTATGCCATCAAAGGTCAAAATTATGACATCCTGATTTCAAAATATTTTTAAATATAGAATTATGATATCTTATATTAAAATTATGATATCGAGAATCAAAATTATGACATCCTAGTATAGAAACATCTCTGAATGCAGAATTATGATATCCTATATCAAAATTATGATATCAAAGATCAAAATTATGACATCATGGCTCTTTAAATGTAGAATTATGATATCTTATATCAAAATTATGATATCAAAAATTAAAATTATGACATCTTGATAGAGAAACATCTTCTAACGTAGAATTATGATATCCTATATCAAAATTATGACATCCTAGCAAAAAAAAAAATTTAAACATAGAATTATAACATTCTATATTAAGATTATGACATTAAGCATCGAAATTATAATATTTGATAAAAAAACTTATTCGAATTCAAAATTTTAACATTATATATCAAATTTAACTCCATTAAGGATCAAAATTATGACATTGGGGCATAGAAACATTATTGAATGCAAAATCATAATATCCTGTATCAAAATAATAATATTTAAGATTAAAATTATGATATCATGGCACAAAAATTTTTTCTGAATGCTTTACCTATAGAAATTTGACATCCTATATTAATATTTTGAAATCAAGCATAGAAAAAACTTTACCAAAGGTCCATAAAATTTAACTTTTAATATATAATGTTATATTTTTGTCCTATAACATCATAAATTTATCTCTCTCTTATGTTAGTTGGCTAGATATGTAAGCATCAAACTCTTCCAAAAATGAATTGGAGGATAGATGATTGGTAGAACTTATTTATAGTACCACCTCTACAACTTCATGTGGAATCATTCTTTGTCTTTTAGTAGATCTTTTACCATTTTCTTCAGTAGATGGATCTTTCAGTGTTTTGACTTCTTTTCAACTCCATTTTTTATTCTCCTCTCTCTTAGATAGAAAGTTTTGAACTTAGTTATGCTGAATAATTAGCATCTACTGCTCTTCTGAATAATGGAGTCAGATCAGCCATCACTAGGTTAAAATCCTCAAACATAGAGGCAATCTCTACAAGCTTCATCATTCGATAACTCATCAAAGCATATCTGTATCATAATTATAGTTATGACAAGATATGCGTATGCTATAATGGATGTTGTAATTGTAGTTATAATATCATAATTCAATTATAACATGAGTTACCTATATTTTCTTATGCTCTTATCACATAAGAAAGTCAGAACCAAAGAAGATTAGTGATATAGTGTTAGCATTACTGGATATCATTGAAAACTTAGCAAAAAAAAATTTTTTATGATTCTAACATACCTGCAAAGAAGGTATGTTTAAGATAAATTGAAATCTATTTGTCTCAATATTCATAGAGATCATGCAACCAATTTATAGTCTTGCATTTTTCATATTTGCCGATAAGTTATCCCCATGTTTTCTCAAAAGACTATGTCATTACAATGTCGTATATAGCCTCATCAAATTCAACCATAAATTTGGAATGTGTTGTGCATATATAGTCTATATTTTCAGGGATCTTCTTCAAAACGTATCAAAGATAAAACCTGTTGCTCCAAGAATTAATTTTGATGATTATAAAATATTTAATAAGATTATTAATAATTTTGACTTGAAAAAAGATTTATTATATTTCAGAGATAAAATCATAATTTTATCAAGTTTTGATTTGAAAGCCTCAAGAGCAAGAACAGAAGATTTATGATCTATTAGAGGCAATTTCATATTTTTTAAATTTATATTTTGAAAAAAAATTAATTTTTATGAAAAGGATCGACCCCTAGGTTAATCTCTATCAAAAGAGACTGAATGGCATGGCTTTCTTTGGCTGGCACACCAAAGGGGTCGATCCCTAGGTCATCCCCTATGCTAGGGGTCGACCTAGGGATCGACCTCTGCTGTTCCAAAGGTTAATTTTACAGAACACGAAATTTTTTGACTTTCTATCATAGAGGTCAACCCCTAGGTCGACCTCTGTGCAGGAGATGACCTAGGGATCGACCCCTGCAATGGAATAACTCCGCAATGGCTATTTTTTTGATCCATTTTGGTCATATGTAATGTGCATTTAAAGCCCTCTAATGGCTCTAAACCAGTCTAGATTTTTGTATAACACTTATTAAAGATATATAGGCTCAAAAAGGAGAGAAGAAATCAAGAGATTCAAGCATTCATTTCAATCCTAAGCAAAAAGCTCTCTTCAAATAAAGAAGCTTTCGTTTCATGCTCACCAATCCCTCAAAAGCTCATTCAAGTCTTCAACAATCTTGAAAAAAATCAGAAAAGCTTCCTCTTTATTATGTAAAGTATTTTTAAAGCTTTTAGTTGCTCATTTAAGGAGCTTGAGTTGTATTTATTGATATAAACTCTTATTCTCTGCTCTTTGAGTTGTTTTAAATTTTAGAAGGATTCCAAAACTTAGAAAGGTTGATCTTAATCTTGCATAGGATTGTATTAGATTGGCTTGTACCTAGAAAATAAGTATTCTAGCTTGAGATAGCTAGGATTGAAAGTTTCTAACATTGTATTCAATTTGAATACGTTTAGTGGATTTAAATTCTCAAGTAAGAGCTTGGAGAGTGGATGTAGGTGTAAGATTGGCACCAAATAACTATAAACCTTATTTGTTTATGGTGTCCTTCTCCTCTCTTTATCTTTACATTGTTATATACTTGCTCTCTTGATATTTATTTATTCTCAACATTTAAAATACCTATCACATATCACTTGCATATCATCACATAATTCTTGTAACTCTAAATTAACTTAAAAATTTTAAAAATCTAATTCACCTCCCTCCTCTTGGATTACATAGCTGGGCAATAAGTGGTATCAGAGCCCGATGCTCTAGTACTATTTTGGTTTAACCATCAAAGAGTCAAAGATCTATGACAACTTAAGTTGGTATCTCTCTAGCCGAGAGACAGTCCACAAACCGACCTCCACTTTTTAATGGATCAAACTATACCTATTGGAAAGCTTGGATGAGAATATTTATACAAACACTTGACTATGATATATAGAGTATCATAGTTAATGGACCATATACACCCACTAAGATAATTGATGGTGTAAAATCAATCAAACTCGAAAGAGAATGGGATGAGATTGATAAGAAAATGGCCTAACTCAATGCAAAAGTCATGAATATTTTATATTATACTTTAGATGCTAATGAATTCAATCATATTTCAACATGCATGTTGGCTAAGAAAATATGGGATAGGTTAGAAGTAACACATGAAGGGACTAATCAAGAGTCAAAAATTAACATGCTTGTGCACAAATATGAACTCTTTAAAATGGAGCATGATGAATCAATAACTAAAATATTTATTTATTTTATGGATATTATTAATGATCTAAAAAATCTTGGTAAGTCTTATTCTAACAGCAATCTTATAAGAAAGATTCTTAGATCTTTACCAAGAACTTGGGAGGCCAAAATGACTGCAATCTAAGAAGCCAAAGATCTGAATATTTTATCCTTGGAGGAGCTTCGAGGATCACTAATGACATACGAGCTAAGCATGAAACAACATCAAGAAAAAGATGTCAAGAAGAAGAAGATAATAGCCCTCAAATCCATCACTCAATAAGATGAGGGATCCGATGAAACAAAAGATGAAGAACAAGATGAAGAATTAGCCCTCATCACTAGGAAGTTTAAGAGATTTTTGAAGAGAAGAAAACAAGGGATGAGGAAGAGGCCATCTACCAAAGAGGAGCATAGCAGGGAAAAAGATAAGGAGCAACCCCTTATTTGTTATGAATATCAAAAGTCGAGGCACTTTAGGTCCGAATGTTCACAACTAAAAAAGAGCCCCAAGAAGTACAAGAAAAAGGCTATGGTGGCTACATGGAGTGATAGTGATGACTCAAGCTCCGAAGATGAAGTTTACGAACAAGCCAACTTATGTCTTATGGCACATAAAAATGAGGTAAATACTAAAATCTCAAATAAATTTATATTTGAAGAACTTCAAGAAGCCTTCTATGATTTAGTAGATGATTTAAAGAAGTTAGGAGCTAAAAATAAAGAACTTAAGTTAAAGAATTAATTCTTGCTAAAAGAAAATAAAACTATCTCAAGTGCAAAACTAGCTTTAACTCAAGAGAATCTAAATTTAAAAAATAAAATCGATAAGTTAAAATCAATAGTTGAAAATTTTACTTTGAGTTCAAGTAAACTTCATATGATTCTTGAAAATCAAAAGGCCATTTATGATAAAGTCGGTCTAGGCTATAACCCCCTAAGAAAATAAAAATTTTTAAAAAATATTTTTATAAATTTATAAAGCAATAAATTTTCAAATGTTACTTGCTTTAAATGTGGTAAACTAGGATACAAATCTTATACATGTTTCTCTAACAATTCAAATATAAAGAAAATATGCGTTCCAAAAGAAATCATTGTGACTAACCTTAAAGGATCCAAAAAAATTTCGATACTTAAAGTAAAGATTTGATTTTGCATGTAGGTATATCTTGCATCCAAAGAAGAAAATCGAAGATGGTATCTTGATAGCAGATGCTCAAGATACATGACTGGTGATGAGTTTCAATTCATCACACTTGATGCTAAAAGTGGAGGGATGGTCACCGTTGGAGATAATGGCAAAGAAAAGATCATCGGCATAGGTAACATTGGTATCACTCCCTCCAAGTATATTAAAAATATTTTATTAGTAGATGGTTTGAAACACAATCTCTTAAGCATTAGTCAACTTTGTGACAAGGGTTACAATGTTATTTTTGAATCTTCATTATGCATTGTAACTAGTCCCAATGATGATGGTATTAAGTTTGTTGGGCATAGGCATGGTAATGTTTATATGGTAGATTTGAATGATCTTTTCATGATAAACATGCAATGTCTAGTAGCTATAAATGCCAAAATTAATAAGAGTAGTTAGCTTTGGCATCGTAGGCTTGCATATATTAGCATGCATTCACTTTCAAAGCTTATTAAAAAAAAATTAGTTACCAATTTATCAAAATTAAATTTTGAAAAAGATAAGTTTTGTGATGTATGCCAACTAGGTAAACAAACTAGAGTTTCTTTCAAATCTAAGAACATTATTTCAACTTTTAGGCCATTAGAATTATTACACATGGATTTGTTCGGTCCTACAAAAACTACAAGTTTAGGTGGAAAGCATTATGGTTTTGTTACTATCAATGACTTTTCACATTTTACATGGATTTTCTTTTTGATATATAAGGATGAAACTTTTCATGTTTTCTCAAAGTTTTATTGAAAAGTTACCAATAAAAAAAGATTTTCAATTCAAAATATTCAAAGTGATCATGAAACTGAATTTGAAAATTAAGATTTTAAAAAATTTTGTGATGAAAAATGTATAGATCATAACTTTTTAGCACATAGGATACCTCAACAAAATGGGATAGTAGAAAAAAAAAATAGAACACTAGAAGAAATGGCCCGTACCATGCTATGTGGAAGCAATCTCCCAAGATATTTTTGCATGGAAGCAATTAACACAGCATATTACATTCTAAATCGTGCTTTAATTAGATCAATTTTAAAGAAAATACCCTATGAGCTTTGGAAAGGAAGAAAACCAAACATTGCATATTTTCATATTTTTGGTTGTCGATATTTTATCCTGAACAATGATAAAGAGAGGTTAAAAAAATTTGATGCAAAATCTGATGAAGCTATTTTTCTTGGTTACTCCTCTAGCAAAGTATTTAGAGTTTTTAACAAAAAAACTTTAGCAGTAGAGGAGTCAATACACATTGTTTTTGATAAAACTAATGATCTTCCATCAAGAAAGAGTGAAGATATTGATGATGTAGGTTCTATTATAGATGGGATGAAGAAGCTCACCCTAAATAACTCAATAATTCAAAATGAAGAAGAACATGTGAACAAACAGGAGGATGAAGGTGAAGAACAACATGAATAACTTCAAGGTACAAATGATCTACTAAGAGAATGGAGGTATGACCACAATCATCCTAAAAAATTAATTATTGGTGATCCTACACATGGGATAAGAACTCATTCTTCACTTAGAGATGCATATAATCATTTTGCATTTGTTTCTCATTTTAAACCTAAAACTATAGATGAAGCTGAAAAGATTATAATTGGATAAATGTAATGCAAGAGAAACTTAATCAATTCGAAAAAAATAATGTATGGACCTTAGTATCAAAACCTAAAAACCATTCAATAATTGGTATAAAATGGATATATAGGAATAAATTAGATGAAAATGAAAATATAATTAGAAATAAAGTAAGATTAGTTGCAAGGGATTATAATCAAGAAGAGAAAATTAATTTTGATGAGACCTTTGCACCTATTGCTAGACTAGAAGCAATTAGACTTTTACTTTCTTGTGCATGCTTTATGAATTTTAAGTTATTTCAAATGAATGTTAAAAGTACTTTCTTAAATGGATATATTGCCAAAAAATTAATATAAAACAACCTTCTGGTTTTGAAAACTATGCCTTTCCTAATCATGTTTTCAAATTAAACAAAGCATTATATGGTTTAAAACAAGCACCTAGGGCTTGGTATGAAAGATTAAGTAAATCTTGCTCAATAATGATTTTTCAAGAGAAAATATTAATACAACCATTTTCACTAAAAAGGATCATGATGATATCTTAGTTATACAAATATATGTTGATGATATCATATTTAGGTCTACTAATGAAACTCTTTGTCAAGATTTTACTAAGCTCATATAGGAAGAGTTTGAGATGAGCATGATGGGTGAACTAACGTTCTTCCTTGAACTCTAAATCAAGCAAACAAAGAAAGAAATCTCCATCATCCAAAGCAAGTATATAAGAGAGCTACTCAAAAGATTTGGGATGGAGAGCTCCAAAGCCATTGGTACCCCCATGAGCCCATCATGTAAGCTTGACAAGGATTAAGGAGGTAAAAGTATTAATTAGAAACTTTATAGAGACATGATTGGTTCTTTATTATATTTAACTACTAGTAGACTAGATATCATGTTTAGTATATGTTTATATGCCCATTTTTAATCTAATCCAAATGAATCACATTTAAATGCTATTAAAAGAATACTTAAATACTTAAAAGGAACTCAAACCTTCGGATTATGGTATTCAAAAAATTCATCAATTGACCTAATAGGGTATTCAGATGCAGACTTTGCTGGATGTAAATTAGATCGAAAAAGCACTAATGGAACTTGCCAATTTTTAGGAGTTAACTTAATCTCTTGGTTTAGCAAGAAGCAAAATTCGGTAGTACTATCTACCACCGAGATCGAATACATTGCAGTCGAAAGTTGCTATGCACAAATATTATAGATTAAGCAACAACTTGAGGACTTTGGTGTCAAACTTAACAAAACTTTCATAAGATGTGATAATACTAGTGCCATTAATTTAACTAAAAATCCAATTCAACACTCTAGATCAAAACACATTGAAATTAGGCATCATTTTATAAGAGAACATGTCCAAAATAATGACATATTTCTTGATTATATTTGTACTAAAAAATAATTGGCTGACATATTTACAACGGCTTTAAGTGAGGATAGATTTTGTAGAATTAAGAGAGAATTCAAAATTCTTGATCTATTAGCCTAAACATCTTTATGATTCTAAGTTCTTTCCTATCAAATCATCTTGAACTAAATCTTGAGCTTTATTCTCATCTTTCAATCTTTAAAAAGCTTAAATTTACACTTCCTTTGATCAAGCTCATGAATGAAGTTTCATCCTTGAAGTTTCATATTTTTCTAGAATTTTTTCATCTTTTTTTGAACTTCCTATGCCATGGGTCAACCTAGGAGGCGATCCTAGGGCATTTTAGTCTTTTCTTAAAAACCCATCGGGACTTTTATTTAGAAATTTTTGGTCGAACAGGCCAACCCCTCTTTGCCTTCTTTTCCAGTTCCATCATTCAACCATCCAGAAACCCACATTTATTCCTCCCCTAAATCAGCAAAAACCCACCAAAAACACCATTTCTCCAATTTTTCCCTCCAAATTGCCCCTTAAGGACCCAAAATCTCTCTCCATTTTCTTCCATTTCGGGCGGATTCAAGGGTTCTAGCAAACCCTCGCCCCAAAATCCACTGTTGGCTACTACCATTAAAATCCTTCCTCTCCCTCTCAAAATCTTCTCCATTCCACTTCTCCTTGAGACTCTCTAGTGGAATTCAAGGTCCCTTTGCTCTCAATGGCACCCAAGATATAGTTGCCGCAGAGGAGGAAGTCCGTCTGCGGCCCAGAGGAAGATGTTCACCAAAAAAGAATGGCAGCTGAGCCATCTCCTGCTCTAACCTGAACTCTTGATCATGCTGTTGCCCAGCTATGCAACCCAAGAGAGGGAGTGAAGTGGGTTTTTAAAATTTTAAAGCTAATTTAAAGATATCAAGATTGAATGATGATATGTAAGTCATGTGTGTAAAGTGATTTAGATTAGATGAAAATATAAAATACTTAAGAGGAAGAATTTAACAAACTAAGAAAAAAAGACAGCAAGCACACCACAAACAATAAAGATTTATAGTGGTTCGGTGCTTCTCTTGCACCTACATCCACTCCACAAGCTCCTACTTGAGAATTCAAAATCACTAAACGTATTTAATCAAAATACAACATTGGTACCTCTGACTCTAGCTATCCCTAGCTAGCACACTTATTTTTTGGGTACAAGTCAACCCAATACACTCTAATTTAAGGCTCAAATCAACCCTCCCAAGTTTTGGAACCCTCCCAAAACTTGAATCAAAATAATAAAGCAAAGTATAAGAGTTAATGATAATCAAATACAAGTTTAGCTCCTTTAATGAGCAAATAAAATCTTAAGAATGCTTTTCACAATAATAGAGAAAGCTTTTTTGATTTTTCTCAAGATTGTTGGAGACTTGAATGAGCTCTTGAGAGGTTGGTGAACTTCAAACGAAAGCTTCTTTACTCAAAGATGACTTTTGCTTAGGGCTGAATTGAATCTTGAAATCTCTTGTATTTTTTTTCTTTTAAAGTCTTTTAAATCTTCAATAGGTGAAGAAAAGAATCCTAGACAAGATTTGTAGTCATTGGAGATCTTAAGAAAAGCATTAAAAGCTACCAAAATGGGATAAAACTAGTCATTGCAAAAGATTTCTGTCATAGAGGTCGACTCATGGGTTGACCTCTGGCATAGGGGTCGACCTCAACAAAAATCAGAAAATCAGCTATTCTATATTTTTTACCTTTAGAACAGTAGAGGTTGACCCTGGAGTTGACCCTTGGCACTGAGACAGCATGCTAAATAGTCTATTTCAGCAGAGGATGATCTAGGGGTCGACCCTTTTGCTTCAAACTTGATTTTCTCTCAAAATATGCATCCAAAAATCATGGAACTGCCTCTAAAAGATCAAAAATCTTCCATACTTGCTCTTGAGGCTCTTAGATCAAAACTTGATAAAATTACGATTTTGCTTCTAAAATACAAAAAGTCTTTTTCCAAGCTAAATATATTAGTAATCCCCTCAAATGCTTTGTAATCATCAAAATCAATTCTTGAAGCAATAATCTTCTTCTTTTTGATGATGATAAAATATTTAAGCATTAGTAAAAAATAAAGCATGTAGAAGCCTACATCACTTACTAGAATATCATATTCAATTATTTGACAAATATTGCATAAAGAACAGTTTGATGATTTTGCTTCAATTTTGCTATCAATTTGCTTTAATTTTGCTTATAGCCCAATTTTATCTCTCTACTCCCCCTTTTTGACATCATCAATTAAGATCTTGAGGGATTTTAAAAATCAAAAGAAAAAAGCCTCCTCCTTAATTTATTCCATATATTTTTCTATTAGAACAAGAGTTTATAATAAGACTTTTAATTTGCTTATATACAACACAGTGTTTATAACATATTATAATAAAATTTTAGCCAAATTTATAGAGGTAACATTTCACATCATTCAAATAACATCATCATATTCATATAAACATTCTAGACATAAT
Organism: Cocos nucifera; assembly: GCA_006176705.1. Lineage (NCBI taxonomy): Eukaryota > Viridiplantae > Streptophyta > Magnoliopsida > Arecales > Arecaceae > Cocos > Cocos nucifera. Next base: position 225,578 of record QRFJ01000156.1, on the reverse strand, counting down.
AAACCATAACATTAAGTCAACAAAACATATAAGTACTAAAGATATCAAAAAGCATTCATGAGGGTTAGGCTACCAAAACATATAAAATTCATGGATACAACTATCCATGATCTAAGCAATCAATAGTACTAATGCCATAAGTTAGATCCAAAAAAAATATAACAAACCATGACTTGATCAACAACTCATAGAAACAACTAAGAGATACTAGATCATAACTTAATACAAAGATGACTAAATTAGATCTAGTAGAGATTATGGCTGGAAGCATCTGAATCAGATTAGAAATCAAAGATGTGATGGAGTGTGTCGAAAGATAGATGTATCAAATTCAAAAAATTGAATCAAAAATTTAGAAACTTGTATCAAATCAAATGAATCAGCTCTCCTTTAAAAGCTTATCATTTAAAATTTCTTTCTTTATAAAAAATTAGCTTAAACTTAAATATCAAAGGCTCTCTCCCTTTTTGAATGAATATGATTCTTTGAATAGATTTTTAAGTATATACTTTTAAGTTTTAAGAAGATTAGAGCTTTTCAAAGATTTGAATAGTGAAATCAAGCATAATATTTAATTTATTATTTATTCTTTTTTTTTTTAAAATAAATTTTAGTCAATTAAGCTCGTAAAAGATATATATCAAAAATGTATTGAGCAAAATAAAGATAGTATTAGAGCAAAAATAATTTTACAAAGATTTCTAAAGGTATATTAAAAATTCTATATTATATTCATATTTTTAAATAAGTTTTAAAATTAAAAGTATGTATCAAAATTAATTTATTTGGAGTGAGAATATATTTTAAATTAGTTTTAACTCCAATTAATTATCAAAAATAATTTGACAATCAAATTAATTTAATTTAAACTAAATAATCATATGAAGGCTTAAGTTAAAAGAATCATAAAAAAATTAAAGTTAATTATTCTTAACTCAAATTAATTAGAATATTCAGTCAAGGCTAACTAGATAATATTTAACAAACAAACATCTTTCTCCTTATTTTTTAAGAGTAAATACCAAAAAATTCATCATATAATATTTTCTTTCCTTTTTTTTCATAATTATTATTGGATAAATTTATCTTTTAGCTTTTCTTCCCATTTTAAAAGAATACAATAAATTTAGAATGAATATCTTTTCTTTTTTAAATTCTATTTATGAACAATGTGGATTAAAAACACATCTTTTCCTTTTTGAATAAAATAAATGTATTAAATAAAATTATTTTAAACTTTAAAGATTCAAGAGAGATAGAATATTTCAAAGATTAAAGATTTTAAATAGATCATTCAAAGCAAATTATAAGATATATTCAATTTTTTAGGGATCATCTCTTCTTTTTTTTATTATTATATATATTAAGATCAATAAAATACAAGATAAATGTTAAGCTATCTGATATCAATTGATTAAAAACTAAAGTCTCCTTTGAATATTTAATTTTAATAGCTTCTTTGAAATATTTTGCTTGACATCTATATCAAAAAACTAAAAAAGAGTATTTTTTTAAATTCATTTTTCAAAATTAATCAATTTGAACAAGGCATGAATATTCATCAATAATTCTCTTTTAAGATCAAAAATAATTTCTTGATACTAATTAATTTTTAAAAAGAATAATAATATGATCAAAATGTGTAAATTATAAATAGTTGCTTAAAATAAATCAAATGATCAAAATCATTAAAATGCTCTAATAAATCCATGAGATAAGTAAAGTATAATTATTTATCCATGATTTTTCTTATTAAATTTAAAAATAATTTTTTTCTTATAGTCAAGAAAAAGATAAGAAGGATGGATAATTTTTAACTTAAAGCAATAAAATTAAGTCTCAAGGATTGATCCAAAAATATTAGTAGAGGATAAGTTGGGATCAAAAGAAGAATATTTAAGTAAAAGGATCTAGAATTCTCAATTCTCTTCTATTTCTATAAAATTTATCTTCACTCAAGGCCTTAGTAAAAATATCAGTCAATTATTTTTTAGTACAAACATAATCAAGAATTACGTCATTATTTTGAACATGCTCTCTTATAAATTAATATCTTATTTCAATGTATTTTGATCTAGAGTATTGGATAGGATTCTTAGATAGATTTATGGCACTAGTATTATCACATCTTATGAGGTTTTGTTAAGTTTGATGCCAAAGTCCTCAAGTTATTGCTTAATCCATAAGATTTGTGCACAGCAACTTTCAGTTGTAATATATTCGATCTCGATTATAGATAATGCTATCAAATTTTGCTTCTTACTAAACCAAGAAATTAAGTTAACTCCTAAAAATTGGCAAGTTCCACTAGTATTTTTTCTATCTAATCTACATCCAGCAAAGTCTGCATTGAATATCCAATTAAATTAATTGATGAATTCTTAAAGTATCATAAATCTATGGATTAAGTTCCTTTTAAGTATTTAAATATTCTTTTTATAGCATTTAAATATGATTCTTTTAGATTAAATTGAAATCGTGCACATAAATAAACACTAAATATGATATCTAATCTACTAGCAGTTAAATACAATAACGAACCTATCATGTCTCTATAAATCTTTGTATCAACACTTTTACCTCCTTCATCCTTGTCAAGCTTACATGATGGACTCATGGGAGTACCAATGGCTTTGGAGCTCTCCATCCCAAATCTTTTAAGTAGCTCTCTTGTATACTTACTTTGGGTGATGGAGATTCCTTCCTTTATTTGTTTGATTTAAAATCCGAGAAAGAATATTAGTTCACCCATCATGCTCATCTCGGACTTTCCCTACATGAGCTTAGCAAAATCTTGATATAAAATTTTATTAGTAGACCCAAATATAATGTCATCAACATTTATTTGTATTACTAAGATGTCATCATGATTTCTTTTAATGAAAAGGGTTGTATCTATATTTCCTCTTAAAAACCCATTATTAAGCAAGAATTTACTTAATCTTTCATACCATGCTCTAGGTGCTTGTTTTAAACCATATAATGCTTTGTTTAATTTGAAAACATGATTTGGAAAAGCATGATTTTCAAAATCAGGATGTTGTTCTACATAAACTTCTTCAGTAATATATCCATTTAGAAAAGCACTTTTAACATCCATTTGAAATAACTTGAAATTCATAAAGCATGCATAAGCAAGGAAAAATCTAATTGCTTCTAATCTTGCAATAGGTATAAAAGTCTCATCAAAATTAATTTTTTCTTCTTGATTATAATCCTTTGCAACTAATCTTACTTTATTCCTAATTATAGTTTTATTTTCATCCAATTTATTCCTATATATCCATTTTGTATCAATTATTGGATAATTTTTAGGTCTTCATACTAAGGTCCATCCATTATTTCTTTCAAATTGATTAAGTTTCTCTTGCATTGCATTTATCTAATTATAATCTTTTTCAGCTTCATCTATGGTTTTAAGTTCAAAATGAGAAATAAAAGCAAAATGATTATATGCATCTCTAAATGAAGAGTGAGTTTTTACCCCATGTGCAAGATCACCAATAATTAGTTCTTTGGGGTGATTGTGAACATACCTCCATTCTTTTGGATGATCATTTTTACCTTGAGGTTGTTCTTGTTGTCCTTCACTTTCATTTTCTTGCTTGTCCTCATGATCCTTTTCATTTTGAATTATTGAATCCTTTAAGATGATCTCTTTCATTTCTTCTATAAGAGGATCTGCATCATCAATACCCTCACTCTTCCTTGAAGGAAGATCATTAGTCTCATTAAAAACAACATGTATTGACTCCTCTACTACTAAGATTCTTTTGTTAAATATTCTAAAAGCTTTACTAGAAGAAGAATAACCAAGAAAACTAGCTTTATTAGATTTTGCATCAAATTATCCTAGTTTTTCTTTACCATTATTCAAAACAAAACATCGGCAACCAAAAATATGAAAATATGCAATGTTAGATTTTCTTTCTTTCCAAAGCTCATAAGATGTTTGCTTTAAAATTGATCTGATTAGAGCTTGGTTTAAGATGTAACATGCCGTGTTAATTGCTTCCATCCAAAAGTATCTTAGGAGGTTGCTTTCACATAGCATGGTATGGACCATTTCTTCTAAAGTCCTATTTTTTCTTTCTATCATCCCATTTTGTTGGGGTGTCCTAGGTGCTGAAAAATTATGGCTTATTCCTTTTTTATCATAAAATTTTTCGAAGTCTTGGTTTTGAAATTTGATTTCATGATCACTTCGAATGCTTTGAATTAAAAAATCTTTTTCATTTATAACTTTTTAATAAAACTTTGAGAAAATATGAAAAGTTTCATCTTTGTGTGCCAAAAAAAAAATTCATGTAAAACGTGAGTAGTCATCAATAATTATAAAACCATAATATTTTCCACCTAAGCTTGTTGTTCTTGTAGGACCAAGCAAATCCATATGCAATAGTTCCAATGGCCTAGAAGTTGAAACAATATTCTTAGATTTGAATGAAACTCTAGTTTGTTTACCTAGTTGGCATGCATGCATCACAAATTTTATCTATTTCAAAGTTCAATTAGGTAAACCGATAACTAATTCCTTTTTAATAAGCTTTGAAAGTAAAAGCATACTAATGTATGCAAGCCTACGGTGCCAAAGCTAAGTAGTCTCATTAATTTTGGCATTCATAGCTGCTAGACATTGTCTGTTTATCATAGAAAGATCATTCAAATCTACCATATAAATATTACCATGTCTATATCCAACAAACTTAATGCCATCATCATTGGGACTAGTTACAATGCATAATGAAGATTCAAAAATAACTTTGTAACCCTTGTCACAAAGTTGACCAATGCTTAAAAGATTGTATTTCAAACCATCTACTAATAAAATATTTTCAATATACTTGGAGGAAGTGATACGAATGTTACCTATACCGATAATCTTTCCTTTGCTATTGTCTCCAAAGGTGACCATTCCTTCATTTTTAGCATCAAGCGTGATGAATTGGAACTCATCACCGGTCATGTATCTTGAGCATCCACTATCAAGTTACCATCTTCGATTTTCTTCTTTAGATGCAAGACACTACTACATGCAAAATCAAGTTCTTACTCTAAGTACCCAAGTTTTCTTGTGTCTTTTGAGGTTAATCGCAATGATTCCTTTTGGAACCCATTTTTTTTTACATTTAAATTGTTAGAGAAAGAAGTATAAGATTTATGTCCTAGTTTACCATATTTAAAACAAGTAACATTTGAAAATTTATTGCTTTGTGAATCTACAAAAATATTTTTCAGAAATTTTTATTTTCTTAGGGGTTTATAGCCTAGACCGGTCTTATCATAAACGACCTTTTGATTTTCAAGAATCATATGAAGTTTATTTGAACTTAAAGTAAATTTTTCGACTATCAATCTTAGCTTGTCGATTTTATTTTTTAAATTTAGGTTCTCTTGAGTTAAGTCTAGTTTTTCACTTAGGATAATTTTATTTTCTTTTAGCAAGACTTGATTCTTAAATTTTAGATCTTTATTTTTAGTTCCTAATTTTTTTAAATCATCTACAAAATTATAGAAGATTTTTTGAAGTTCTTCAAATGTAAATTCATTTGAGATTTTAGCATTTACCTCATTTTCATATGCCATAAGGCACAGGCTGGCTTATTCATGAGCTTCTTTCTTTTCAAAACGTAAGTTATCACTGTCACTCCATGTTGCCACCATAGCCTTTTTTTTGTATTTCTTGAGAATCTTTTTAAGTTGAGGATATTTAGACCTAAATTGTCCTGGCTTCTTACATTCATAGCAAATAAGGGGTTGCTCCCTATCTTTTTTCTTACTATGCTCTCCTTTGGTAGATGGCCTCTTCCTCATCCCTTATTTTCTCTTCAAAAATTTCTTGAACTTTCTTATGATGAGGGCTATTTCTTCATCTTCCATTTCATCAAATTTCTTATCTTATTGAGTGGTAGATTTAAGGGCTATTATCTTTTTTCTTGACATCTTCTTCTTGATGTTATTTCATGCTTAGCTCATGCGTCATTAGTGATCCTAGAAACTTCTCTAAGGATAAAATATTCAAATCTTTGATTTCTTGGATTGCAATCACTTTGACCTTCCATGTCCTTGGCAAAGATCTAAGAATCTTTCTCACAAGATCACTATTAGAATAAGACTTTTTAAGACCTTTAAGATCATTTATAATATCTGTAAATCTATTAAATATTTTAGTTATTGACTCATCATGCTCCATTTTGAAAAGTTCATATTTGTGCATAAGCATGTTAATTTTTAACTTCCTAACTTGATTAGTGCCTTCATGAGTTACTTCTAACCTATCCCATATTTTCTTAGCCGACATGCATGTTGAAATGCGATTAAATTCATTAGCATCTGAAGTATAATATAAAATATCCATGGCTCTTGCATTGAGTTGAGTCATTTTCTTATCAACCTCATCCCATTCTTTTTTGGATTTGATTGATTCCACACCATCAATTATCTTAGTGGGTGTGTGTGGTCCATTAACTATGATACTGCATATATCATAGTCAAGTGCTTGTATGAATATTCTCATCCGAACTTTCTAATAGATATAGTTTGATCTATTGAACAGTAGAGGTTGGTTAATTTATGGACTATCCCTCGGTTAGAGAAATACTAACTTGGATTGTCATAGATCTTTGGCTCTTTAATGATTAAATCAAAGTAGGGCTAGAGCACTGAGCTCTGATACCACTTGTTGCCCAACTATGCAATCCAAGAGGGAGAGTGAATTAAATTTTTAAAATTTTAAAGCTAATTTAAAGTTATCAAGATTGAATGATGATATGTAAGTCGTGTATGTAAAGCAATTTATGTTAGATGAAAATATAAAAGACTTGAGAGAGAATTTAACAAACTAAGAAAAGAAAGATAGAAAGCACACCATAAACAATAAAGATTTATAGTGGTTCGGTGCTTTTCTTGCATCTACATCCACTCTCAAAGCTCCTACTTGAAAATTCAAAATCACTAAACGTATTCAACTAGAATACAACGACGATACCTCTGACTCTAGCTATCCCAAGCTAGCACACTTATTTTTTAAGTACAAGCCAACCCAATACACTCCAATTTAAGGCTTGGATCAATCCTCCCAAGTTTTGGAATCCTCCAAAACTTGAATCAAAATAATAAAGCAGAGTATAAGAGTTAATGACAATCAAATACAAGTTTAGCTCCTTTAATGAGCAAATAAAATCTTAAGAATACTTTTCACAATAATGGAGGAAGCTTTTCTAATTTTTCTTAAGATTGTTGGAGACTTGAATGAGCTCTTAAGAGGTTGGTGAACTTGAAATGAAAGCTTCTTTACTTAAAGATAACTTTTGCTTAGGACTGAATTGAATCTTGAAATCTTTTATGTTTTTCTTCTTTTTAAAGCCTTTTAAATTTTGCTTAGGACTTAAAGATGACTTTTGCTTAGGACCTCGAGGTCAACCTCTGAGATAGAAATTAAAAAATCAGCTGTTCTATATTTTTGGCCTTCGAAATAGTAGAGGTCGACCTTGGGGTCGATCCTTGGCATAGAGACAGCATGCCAAACAACCCATTTCAACAAGGGATGACCTAGGAGTCGATCCTTTTGCTTCGAACTTGATTTTCTCCCAAAATATGCATCCAAAAATCATAGAACTGCCTCCAAAAGATAAAAAATCTTTTATACTTGCTCTTAAGGCTCTCAAATCAAAATTTTATAAAATTATAATTTTGCTCCTGAAATATAAAAAGTCTTTTTTCAAGCCAAATATATTAGTAATCCCCTCAAATACTTTGTAATCATCAAAATTAATTCTTGGAGCAACACCTGCTCCAGCTTCCTCACCATCCTCTCTCACTCCAAGTAAGGTCTCCCTTTCTGATCGAAGAGTTAAACCAGGGAAGAATATTGACTTTGGATTCTTTGAGAAAGAAGGATTTTTTGTTGTTTCAAAAATTAAGAATTAAGGATGGAAGTTTTATTATCTGTTAAAGGAGAATGCTTATGTTGATCTGGTCAAAAAATTTTATTTGAACCTAAGTTACTCTAATGGAATAGTAAGGTCATCTATGAAAGGAGTTGACATTGTCCTTGATCCATTTCATTTAGGACAAAACTTGCACTTGCCTTATGAGGGTTATACTGGTATGGAGGTTATAAACAAAGAAGTGGAAGTGAGAATTATTTTAGAAAGAGATTTTACTGATAGTTTAAATAAGTTAGAAGTAAAAATACTTTCAGTAAAAATGAGACTATTGTACCACATGGTTACTAAATTATTTGTCCCTAGGAGTGGTAGGCATGATTTCTTATCTGGTAGGAATGTATGCATTATGTACCATGTGATCACTGAGACCCCCTTGAACCTTCTTGCTTTGATGATTGAGGCCATGAGGGAGACACTAAACAGATCAAAGACTCACTTGCCTTATGGTATGACCCTTACCTTAGTCTTTATGAGGTACGGAGTCAATTTTCAGAGAGAGGCTGTCACCAGATTATCACACATAGATACAATCAACCATCATACATTGCACCGCATGAATTTTTCAAAGATAGATGGTGGTTGGTCTAAAGGAGCAGAGGAGGAGGAGAGAGCAGAGAAGGAGGAACCGTCTTCACCTCCTCATGATCATAGAGCATCTTCTGACATTCAGTTCATATTTGATCATGAGACTGGTCCCTCAGCATCTGTGAGGACTGATGCACCTGTACCACCATCAGGGAGCACAGATTCAGTTGCCAGACTCTCAGATGACCAGCTCATGAGGATGATTGTCGATCAGATGTTTCAATCGATTACCAATGTCCTATCTCAGCGGATGGTAGATCTCTTATCTCGATAGATGCCCAATTCTACTCAAGAAGAGAGTTATCATTTTGTCCCACCGTCTGATCAGACTTTGACCCCTCATATTTTTACTATTTTTTAGATGTTTTTTGCTCAATCTGCATGGATTGAGGAGCTCGAAGGATGTGTTTTGAGGTTGACTGATGGGGTATTAGATCTTCAGAGGCAAATATTAGATTTGGCCCATCCCCCACCTCAAGTAGATGTCACTGAGATATTAAACCTTTCTATAGAAGCAGCTAGACTACGTGGTGTTTTGGAGGGTGGATTTGATTTTCTAAGGAGAGAGTTCAAAGATTCTAGTGAGGCTATTTCTACTCAGATCGGCTCCCTTATATAGTCCATGTCGAGAGCTTTGGGACACTTGGACACCATTAGGATTGCTCTTCTTGTCCAGCCTATTTCTTCCCAGGCTCCTGGGCCATCTCGTCCAGCTACTCATGCCCACACCTCTACTCATAGTCATGGTAGACGTAGTCGTGGTCGAGGATGTACTCCTGGCTTTAATCCTGATACTCCTCATCACATTTCTAACTCTTCATCTGATTTTAATGCATCCAGTCGTGACCTCTACTAGATCTTGTTTAGTCATCCTTGTGTCGGTCTATAGCCTTGTATCTTTTGGTTGTTTATTTATGTTGATGATTAAGTCATGGTTGGTTGTATTTTTTTTGATACCCATGACTTCTACATATGTATTGATGACTTATGTGATTTTATGCTCTAACACTTATATGTGGTATTGATGACTCTATGTTCTAGTTTATTGTGTGCGAAATATCTATATGATGATATCATTTGGATGAATTAACTCTTATGAATGGTTTAAATTTTTATTAAAGTATGCTGTAAATAGTCTTGCTTAGCCTATATGATTGGTATATGTCTTATTTTCTTTATAAATTCTTGTTTTAAAAGAAAAACATATGGCAAAATGTAAGGAGGAGGCTTTTCCTCTTTTTCTTTAAAATTTTTCAAGATCTTAAATGATGATGTCAAAAAGGAAGAGTAAAGAAACAAAATTGGACAATAAGCAAAGCAAAATTGACAAACAAAATTGGGCAATAAACAAAAATAAAATTGATAAAGGCAATAAGTAATTTAATTGTCAAGCTACTCATGATGCTCCTTATTATCTTTTATGCATGTTAGTCAAATAATTGAATATAATATTCAAGTGATGTATCGTATTCCTTCAAATACTTGAAACTCTTAATCAATGCTTCTACATGTTTTATGCTCAAGTATTTTATCATCATAAAAAAAAAGAGATTGTTGCTCAAAGAATTGATTTTGATGATTACATAATATTTAAGGGGATTACTAATGATTTTGGCTTGAAAAAAACTTTATTGTATTTTAGAGGCAAAATCATAATTTTTTTAAGTTTTGATTTGAAAGTCTCTAGAGCAAGAACAGAAGATTTATGATCTATTGAAGAAAATTTTATATCTTTTAGATTTATATTTTAAGAAAAAAATAATTTTTAAGAAAAAGATCGACCCCTAGGTTGACTCCTATCAAATGGGGCTGAATGGTATGGCTTTCCTTGGCTTGCATACCAAGGGATTGACCCTAGGTCGTCCCCTGTGCCTGGGGTCAATCTCTGCTATTTCAAAGGTCAATTTTATAGAACACGGGATTTTTGGACTTTCTGTCATAGAGGTTGACCTAAGGGTCGACCCCTGTGATGGAAAAACTCTGCAACGACTATTTTTTGATCTATTTTGGTCATATGTAATATGCATTTAAAATCCTTCAATGGCTCTAAACCTGTCTAGATTTTTTTCTAATACTTATTGAAGATATATAGGCTCAAAAAGAAGGAAAAAAATCAAGAAATTCAAGCATTCATTTCAGTCCTAAGCAAAAAGCTCTCTTCAAGCAAAGAAGCTTTCATTTCAAGCTCACCAATCCTTCAAAACCTCATTCAAGTTTTTAACAATCTTGAGAAAAATCAGAAAAGCTTTCTCTTTCTTATGTAAAGTATTCTTAAAGCTTTTATTTGCTCATTTATGGAGCTTGAGTTGTATTTATTGACATAAACTCTTATTCTCTGCTCTTTAAGTTATTTTAGGTTTTGGAAGGATTCCAAAACTTGGAAAGATTGATCCTAACCTTGAATAGGATTATATTGAATTGGCTTGTACCTAGACAATAAGTATTCTAGCTTGAGATAGCTAGGGTTGGAAGTTTTCAACATTATATTCAGTTTGAATATATTTAGTGTATTTAAATTTTTAAGTAGGAGCTTGGAGAGTGAATGTAGGTGCAAGATTGGCACCAAACTACTATAAATCTTATTTATTTATGATGTACTTCTCCTCTCTCTATCTTTATATTGTTATATACTTGCTCTCTTGATATTCATTTATTCTCTACACTTAAAACACCTATCACATATCACTTGCATATCATCACATAATCTTTATAACTCTAGATTAGCTTTAAAATTTTAAAAATCCAATTCATCTCTCCTCTTGGGTTGCATAGCTGGGCAACAAAATTGATGTTGTGCATTCAGAAAAATCATCTTGATAGCAGCCTCGATCTTCTTATCCTGATCGATGATTATGGCATTAGGCATTTGACCATTATTTCTATCCAACCATGACTGAAATACCCATTTAAAAGTCTTCATCGTCTGATAATAATGCATAGCCAAGCAAGGTAGACTGTCCACGATGGTTAACTCCAACAAATGGGTAGAATGGCATTTGATAGGTATTTGTGAGATAAGTGGAGTCAAAGGTCAATACATATCCAAAATAAATGCATGCCATTCTTTATCTTGGATGGATCCAGAACACATATCTTAACTATGAATTGTCATTCAAGTCTAATGTATAAAAAAAATTTATATTCTTAGCTTGCATTTGTGTGAAGTGGACAATCATTAATTGTGCATCTTCTTCTTTTAGCCGACTTTGACATTCTCGATAAATATAATTATGAGCATCTTTCTTTATGAATTTCAATTATTTTTGTCTCCCTTTCTTTCTTACGATGGTGGAGTATATTTAAGTTGTAGGTATATTTATGGCATGCATGTTGCTAATTTCTGCTTTTTCTAGTGTACTAAATTTTCTATAGAACTATAAAAAATAGATAGTTAATATGGACAGCTTATGGTTGTATTCTAAAATAACATTATCCAATCTCTACTTACTAGTCTTGGAATCAAGTTTGGCTTTTATTGAAGCCTTACAATCAATTTTGCCGGGAAACCTGAAATTCATGGAATTGTCTGATTTCTTAGATTTTTCTTCCCTCTAGCATGCTAGATGTTTGAAGCATAATATATTTTTCTTATTGAATCTACTGCAAATAGTTGTGATTCCAAAACCAACTCTTCTCGCATAAGTGTTGTAGAAATTATATACATTATTTATTGAATTGTATTTCATTCCGGTATGAGGATCTACATTATTCTTACCTGCATATAGTGCACTAGGAGAAGGTGGATTCTCAAGACAACCACTACATGAAGGCTCATCCATCTAATTATTTGTAGAAATATCTATAGAAGATGTACAAAAAAATTTTTAAAGTCAAAAAATATATATAAAAGTCATAAATATAAATTTCTTTGAAGATATACCAAAATAAGTCATAAGTTTAACAAATGATACTATAATTTCAGGCTAAAAATTAATAATTATGACATCTTGTTACTTTAGAAGCTATTTTTACTATAGGATGTCATAATTTCAAACTATAATATCATAATTTCAACCAATGATATCATAATTTTGATACAGTATATCATAACCTGCATTCAGGGATGTTACCTATCTAGAGAATGTCATAATTTTGACATAGAATGTTATGAAAATATCAAAATTGACTCTTGAAAGGAATTTTAACTATAAGATATCATAATATTAATCTATAATATCATAATTATGAACCAAAATATCATAATATTATCAAAAGTAACTTTAGAAGGTATTTAATCAATAGGATGTCATAATTTTAACCATAATATCATAATTTTGATTAAGAATGTCATAAAAAAGTTAAAACCAACACTTGAAAGATATTTTATTTATAGGATATCATAATATTAACCTATAATATCATAAATTATAATCTAGAATATCATAATATTGTCAAAACTATCTTCGAGATTTGTTTTACTAATAAAATATCATAATTTTGAATAAGGATATCATAAAAATATTAAAGATGACTTTTTAAAGGTATTTTACCTATACAATGTCATAATATTAACCTATAATATCATAAATTTGACCTAGATGCTATAAAATTATCGAAACTATAATTGGGAGTCATTTTATCAAAAAGAAGTCATAATTTTGCCATTGAATGTAATAATTCTTGATCCAAGATGTCATAAAAATGATAAAAATTATACTTGAAAGATATTTTACCTATAGTATGTCATAATTTAATCTATAATATCATAATTTTGATACAGGATGTTCTAATATTATCAAAACAATCTTTGGAAAGTCTTTTACCAAGAGGATGTCACAATTTTAATTTACGATATCATAATTTTAATCTAAAATATTATAAAAATATCAAAATTATCTTCTAAAAGATGATTTTCTCATAATATTAACATACAATGCCATAATTTCAGCACAGGATGTCATAATATTGTCAAAATAATTTTTCAAAGATCTTTTACCAAAAAAATATCATAATTTTGGCTAACAATGTCATAATTTTAATTTAAGATGTCATAAAAATATTCAAAATATCTTTTAAAAGATGATTTTATCATAATATTAATATAAAATATCATAATTTCAACACAGGATATCCTAATATTATCAAAACTACCTTTAAGAGACTTTTTACCAACAGAATATCATAATTTTGGCTTACGATATCATAATTTTGATCTAAAATATTATAAAAATATTAAAACTAACTTTTAAATATTATTTTTATCATAATATTAAAATATAATATCATAATTTTGATATATGATGTTATAATATTGTCAAAACAATCTTTGAAAGGCTTTTTATCAATAAGATATTATAATTCTAACCTACAATATCATAATGTTGATATAGGATATCATAAAAATATTAAAATTATTTTTTGAATGATATTTTTATGATAATATTAAAATAAAATATCATAATTTTAACATAAAATATCATAATATTATCAAAACTATCTTCGAGAGATCTTTTACTAATAGGATGCCATAATTTTGATCTATGATATTATAATTTTAATCTAAAATATTATAAAAATATCAAAATTAACTCTTGGATGTTGTTTTTGTCATAATATTGATATATAATATCATAATTTTGATATAAGATATCATAATATTATCAAAATAATCTTCGGAAGGTTTTTTACCAACGAGATGTCATAATTTTGATCTATAAGGTTGTAATTTCGATCTATGATGTCATAAAAATATCAAAATTGAATCTTGGATGGTGTTTTTATCATAATATTGATATATAATATCATAATTTCGATACAAGATATCATAATATTATCAAAACAATCTTCAGGAGGCTTTTTACCAATGGAATATCATAATTTTGACCTACGAGGTCATAATTTCGATCTAAGATGTCATAAAAAATATCAAAATCAAATACTGGATGTTATTTTTATCATAATATTGATATATAATATCATAATTTTGATATATGATGTTATAATATTGTCAAAACAATATTTGGAAGGTTTTTTACTAATGGGATGTCATAATTTTAACATAGAATGTCATAAAAATATCAAAACCCAATCATGGATAGTATTTTTATCATAATATTAACATATAATATTGTAATTTTAATACAAGATATCATTATATTATCAAAACTATCTTCAGAATATCTTTTACCAATATGATGTCATAATTTTGATCTATAATCTCATAATGTGATGCCATATTTTTGACCTTATATATCATTATGACATGTCAAAAACTATGCTGGATAGAAATCATGATATCATGACTTATTATATGATTTCTGGTAGGATTTTATATGATATTAACTTTCAAAATTGAAAAAAAAACTCTATTTGAATATATTAACGCATTAATTTATTTAACTACTAAAGGAGCTGCTGTACTAAAGGAATTGCAAAAAAGTTATAATAAAGAATCTACAAACGGCATTGTACTTCCTAATGGATGAGACATTTGCTTGGATGGGATAATTAAGAATCAACAACCTCAGACATGCAATGGTTCCTGCAGACTAAATCTTGATCATCCAGACGCTTAAAAAATGGCTCGACAAAATAAAGGAGAAGAGAGAGAAATACAGCATTCGTAATGTCCAACCAGACTATAAAATAGTAAAAATATTTTATCTTGGAGGGAAAGAATATTTTTGTCATGTTAAATTTGAAAAATAGATTATGATATGTATTAAATATATTCGGCGATGTAAGGCAGCCCAGCCTCCATTTTCTTCATGCCATCAAATGCCCAGTTTGATGCGAAGCGACAGCCATCACGTGGTGCCATGAGGGTGCCACGTGGTCCAATCGAGTGAGGCGATGCGCTCTACGTCTAATTTTCTACACTGCAGTGGTGAGGAAAGAATTACCCATTGCAAGCAATAGGCATTGCATGGGCCCTTAACTACAAAAAAACTTTGCAAACGAAGACTTCTAATCATCTTTTACCACCAAAGAAAAAAAAGAGGTGGTGATGGGCCCTTCACCATGTTCTATCCTCACCCAACTTTTCAAGCATAAAGTATCCTACAAGAAAAATCTTACAGTCATCATATGGGCCCTTCCATGCCTGTTCTTGGAAGTATATAAAGCTTACCCAGCAACTTGCATATATTTTATTGGGTAAGTGTTTCCAAGGCAATATTTAGATCCATGTTCTTTTATGTATTGAAAAATAACTTGAGATTCTATTATCCAAGTATTTTTTCATTACTACTTTTCTAAGCAAGTTGGTATATTCAATCCATATTTTCCATAATATCTTTTATTATATAATTATTATTACACATATGATATAGTATAATATAAAAGCTCACAAAAACAAAACAAATTTATATAGCTCCAATCAACCTAAGTTTGCATGGATGTTATTTCTATTGAGATTCCTTGAGCCTAATTTTTCCCTGAAAAAGGCCTTATCTTTGGGGAAAATGAATATCATGACATGCTTTTAAATCTTAGTTTCTTCTCTTACATTTCTTAGCTTTCAGAAACATCAAAGAAGGACCCTGCAGGATAAGGTTTAGCACTTTCATCAACAAGGACTTGTGTGGCCCTTGTGCAAGCAAGTCTCTGGACAATCTTTCAATATGAAATAGATCAATGGTTGAATAGTCAAGGACTTCTACTCTTCAATTGTTGCTGGACGCCAAGGTTGAATAAATCCATGGCTGCAAATCATAATATGTGGCAACTAACCACCAAATTGTCTGAAAAGAAAATCCCCCATTCTTCTCCAAATGGAGGTAAAAGTATCCTTACTTTTGGTGATATGTCTGCTTACGGGAATCACGGAAACCAAATATGATGAATTCACATACAACGGATTCAATAGGACTGAGTTATACCTTGACGGCGTAGCAGTGATCACACAGAATGGCCTTCTGCGATTAACCAACGCTACAAAGACCCGGCAAGGACATGCATTCCACAAAGTGCCACTGCATTTGAAGAATACCTCAGATGGTAACGTTCACTCCTTCTCTACTTGCTTTGTTTTCGCAATAGCCACCGAATATCCAGATGAGAGTGGCAATGGGCTTGCTTTCGTGCTCTCTCCAACCATGGGTCTCCCTGGGTCTTTGACCAACCAATACCTAGGTCTCTTCAATTCTACCTATTGGTGCAGAATCTGGTTGTCGCCGGATCCAACTGGAGTGAAGGTGGACAAGATTGCCGTCGGAGACCTACAAAATAAAGTTCCGTCCGGAGCCCGTGGGGGGTGGTTCCGGCAGGACCCTCCGACGATCAAGTCAACTCTTCTGACCAACAAAAATGGAGTGCTCTGGAATGAGTTTGGCAGAGTTTAGAGAAGGAGAGGAGAGTTTAGAGCCACTAAAAAGCATATCTGGAGGATCCTTTTTTATAGACAGAGCTTGTAGCGGGTTGATGGTGATGGCCATACCGTCCGATCGTGGGCCGCTCGGAGCCGCATGGAGTTCGGTATGGAGAGGAAGGCATTGTCAGATGGATAGTGACAGCCATACTGGCAGGTCGTAAGCCGCATGGGGCTGGTTACGGAGAGAGTGGTGTCACCAGTAATGGTGGCCATGTCATCCGATCGCGTTGTCTGTGGCAGACTGATGGTGACAGTTCGTCCAAAATTAATAACCGTGGCTATGAGAAAGCAGGCATTGATTGGTGGACTTCGGCATGTATCAATTTCAGAGAAGTTCGGACTCTTGGAGGAGTTCGATCGAAGGAGTGCGGAGGGAGTTCGACTCTTGCGGGAGTCCAATTGAAGCTCGACCGTTGAGAAGTTTGGTCGGATGAAGGAGTTCGGCCAAGGCCCGACCGCTGGGAGTACGAAGGAGCTCGGCCACTGAAAAGTTCGATCGGTTGAAGGAGTTCGGCTAAGACTAGGCCGCTGGGGATCCGAAGGAGCTCGGCCGCTGAGAAGTTCGGCCGACTGAAAGAGTTCGACTAAGACCCGACCGTTGGGAGTCCGAAGGAGCTCGTCCACTGAGGAGTTCGGCCGGCTGAAGGAGTTCGACTAAGATCCATCTGCTGAAGCTCTTCCATGGCTACCGGTTGCATTAGGCTGAGCATCAAATCGAACTTTGGTAGGAGCGGGATTTATCTCCAACAATAGTCCCCCCCACTTTCGAGTTCGAAATTCGAAGGAAGGGAGTGCAGAAAAGGCGACTGCCGAAGTCCTTTTCTGGGCTCCGTACTGGTTCAGGTCGAAGCTTGAGAGAGATCTCATCTCCAGTCAAAGTTAATATTGAAATTGAAGCCTCGGGGGAGATCTCATCTCCAGTCGAGGTTGAAGTAGATCTCATCTCCTACGGTCGAGATCGAAGGTTGAGCTCTTCGGGGGTGATATTGTCTCCAGCAGCTGAAAATGACTCGGGGGAGATCTCCTCTCCTGTAGTCAAGGTCGACTTAGGGGAGATCTCATCTCTTGCAGTTGAGGTTAATATGGACGCTCGGAAGAGATCTGATCTGTGGTCAAGGTTGATACGGGCGCTCGAGGGAGGTCTGATCTCCTGTAGTTGAGGTTGATATGGGCGCTCGAGAGAAATCTGATCTCTGACCGAGGTTGATGCGGTCGTTCGAAAGAGATCTTATCTCTAGCCGAGGTTGTCTCCGATCTCAACTCTGGCCGAGGTTGTCTCGATCATTCGGAAGAGATCTTATCTTTGGCCAAGGTCGGCCCGGATCCTCTTATCTCCTACGGCCGAGGTTGTTGCGGACGCTCGAAGGAGATCTTATCTCCTACAGTCGAGGTCGGTGCGGACCCTCGGGGGAGATCTTATCTCCTGCAACCGAGGTTGCCTTGGGGGCTCGGGAGAGATCTTATCTCTGGCCCAGGTTGGCTCGGTCGCTCGGGAGAGATCTTATCTCTGATCGAGGTTGTCGTGGTTGCTTGAGAGAGATCTTATCTCTAGTCGAGGTTGGCTCGAGCGTCGAGGTTGTCACGGTCACTCGAAAAAGATCTTATCTCTAGCCGAAGTTGGCTCGGGCGCGCGGAAGAGATCTTATCTCTAGCCGAGATTGTCACGATCATTCAGGAGAGATCTTATCTTTAGCCGAGGTTGTCACGATCGCTCGAAAGAGATCTTATCTCTGGCCGAGGTTGGCTCAGGCGCTCGGAAGAGATCTTATCTCTAGCCGAGGTTGGCTCGGTTGCTTGGGAGAGATCTTATCTCTAGCCGAGGTTGTCGCGGTCGCTCGGAAGAGATCTTATCTCTGGCCGAGGTTGGCTCGGGTGCTTGGGAGAGATCTTATCTCTAGCCGAGGTTGTCGCGGTCGCTCGAGAGAGATCTTATCTCTATCCGAGGTTGAAGCTCGGGCACTCGGAAGAGATTTTATCTCTAGTCGAGGATGAAGGAGATCTTATCTTCTATTGACATAGAAGCTCAGATGCTCGAAAGAGATCTTATCTCTAGCCAAGATTGAAGGAGATCTTATCTTCTATTGTTGTCGGGCACAATGGGGCCGTTGTCGGAGCTTTTTCTCTCATTCCATCTAAAATGAATGGGGCCTTCAACTTTGCTCGCATTAGGATGAGGTTCTTCTCCTGTTCCTAATGGACTGTGGAGGCACATAAGGGCCTCTCCCCCCATCTCGTCTAAAATGAACGAGACCTTCGACTTTACTCACATTAGGATGAGGTTCTCCTTCTGTTCCTAATGGGCTGTGGGGACACATAAGAGCCGTTGTGAGGGCCTCTCCCCCCCATCTTGTCTAAAATGAACGAGGCCTTCGACTTTGCTCACGTTAGGACGAGGTTCTCCTCCTATTCCTAATGAACTATGGGGGCACATAAGGGCCGTTGTCAGGGACCTCTCCCCCTATCTCGTCTAAAATGAATGAGGCCTTCGACTTTGCTCACGTTAGGATGAGATTCTCCTCCTGTTCCTAATGGACTATGGAGGTACATAAGGGCCGTTGTCAGGGCCTCTCTCCCCATCTCGTCTAAAATAAATGAGGCCTTCGACTTGCTCATGTTAGGACAAGGTTCTCCTTCTGTTTCTAACATGGCCACTATTGATTGCTTCTTTCTGATAGTATATTCTCGGATTCTCCGAGTCTCGGATCGTAGGAGCGTTGTTTCTCTGAGCTTCTTCAGGCGGTAAGTCCCAGACCGGATGACCTCCTTTATTTTATACTGGCCTTCTCAATTTGGAGGATGACGGCTGGAAGATGATGGCTCGTCGAAGTACCAAGCCCCTCCAGAGGTAGCGTCTATGATGCCGGGAGGCGATCGATCTTTTTGTCATTTCTTCCTCAATAGTGGTTCTAGCTTCTGAGGGGAGGACTTCTTCACACCCTTCCATTGGGGCTTCCTTGATGACGAGCTCAAGGAGTTCGGGCCTTGCTTGCGCTGGGGAGGTCGTGAGCATAGCCAAACTTCATTCTACCCTTCTGTGAAACCTTTGTCGGGGCTTCCTTGATGACGAGCTCGAGGGAGAGTTCGGCAGCCTCGCTTGCACTGGGGAGGTTGTGAGCACTGTCGAACTTCATTCCGCCCTCCTGTGAAATCTTTGTCGGGGCTTCCTTGATGACGACCTCGAGGAGGAGTTCGGCTTTGCTTGCGCTGGAGAGGTCGTGAGCGTGGCCAAACTTTATTCCACCTCTTGTGAAACCTTCTAGGGGAGAACCTCTGCTCTTTGTTTCTCATTCCAAAGGGCGATTGGTATGCTAGACCAAATGCTTTTTCTTAAGGCCGGTTTCTGGCATCCTGATGGCGGGTTTACTGGTAAAGTGGTCATTGGAGGCTGCCGCATGGCCTACATCACCTCGGCAAGGCCACAAACCTGCTAGAAAGTAGATTGAACTACTCCGCATCTACCGCGGCTTCAGGTGGAGCCTAGATTGTCGGGGCTGAAGCAGGAGCAGATGGACCTGGTACGGAGGCCGCCGATCGTCGAATCGAAGCTTTCCTGGGAGGCATTCTTTTTTCGAAAAAGAACTCTAAAGAGGAAGAAAAGAGATCTCCAGAGAGGGAAGAGAGAAATCATCGCCGAGCAATCCTTTAAGAACAAGGAGCCTCAAGAACACCTCAAGAACAGAGGCGTCCCTTCCTCCAGTGCCAATTTTGTTGGTGCAGAATCTGGTTGTCGCCAAATGCAGTTGGAGTGGAGATGGACGAGGTCGCCACCAGAGACTTGCAAAATAAAATTCTGTCCGGAGCCGGTGGGGGGTGGCTCCGGCAGGACCCTCCGACAATCAAGTCAGCTCTTCTAGCCAACAGAAATGGAGTGCTCTGGAATGAGTTCGATAGAGTTTAGAGAAGGAGAAGAGAGCTTAGAGCCGAAAGCATATCTGGAGGGTCCCTTTTTATAGGCGGAGCTTGTAGCAGGTTGATGGTGATGGCCATACCATCTGGTCGTGGACCGCTCGAAGCCGCATGGAGTTCGGTACGGAGAGGAAGGCATCGTCAGGTGGATAGTGACAGCCATACTGACGGGTCATGGGCCGCATGGGGCTGGTTATGGAGAGAGTGGTGTCGACTGTAGTGGTGGCCATGTCGTTCGATCGCATCGCCTGTGGCAGACTGATGGCGACAGTTCGTCCAGATTTAATAGCTGTGGCTCTGAGAAAGCAGGCATTGATTGGTGGACTTCAGCATGTATTAATTTCAGAGGAGTTCGACCGAAGGTGTGCGGAGGAAGTTTATCTCTCGCGGGAGTCCGACTGAAGCTCGATCGTTGAGGAGTTCGGTCGGATGAAGGAGTTCGGCCAAGGCCCAACCGTTGGGAGTATGAAAGAGCTTGATCGCTGAAAAATTCGGTCGGCTGAAGAAATTCGGTTAAGATCCGGCCACTGGGGATCCGAAGGAGTTCGGCCGCTGAGGAGTTTGGCCGGCTGAAGGAGTTCGGCTAAGATCCGACCGCTGGGAGTCCGAAGGAGCTCGTCCGCTGAGGAGTTCGGCTAAAATCCATCCGCTGAAACTCTTCCATGGCTACCGATTGCATTAGACTGAGCATCAAACCAAACTTCGATAGGAGTAGGGTTTATCCCCAACACTACCAATAATGGAAGTTTATCAAATCACGTCCTTGCCATTGAGCTAGACACCGTCTTCAATATGGAGTTCGGAGATATTGACAGCAACCATGTTGGAATTGACGTCAATGGATTGATGTCGATAAATGCTGCCGGCAGCTTATTTCGCCGAGAAAATTGGGAAGTTTGAGAACCTCAGCCTTATAAGCAGGGAACCGATGCTGGTATGGGTGGATTATAGCAATCTAGAGAAGAAGCTAAATGTAACGATATCCCCCATCGGTGTGCCCAAACCAAGCCGTCCATTGTTGTCTTCTTTAATTGATCTGTCCTCGGTAATATTGGACACCATGTATGTTGGCTTCTCTTCTTCTACAGGCTCCACGCTAACATCCCATTATGTTTTGGGTTGGAGCTTTAAGATGAATGGGCAAGCGCCTGCCCTCAACCTGTCCAGCCTGCCTTCAATTCCTTTTAAAACGCAAAGAAGAAAACTAGCACCTTGGATAATTTGGCTGTCCTTGGGAGCAGGGGTGTTCATAAGTATAATTGCCTGCAGTATTGCTTACATATTAAGAAGGAAGGCAAGATATGCCGAAGTTCTTGAAGAGTGGGAGCTAGAACATAGAACTCATAGATTCTCATATAAAGAACTATTCAAGTCTACCAAAGGTTTTCGAGAGGAAAATCTTTTGGGAGTCGGTGGTGTTGGAAGAGTTTACAAAGGCGAGCTGCCCACCTCGAAAACAGAAATTGCAGTGAAGAGGATATCTCATGATTCCAAGCAAGGATTGAGGGAGTTTGTTGGGGAGATCGCCAGTAACAGTCAACTCCGTCACCGCAATTTGGTCCACCTTCTTGGCTATAGCCGTCGGAAACGCGAACTCCTTTTGGTCTATGAGTTCATGCCCAGTGGAAGTCTTGACAAGCTCCTCCACGATGCAAACAAGCCAACAACACTTTGCTGGAGTCAGAGACTAAAAATTGTCAGAGGTGTGGCTTCGGGATTGCCATACTTGCATGAAGATTGGGAGCAGATTGTTATACACAGAGATATAAAAGCAAGCAACGTCTTACTGGACGGTGAAATGAATGGAAAGTTGGGAGACTTTGGATTATCAAGATTGTTTGATCATGGTAGCGATTCCCAAATCACTCATGTGGTGGGAACTTTTGGTTACATAGCTCCAGAGCTCACTAAAAGAGGCAGGGCAACTACGAGCACTGATGTCTTCGCCTTCGGGGTTTTCACACTTGAGGTTGTCTGTGGAAGGAGGCCGATATTGCAGCAAGAATCACCGGATCTTCATTTGGTGGACTGGGTGTGGAGGAGTTGGAGGAATGGAGTAATTCTAGAGGTTACAGATGTAAGACTGGGAGGTGATTATGATCCGGAGGAAGTGGAACTGATCTTAAAGATTGGTTTGCTCTGTTCACATCCTGCACCTGCAGCCAGACCGACCATCCGCCAAGTGATCCAGTTGTTGGATGGTGATCTTTCACTGCCTGAAATACTCGAGGATGGAAGGGGCATCACTGTTTCATCACCAGAGCATGGGGAAGAATTAGAAGATTCATAATATATATCAGCAAGTGTCTTTAATTGTTACTTGTAAACGGTCCTATCCACCGGCAATTAACAGCCAATGCTCTTTGAAGGAAGTCCTAGTCACACTAGAACTTCTATTTTAACTTGATCAAACAAGATCTTTTAACCAAATAAAAATAAGAATAAACTAATCCAATTAAATAAGTCTCTAACCTATTTAAAGACTTAATTAAATCTGATTAAATTAGATTTAATTTTAATTTAATTTTTTAATCAAATTAAAAAATTGGGTTGACCTGAGTCCTAGTTAGACTAGGACTAGTTTTTCCTTGCACTTGACTTATCCAATAAGAAAATTAGACTTGATCCAATCAAATCCAAACCAAATCTAATTAAATTATATTTAATTAGATTTAATCTCAGTCTACTGGCTTAATCAAATTAATCCAATCAACAATTAAATTGCTAATCGATCCTTCTGCAATACTTACACTAGGTTAAACACCAATCGTATTGATTGTTTAACCCTAAAATGATTCTAAATCGCAAATCAACCATCTAATCAGAACGTGAACTCTAATATGTATGACCCCATAGTCTGAACCTAAGTCGATAGTATAGGAATAAATTTCTGTATCAATCGAAGTGACCATCTAGCAATGATATCCGATGGTCGTATAGGTCGAAAAGTGTAGAACACCATCCTTAGAACCCATGTGAATATAGTTTTTATATAATTCATCCCCTTGATATAATGCTCGTAGGACACCTCAGAGTTGAACTGTCAACTCTGATCAGGTTGTCTACATTGTATTTCAAAATATCAAATTCATTTGATGGATTATCCTAGCCAAAGTTTTGCTATATTGAAATATAATGATACATTCTTTTCCAACTCTTAGAGTGGTCAAATCCATCTTGATCACACTCCGACTTTGCAAGTACTTGACTATGCCCAGAAGCTCTATTGTTGAATTAAAAATTTAATTAGTCCGGTACTAAAACATAGTGAGCTGCTTGCAAGTCACTGAGGTGATCTCAGGTCTAAGGGATACTTATATCTATATCCCATCAGAGATATTCTTGACAGCAGAATGCTCTGGAGTTGGTCACGTTCAATGACGATGTACCTATACATCTCACCTGTATGCCATACCAGTGTCTCTACACTCCTTGGTTAAGAGGATAACCAACCTATATAGCATATAGTGATCTATGCTCGATAGACACTATCATCCTAATTAACAGCCTATCATTTGATCGTGAACAAATTTAAGGACTCATCGATAAATCCCCTCTTTATCAAAACTAAATAGTCCTAAGGACTTCATCATAATAATAGAATTCATTAGAAGATGTAAATTTATGATGAAAAAAGATGTCAAAATATTTTTTATTAATTAATAAATTAATTATAATATCTCAACTATCAACAGACTGACGATTGACTTTAGAATATAATTTTCAACAACTCCCACTTATCCTAAAGCCACTCGGCACAATATCTAATATCCATCTTTGACTTATGGTTGTCGAACTCCTTAATTGCCAGGACTTTAGTGAAGAGGTCGGCTCGGTTCTCTTTTCCATCGATCTTCTAAAGGTCGACGTCACTACGATCTCATGAACCAAATGAAAGTGGTGTAGAATGTGCTTTATCCGCTGGTATGTCTTCAATTTCTTTGCTTAAGCTATGGTGCCTGTGCTGTCATAATAGAGTAGGATTGGACTATCAATGGAGGGTGCTACTCCAAGCTCGATGATGAACTTCCTCAGCCACACAGCTTTCTTTGCTGCATCTGATACTGTCATGTACTCTGCTTCATAAACAGAGTCAGCCACTACATGCTGCTTGAAATTTTTTCAGTAGATGGCTCCACCATTTAGAGTAAAGATATATCCCGATATATTTTTACTATCATCATGGTCAGATTGAAAGCTGGAGTCTGTAAATCCCATAAGCTTCAGATCTAACTCACCATAAACCAAACATTGATCCTTAATATTTCTCAAATACTTAAGGATGGTTTTAACCACCTTTCAGTGATTTTCTTCAAGGTCAGACTGGTTTCTACTTACTACTTCTAGTGAGTATGCCATATCTGATCTCATACATATCATTGCATACATCATAAATCCTACTACCGAAGCATATGAAATTCTACTCATACGCTCTCTCTTTTTAGGAGTTGTCGGACAATCCTTCTTAGAGAGAGAAATTTCTTTGTCTATTGGAAGATAACATCTTTTAGAATTCTTCATGCTGAACCTCTTCAACATAGTTTCTATGTACGTAGACTGAGATATACCAAGCATCCTTTTAGATCTATCCCTATAGATCTTTATCCCTAGGATATAGGATGCTTCACCCAAGTTCTTCATGGAGAACTGTGATGACAACCAGACTTTTATTTCTTGTAGTGCGAGAATGTCCTTTCCGATTAAGAGAATATCATCCACATACAAAGTAAGGAATACCACTGCTTGACCATTTATCCATTTGTAAATGTAGGGTTCTTCTCTATTCTTAACGAAGCCATACGTTTTGATCACTTTATCAAAATGCATGTTTCAACTTTGAGATGCTTGCTTTAATGCATAAATGGATCTCTGAAGCCTGCACACCTTGGACTCATCTATGGATGTGAATCCCTCATGTTGTATCATATATACCTCTTCGATTAGCTCTCCATTTAGAAAAGCCATCTTCACATCCATCTGCCAGATCTCATAGTCCAGGTGGGAAGCTATTGCAAGCATTATCCAAATGAATTTGAGCATTGCCACTGGACAGAATGTCTCGTCATAGTTGATACCATAATATTGACGATATCCCTTGGCAACTAGATGGGCTTTATAGGTCTCCACCTTTCCGTCCATGCCACTTTTTCTTTTAAATATCCATTTACACCCAATGATTTTAACCTCTTCAGGTGGGTCAACTAATATCCATACATCATTGACCCTCATGAAATCTGTTGGTGCAGAAACTCGTCGTCGCCGGAGGTCACCGGAGTCGGGGCCGCTAAGGTCGCCGTCGGGACCTACAAAATGAAGTCCCGTCCTAAGCCAGTGGGGGGTGGCTCCGGCAGGACCCTCCGATGATCAAGTCAGTTTTCGGCCAACAGGAATGGAGTGCTCGGAATGAGTTCCAGAGCTTAGAGAGGAGGAGAGCTCAGAGAGATTAGAGGTCAGAGAGCTTAGCCTTGGCGTATGGAGGGTCCTTTGTAGGCGGAGCTTAGTTGATGGCGACAGCCATACCGTCGCATGGAGTTCGGTACGGAGAGGATGGCGTCGTCAGGCGGTTGGTGATGGCCATACTGACAAGTCATGGGCCGCATGAAGTTCGGTACGGAGAGGAAGACGTCGTCAGGGAGTGGCGTTGCCAGAGGTGGTAGCCATGTCGTCTGATTTCGTCGCCTGTCACAGACTGATGGCGATAATTCATCTCGTAGGAGAGCCCGACAGAAGGGAAGGCTGAGGGAGTTCGGCTGGCTGAAGGGTCGGCCATCTGTAGAGTTCGGCCGAGGGACGATTACTTCGGTTGCTGGTTGGTTCGGCTAAGGCTCGTCGCCGCTGAGAGGACTTCGTTGAAGCTCGGCCACTTGGAGTTGGTCCGAAGGAGTTCGGCCTTGGAGAGTCCGAGGGAGTTCGGCCTTGGGGAGTCCGAAGGAGTTCGGCCGCCCAGGAAGTTCGGTCTCGACGTTGGGAGTCCAGAAGAAGCTTGGAAGCTGACCAATTTGGCCTGCTAGAAGAAGCTCGACCACTGGGAGTTCGGCTGAAGCCCATCTGCCAGAGCTCTTCTGCGGCTACTGGTTACATTAAGCTGAGCGTCGGGCCGGGCTTCGGTAGGAGTGGGATTTATCCCCAACAGTAGTCCCCCCACTCCCAAGTTCGAAATTTAAAGAAAGGGAGTACCAAAATAGGCGACTGCCGAAGTCCTCTTTCGGGCCCCGCGCTTGTTGTGGCTGAAGCTCGGGGGAGGTCTCATCTCCAGCCAATGTTGACGTTGAAGTTGAAGCTGAGGCTTGGGGGAGACCTCATCTCCGATCGATGTTTGGAGTTGAAGCGGAATTCATTTCCTGCGGCCGAGGTTGATGTGGGCGCTCGGGGGCGGCCTCATCTTCCACAGCCGAGGCTTGCCGTAGACTTTGAGGCTCGGTCTCGGATCTTGCTCACATCAGGACGAGGTTCCCCTCCCGTTCCTAATGGGCTGTGGGGGCACATGGGGACCGTCGTCCTCGCCTCTCCCCCCATCTCATTTTAGGTGAACGAGGCCTTCGACCTTGCTCGCGTTAGGACGAGGTTCTCCTCCTGTTCCTAACGGGCTGTGGGGGCACATGGGGACCGTCGTCCTCGCCTCTCCCCCCATCTCGTTTTAGGTGTAAACGAGGCCTTTGACCTTGCTCGCGTTAGGACGAGGTTCTCCTCCTGTTCCTAACGGGCTGTGGGGGCACATGGGGACCGTCGTCCTCGCCTCTCCCCCCATCTCGTTTTAGGTAAACGAGGCCTTTGACCTTGCTCGCGTTAGGACGAGGTTCTCCTCCTGTTCCTAACGGGCTGTGGGGGCACATGGGGACCGTCGTCCTCGCCTCTCCCCCCATCCCGTCCTTTGTGAATGGGGCCTTCGACTTTGCTCACGCTAGGACGAGGTTCTCCTCCTGTTCCTAACCGGCTGTGGGGGCACATTCGGACCGTCGTCCATGCTTCTCCCCCCATCCCGTCCTTTGTGAACGGGGCCTTCGACTTTGCTCACGCTAGGACGAGGTTCTCCTCCTGTTCCTAACCGACTGTGGGGGCACATTCGGACCGTCGTCCGTGCTTCTCCCCCCATCCCATCCTTTGTGAATGGGGCCTTCGACTTTGCTCGCGTTAGGACGAGGTTCTCCTCCTGTTCCTAACAGGCTATTTTCGCTTGCTTCTTCCCTGTCGTCGCATAGTTTTTGCGTCAGAAATAATATTATTAAGAGGGAAGAATTTTACCGAGGGGAAGCCACTCGCAGCACATTTTTGTTTGAGGGTCGTCGGGGTGTTGTTCCTCTGAGTTCTCTCGGGCAGCGAGTCCCATCCAGATGACCTCCTCTATTACATGCTGGCCTCCTTAATTCGGAGCATGCTTCTCTTGACTTTGTCGCTAGGAGACGACGAATCGCCGATGTAGCTAGCTCCTAGCTCCTCCCTGGGGTGGCGTTGATGATGCTGCGAGGCGGCCGACCTTCTTATCTTTTCTAGTTACGGCAGTGCCTTTAGCCGATCTTCTCCTTCTTCAGACTGGCGTCGGAGGAATTTATCCCGTCATCCCATTTTGACGAGCTCTTCAATCTCGTCTTGGAGCTGAACGTATTCCTCAGTGTCGTGGCCGTGGTCGCGATGGTAGGAGCTTTACTTGCTTCGACCGCGCACGTTTGGGGAGGCTCGTAGTCCTCGAGGTCTTGGCGGCTGGCTCTTAACTTTGTCGAAAATTTGAGTTAGAGGAGCAGGTCGTAGTTGCGGAACCTTTCGGAAGGAGGATTTCTTCGCGCCCTTCTATCGGGGCTTCCTTTGTAGTGAGCTCGAGAAGTTCGAGCTTCGCTTGCGCGGAGCTTCATTCCGCTTTCCCGCGAAACTTTCCGTAGGAGAACTTCATGCTTCTTTGTCCGGACTTCCTTGCTCGCAGGGAGGGTCGGCTTTGCTTGCCCGAATTTCATCGCACCTCCCGTGAATTCGTTGTAGCGACGTACTCGAGGGGGAGTTCGGCCATGATCGCCCTTGGGGCGGTCTCGAGCGCGGCCGAACTTCATTTGGGTGGTCTTCTGCGGAGTTCGGCCTTCAAAGGGAGAGTTCGGCCTTGCCGAACTTCATTTCGATGATGACCTGAGGAGTTCGGCCTTCCGCCGAACTTCATTCCGTGGGAGAACTTTCCTCCGCCCTCGTTTGTGCCGAACTTCATTCCGTGGGAAACTTTGCTCTGCCCTGGCTTGTGCCGAACTTTATTTCGATGATGACCTGAGGAGTTCGGCCTTCCGCCAATTCTGGGAACTTTGCTCTGCCCTGGCTTGTGCCGAACTTCATTTCGCGGGGACTTTACTCCGCCCGTGTTTGTGCCGAACTTCATTCCGCGGGAAACTTTTCTCCGCCCTTGCCTGTGCCGAACTTCACTTCGATGATGAGCTAAGGAGTTTGGCCTTCCGCCGATTCCATAGGAGAACTTCGTCGGTGAGCTGATGAGCTTCAAGGTGGAGTTTGGCCTCACTTACGCCGAACTTCGTTGATGAGCTTCAAAGAGAGTTAGGCCTTGCTCCCATCGAACTTCGTCTGTTCTCGCTTGCGTTGAACTTCACTCGGATGAGGAGCCTCAAAGGGAAGTTCGGCTTTGCTTCGCGGTGGAGTTCGGCTTGTCCTGAGCGATGAGCTTCAAAAGGGGAGTTCGGCTTCACTTCCGCCGAACTTCATTGATGATCTTCCAGCGGGAGTTCGGCTTCGCTTCCGCCGAACTTCATTCCGACAATGAGCTTCGAAAGGGGAGTTCGGCTTCGCTTCCACTGAACTTCATTGATGATCTTCCAGCGGGAGTTCGGCTTCGCTTCCGCCAAACTTCATTCCGACGATGAGCTTCGAAGGGGAGTTCAGAAATGTGGCCGAGCTTCAGTCCGCTTTCTTTCTTCGGCGGATCTATCTAGCTTGCCGATTAGCCGCTTGCCGCTAACTTCGCCATCCTTGTCCTCGAAAGCCTCCTCTGTCCGGGCATAATTTTCGGTCCGAACCAGCATGTCGACAAAGTCCCTGGGAGACTTCTTTTTCAGGGAGAACAATAGATTGTTCTTCTGAAGGCCGCTTTTGAGAGCGGCTATGGCGACCGACTGGTCCATGTCCCGGACCTCTAGCGCAGCAGTATTGAACCGAGAAATGAAAGCCCGGATGGATTCCCCCTCTTTCTACCTGATGGCCATTAGGGAGTCCGAACTTCGGCGTGGGCGCCGACTACTGACGAAATGGGCCGTGAATTATTGACTCATTTGATCGAACGACAGGATGGTACTCGGCTTGAGCGCCGAGTACCAGTTCCTAGCGGCTCCTTTAAGGGTAGAGGGGAAAGTCCGGCACAGGATGGCGTCTAGCGCTCCATGGAACAGCTTCATCATCCGGAAGGCTTCCAAGTGGTCGACTGGGTCGGTGGTCCCATCGTAGCTGTCGAACTGTGGAAGCTTAAAGTTCGGCAGGACCGATTCCTGCATGATTTTCTGCGAAAAAGAAGAGTCGGTTCGGATCTCATTACCGTATGAGGAGGAAGCATGGCGGAGTTCTTCGATTCATCGGCTCATTTCTAAGAGCCTTCGATCCAGAAGATCTTCACGGTCTCTTATCTCCAAAGTCTTCCTGCTGAATGGGTGCAGAGCTTCTCCCTGGGACGAGCTGTGGTTCGAACAAGGGCTCCCCTTCCATTGCCTTTCTTTTTCGAGGATTGGAAGGATCGAGCAGCCCATGTCGATTGCCTCTGGACTGGACCACACGGCTCTGGAGAATCCTGCGCTGGTTGAACTGGTACGGCGGCCTGCTAGTGCATGGCCTGCACCGCCTGAACTGCCTCAATGAGGCCACGAATCTGTTGGACGAGCAGGTTGAACTGTTCAGCATCCACTGCGGCCACAGACCGATCCTGGACCGTCGGGGTCGGAGTGGTAGCGGACGGACTCGGATGGGATCGGTCTGCAGAACGAGCCTGGGTCACCAGGGCTGGGGCAGGAGCGGACGGACTCGAATGGAATCGGGCTGCGGAGGCTGTCGATCTTCGGGTGGAGGCTCTCCTGGGGGGCATCTTTTTCCGTTGGAAGGAAATTTGAATTAAGAGGAAGAGAGATTTTTTGAGCACTCCTTTAAGAACAAAGGCACACCGACTTTCTTTAAGAGGGAAATCTTTACCGGTAGGCCCTTCCTCTAGCGCCAATCTGTTGGTGCAGAAACTCGTCGTCGCCGGAGGTCACCAGAGTCGAGGTCGCTGAGGTCGCCACCGGAACCTGCAAAATGAAGTCCCATCCAGAGCCGGTGGGGGGTGGCTCCGGCAGGACCCTCCGACGGTCAAGTCAGTTTTTGGTCAACAGAAATGGAGTGCTCGGAATGAGTTCCAGAGCTTAGAGAGGAGGAGAGCTCAGAGAGATTAGAGGTCAGAGAGCTTAGCCTTGGCGTATGGAGGGTCCTTTGTAGGTGGAGCTTAGTTGATGGCGACAGCCATACCGTCGCATGGAGTTTGGTATGGAGAGGATGGCGTCGTCAGGCGGTCGATGATGGCCATACTGACAAGTCATGGGCCGCATGAAGTTCGATACGGAGAGGAAGGCATCGTCAGGGAGTGGCGTTGCCAGAGGTGGTAGCCATGTCGTCTGGTTTCGTCGTCTGTCGCCGACTGATAGCGATAATTCATCTCGTAGGAGAGCCCGGCAGAAGGGAAGGCTGGGGGAGTTTGGCTGGCTGAAGGGTCGGCCATCTGTAGAGTTCGATCGAGGGACGATTACTTCGGTTGCTGGTTGGTTCGGCTAAGGCTCGTCGCCGCTGAGAGGACTTTGTTGAAGCTCGGCCGCTTGGAGTCGGTCCGAAGGAGTTCAGCCTTGGGGAGTCCGAGGGAGTTCGGCCTTGGGGAGTCCAAAGGAGTTCGGCCTTGGGGAGTCCAAAGGAGATCGGCCGCCCAGGAAGTTCGGTCTCAACATTGGGAGTCCGAAAGAAGCTTGGAAGCTGACCAGTTCGACCTACTGGAAGAAGCTCGGCCGCTGAAAGTTCGGCTGAAGCCCGTCTGCCGGAGCTCTTCTGCGGCTACTGGTTACATTAAGCTGAGCGTCGGGCCGGGCTTCGGCAGGAGCGAAATTTATCCCCAACAAAATCCATTTTGGATCTCATGGCTTCTAGCCATTTATCAGAGTCGGATATCTGCATCGCATCCATATAAGTGATCGGATCCTCATCATTCTCATCGAGTTTGATGGGATCATCATCCTTGACCAAGAATCCACAGTATCTATTTGGATGGAATGGTACTCTACCAGATCACCTTAATGATGCAGGTTCACTAGGCTTCGGATCTGATATGATCAAATCTGACTTAGGTTCAACATTCTATGTTGGACTTTCTATCTATTGTACTTCATCAAGTTCAATCTTAGAGGCAACAATTCCTTCACCAAGAAGCTTCTTTTTCGAAAAGATTGCCGTAAGGCTGACGAACACCTTTTGTTCATCAGCATGATAGAAATAGTATTCTTTGATCTCTTTCGAGTACCCTATGAATGTACACTTATCAGATCTAGGTCCAAGTTTATCTATAATTAATCGTTTGACATATGTCGGACACTCCTAAATTCTAAGATGTGAAAGTGCTGGCTTACGCTCTATCCATATCTTATATGGAGTCTTAACTACAGATTTACTTGGAACCCTATTTAATAGATAATAAGCCGATTCGAGTGCATATCCCTAGAAGGATATCGATAAGCTGGCAAATTCCATCATGGATCAGACCATGTCTAATAGAGTCTGATTCCTCCTTTCAGACACACCATTATGCTGTGGTATTCTAGGAGAAGTCCATTGGAAGAGAATTCCATTCTCTCCTAGATATGTGAGAAACTCACTAGAAAGGTATTCTCCTTCTCAATTAGATCGAAGAGTTTTAATACTCTTTTCAATTTATTTTTCTATTTCACTTCAAAATCATTTGAATATTTTAAAAAAATTTGACTTATGTTTCATCAGATAGACATATTCATATCTGGATAGATCATCTATGAAAGTGATGAAGTAGACATATCCACCTCTGGCACTTGTACTCATTAGTCCACATACATCAGTATGTACTAAACCTAATAGCTCATTGGCTCTCTCACCTTTTTCAGAAAAAGATGACTTGGTCATTTTACCAAGAAGACAGGACTCATAGGTTGAAAGTGATTTGCAATCACTAACTTCGAGGATTCCTACTTAAGTCAACCTATTTATCATGTTCTTATTTATATGACCTAGCCTACAGTGTCATAAGTAGATATCTGATATACTATCTAATCTAGGATGCTTGCTAGTAGAATAGACTACATTAACAAATTGTGATAACATATATATACCATTATTCAATTATCCATAGAAAGTAGTAACACCATTTATAATGACATTACAAACCCATTTTTTTATTAAAATTTTATAGTTGTTCATGGCCAAAAAATCTACAGAAATGATATTTAAAAAGAAATTAGGATAGAAATGATAATCACTAAGAACAATGGTATGAGATTCAAATATAAGTTTCAAAATTTCTAAAGCTAGAACTGGAACTGATCTTCCATCTTCAATATTCAGGAATCTCTTACCTTGCTCGAATCTTCTACTGACCTGCAACCCCTGCAATGAATTGCAAATATGGTAAAGGCTATCGATATTCAATACCTAGTTAGTAATATCATAAAT
Organism: Cocos nucifera; assembly: GCA_006176705.1. NCBI lineage: Eukaryota > Viridiplantae > Streptophyta > Magnoliopsida > Arecales > Arecaceae > Cocos > Cocos nucifera. The sequence continues at coordinate 192,143 of QRFJ01000156.1, read as the reverse complement.
AGAGAAATTGCAAGGAGTTATCATATAAATACCTTGCCCAACAACAGCTTGCTTATTTCTCTGTCTATTCGGATCTAGGAAGGCAATGTACTAAGGATAGTTTATCTTCCAGTGCCTCTGCTTCTTGCAAAAGAAGCATTCAGCTTGACTTTTATCAAGCTTGATCTTCCTGGTCTGGCCCTGCACTGATGTCCTAGTCTGAATTTGAACCTTCTTTGTTTTCTTCTTCTTGTTCTTCTTTCCTTTTCTAAAGGATCGAGAACTAGAAGACGAACCTTCCACTAAGTTCACCAACTCTTTATGGAGCTAGTGATCCTTCTCGAAGTTCTAAAGTAATTCCAGTAAGCTATGGTAGTTTAGTTTAGGCTTTGTCATTCTATAATAAGTAAGGAAAAAGAGATAAGACTTTGGCAGCAAGTTCAGTATTGCATCTTTCCTAAGTTGTTCATACAAGAAAAAATCAAGTTTGCTCAAGCACTCTATCAGCTCGATCATGTACAGTACATGATTAGTGATAGAGGCTCCATCCCGCATTCTGGCATTGAAGATGGTACAACTAGTCATGTGCCTCTCAATGTCATCGGATGTGCCAAAAGAATCCTCCAACACTTGGAGTATTTTATTTGGCTGAGCTATCTCAAACCTGCGACTGAACTTGTTATTCATCACAGCCAGCATAATGCAGCGCACCATGGTTCAGTCACTAAGCTATTTCTAATAAGTGTCTCTGACTGTTCCACGTGCATTGATAGCTGGCTCCTCAGGTGTAGGATCTGTCAGCACATATAGGATCTGTTCATGCTCTAGGATAATCTTCAACTTTCGGTACCAACTACTGAAGTTAGATTCTACTAACTTATCATTGTCCAACAATGATCGAAGCAATAGAAAAGTGGCCATGTCTACACCAAGATAAATCAAAATCTAATTAGTAATTGATTCATTAAATCTAAAGATTTGAACTTTAATCAAAAGGTTTCTCCTACTATTTTATTCGAATTGGTAGCCTCTACCTCCAATTCGAGAAATTATCCTATTTTTTAGTGGGTACTAGAATCCACATAGCTTCCACATGAGTCTAACTTTGGTTGGCCAACCTATGTACATCAAAGAGTAGATTCATAATTAATTATTTCTTCAAATAATTTTTAGTAATTAAATTTTATCCCAGCCCCTGATCAGTTGGCTTTGGCTTTCTCAGAAAAGAATTCAGTTAGGTCCAACCATTAACATGACCATACTTAGCCCATCTAACCAATAAATGATCAAACCCAACTTTGGTTGGCCCACCTGACCACTATTTAGAAAGATGTATCAAAGAGATCATATAATGAATAATAATTCCATCAATCGATAAGCACTAGGCGTTTGGGCCTCCAATGATTATCCAACTAATGGATCCATTATCATCCACTTTAATGAAAGGCTATGATCCAGTTATCATATAACTATTTTATTTTAGGAATCTAATAATTTTAGAGAATTTATTTATAGAAGTGAGTAGATCAGATTAACCAGCTTGTCATGATCATCCCACTGGCTTCACCAGTCAGCTTAAAGGAGACCACTAACAGGCTGGTCTAGGAGCACCTAAATCAGTCATACTAATTTGCCTAGCTGACATGGGTCAACTCGAATAGTCAAGTAATTCAATCAAAACATAATCTCACTAAAAGGCCAAGTAAGTTCGATTGATGGGAGGGTCTGCCAAAGCTTGCCTTAGATACCATCAAAAATAGCCAGATAAGTAGACTGCCAATTAAAAACCATCGATCTGATTTACCTTAGACACCAACTGATTTAATTAGTTTCAATTAGATCAACCTAACAGTTCATGCTAGACCGCAAAGCTAAGAATCAAGTCCATCTTGAGTCTTGTTAAAGATATGGACTTGACCAATTACAACCATTATAATTGATCTAGAGAATTCTTGACATAATCTAAGATAATAATTGATTAGATTTAGTCAATTCTCTAATTAAGTCCATTCTTTAATCTAACCCTAGGTTTAACCCAATTAATGGATCTAATCCCCACTAATCTATTTAACCCAATGTGTTATGATTTGTGTCTTAGGATCTTCAATTCACAATCTTAGATCCTAATCAATCAACTTCTTAATTTTTAATTAAGTTTTGGACTGAGGGTTGGGGTTCGGCTTTTCAAAAATAATTTTTATATTTATAAAATATTTTTATAGTATGATTCTATCAACCAAGTTGTATGTTTGATTCATAATCAATATGCAAGTAAAATAAACATAAAACTACTTTAGATCTTATCTAAACAGGTTTATGTAATTGAAACAGTTTCAATAATAATCAATCATAAATCCTTCTAGATCAAATCTAATATATTTATGATGATTAAAATTAGATTAAAATATTTTTAATCAGATCATAAAATTTTTTAGATCTAATCAAAAATTTTATGATCAATATTTTTGATCAGCACGTACTAGGACAACCTATTCACTGTAAAGGATAAACCTTACAGCAGAATAATCTTATGGCAGTCCGTGCAATCTAAAATATTTTATTTTTAGATCTAAAACTATTTTAAATATATTAAATTATAAATAAAATTATATTAAATCTAATAAATTTATGATTAGAGTCAGATCATCATGAACTAGGATAATCTTTTTACTGTAAGGGATAAATCTTACAGCAGGACAACCTTATGGTAATTTATGAAATATAAATTTTTTTAAATTTTAGATTTAATAATTAAATTATAAATTAGATCTAATTTAAAAAATAATCTAAATATGTACAAAAATCATGTAACAAGAACCTAGCTTTGATATCAATTGAAGGAACCAGATCTAGAATTTCATGGATAGATCTTAAAACTTTTTCAAGATCATGCAGCAAAAGACTTAAATAAATTAAATACTTAATTAAATAAATATATAAATATCTAGATCTCAGATCTATTATATGATCAAAATATGATATTAAATTAAAAATTAAAATCAAATAAGAAAGAAAAAGTTGATCAAATCAACCTAGATCTACACTATAATAAATGCAGGTATGGAGTTAATAGATCAGATCTATTACCTGAGCAAGTTAAATATTCTAACTTACTGATCCAGACTTAAGGTTGCAGTCACAAGCCACACACATGTCCGGCCTCTAGGAGTCGTCAACATGAGTCCATGAACACGATCGAGATCCTGATACAGGAAATCAATACAATATGCTAGCACTGTACTGATCTCTTTTCGACGGTTGATCCGATGCTTCCTTCTTCAAAATTAGGATACTCTAAAATACTAAAAGAAAAGAGAAAGATTTGTAATGCTGAGACACCTCTTAAAAGCTTACAAAAATGAGGAAGAGATCTAGAACAAAAACCCTAGAAGAAGACCCTCTTCTTCTTCTTTATTCTTTTTCTAGATACCCTAATTTATGTTTTCAATATATCCATGATCTAGATGAATTTTTCTCTAATTTTTCTACACCAAAGAGGCCTCTCAAATTTCTACAATCCAAAAAAATTTTAGCTAAATTTTTTTTTTAAATAAGGAGATATGCAGAGTCCAAGTTAGGTCAAAAACCTAGACTAAGAAAGACCAAATAAGAAAAATTGTTGGGGCGCCCAACTCTTGGGCATCCCCACCTTTTTTTCTGCCATGGACCAGCAAGGGGGCACACAAAAAAATGTCCTCTTTTACCATGAAAATCAAAGAAAATAAGGGAGGATGGGTCGACACACTTATAGGAAGAGTTTTAGTTGACAAGGATTCTATCTCATAGAATCCATAAGCAAAACTAATTCTCCTTTTAACTTAATCTTCCAACAAACTTTCATATGAGAAGAAGGAAGAGAGAAGGATGGCGTGAGAAATCTTGGGCATGGAGATTATTCACGTAAAAACACAAAGAGAAAATGATGGGGCATGAGGATTAGGTGGCGCAAGGAATATGGAGTCCTAGTCACACTAGGGCTCCTATTTTGACTTAGTCAAACAAGGTCTTTTAACCAAATAAAAATAAGAATAAACCAATCCAATTAAATAAGATCCTAACCCATTTAAAAATTTAGTTAAATCAAATTTAATTTAATTTAATTCTAATTTAATTTTTTAATTAAATTAGAAAATTGGATTGATTCGAGTCCTAGTTAGACTAGGACTAGTTCTTCCTTGCACTTAACTTATCCAATAAGCCAATTGAACTTGATCCAATCAAGCCCAAACTAAATCTAATTAAATCATATTTAATTAGACTTAATTTTATCCTACTAACTTAATCAAATTAAGCTAAATCATAATCGAATTGCTAATCGATCCTCCTACAATACTTGCGCTAGGTTAAACACCAATCGTATTGATTGTTTAATCCTAAAATAATTTTAAATCACTGATCAACCATTCGATTGGAATGTGAACTCTAATGTGTGTGACCTCATAGATCCAAACCTAATTCGGTAGTACAAGAATAAATTTCTGTACCAATCAAAATGATCATCTAGCAATGATATCCAACGGTCGGATAGGTCGAAATGTATAGAACACCATCCTTAGAACCCATGCGAATATAGTTTTTATATAATTCATCCCCTTGACCATAATGCTCGTAGGACACCTCAGAGTTGAACTATCAACTCTGATCAAGTTGTCCATATTATATTTTAAAATATTAAATTCATCTGATGAATTATCCTGGCCAACATTTTGCTATATTGAAATATAATAGTATATTCTTCTTCAACTCTTGGAGTGGTCAATTCCATCTTGATCACACTCCGACTTCGCAAGTACTTGATTATGCCCAAAAGCCTTCCGTTGATGAATTAGAAATTTAGTTAGTTCAGTACCAAAGCATAGTGAGTTGCTTGCAAGTCACTGAGGTGACCTCAGATTTAAGGGATACTTATACCTATATCCCATCAGAGATATTCTCGATAGTAGAATGCTCTAAAGTTGATGATGTTTAATGACGATGTATCCATACATCTTACCTGCATGCCATATCAGTGTCTTCATACTTCTTGATTAAGAGGACAACCAACCTATATGGCATATAGCGATTTATGCTCGATAGATGCTGTCATCCTAATTAACAGTTTATCATTTGATCGTGAATAAATTTAAGAACTAATTGATAAATTCTCTCTTTATCGAAACTAAATAGTCCTAAGGACTTCATCACAATAATGAAGTTCATTAAAAGATGTAAATTTATAATAAAAAAAATATTAAAATATTTTTTATTAATTAATAAATTAATTATAATATCTCAATCATCAATAGACTGATGATTGACTTTGGGACATAATTTTCAATAGTTTATTCTCACTTGAATGCTATATCTAAGTGATATATCGTCACAAAGTAGTTCCATGTCGAGTGAGGTAAGATCTTCCCGCTATAGGCTACTTTTGCTGATTCTTAGCAGTCGACCAAAACTAGAAACGATAATTTTCACAGCCTGCAAATTCCAACAAGTTAAAGGAAGGTTAAATAGACTTGCACTTACCTTCAGTTTACCATAGTGTGGTATGCTCCCGTTGAGAAGGTTCCAGTGGTTCACTTGGAGATAGAAACCATTGCCTTTGATGTGCCCCCCGATCATGAGACGGTGAACTACCTCTCTAGAAGGACAAGCCATAAAGAATGTGTTCATATTATCTAACTGTCGGGTAGTCCAGGTGCCAGGAATACTTGCAATCCGACGAAGGAGGTTTTGTACATCGTCGGGCTTCAACGGTCTGCTGTAGACTTCCACTGAGGCAGCACGGTCTAAGAATAACTCTGCTTCATCCACATCTAGATTCGTGGTTACGAACACTTTAGGGACATCAGTACGTTGGAGAGCTGAAGCGGTGGGAGGGTTTACGGAAGAAGATGCTAGGTGGGGCTGGGATCTTGTGGCAAAGCGACATCGAGGAGGTATATTGTGTTTGCACTGCTTGCTGTTGAGTGCAAACCGAGTACTGCAATGCCGTGCTCGATGACCAAATCCTTTACATCTGAAGCATTTTATAGGATTTCTATATTCCTTCTGTAGATGATCCTTATCTCCACAACGAAAGTAGGACCCTCTAGGAAAAGGTTTAGGGTGGCTGACGGCGCTCGATGTTCGGCGGAGCAATTTTTGAGGCTGCAAAGAGGATGAGGGTGGTGGTACTCCATACCGAAGAACATTAGCGCATGTTTTGCGGGTCGTGGAGAGAGGCTTGGAACAATCATTTAATGCACCAGAGTACATAGTGTGCGATCCTCCAGTGGCTTTCAGTGTCATTGATACAGCACGCGATTTCGAGGTGGACAGGTATAGAGTTGAGAGATGGTTGCCACCGGTATTCGCCGATCTTTGGGTTTTCCAGCATGGGAGAGCCGAAGTTGCTATAGTTTTGGGGTGATGTGAAAGCCCAGTCGATGAGGTTGACGGCTGAGTTATCGGCGATGAAGGTCTCGAGGTGGTGGGAGATCGTGTGGAGTAGTGGTCCCAACTAAAATAATGAGGTGAAAAGACTAAGGCATCCGCCTCAGGTGCGGGATCGGTTGTTGCGGGATCGGTTGAGGTGCGGGTCCCAGAATGCCAGCGTACTACGTCGAGAGTCGACGTGTGCAAAACTATTGATCTTTCAAAGGAGCAGCGTTAGCTCCAGTGGCGAGGTTACTTACCTGATGGTGAGACCGGGATACTTTCACCCAGTTGTTATCTTTTCTTGCAGCTGGGTGATGAAGAGGGTTCCCGGTGTTTGTTTTGACATGCTTCCACTAGCCATCGGCATCTGTACAGAGCTCGTTGCGGAGTAGTTCTGGGATTCATTGAGGGCGTTGCTTGTGAGGATTGAGTGGCAAGGAGCGTTCGAGACGAGATGTAAAATGTCTGGTTGTGTAGAAGATTTTTGGGTGGTAGTGTACTGGTTGGATGGGTTTTATGAAACGAGAAGATGGAGGACGATGTGGGTGAGGGCGTAGGTTTCTCACTCTAGTATCGCTAGAGCTTCTCGCTCTAAAATCCATCCTCTCGTTCACTCCCAGCTCGAATCTAACAAGTCTAATATGATAACAATGTTAATGACGAATGTTTTACAAATCCAAGGTGGAAATCAATAGGTGGTTGTAGCATTGTCGATCAGGAGCCACTATTGGGGTCCACCTAGAATACACAAAGAGTCTCGGAACCTCTACCGGGTCCGGTAAGTCATGTAGAGATAGAGTAGAGAGACAAAGAAAGAAAGAAGGGAGAGAAGGAGAGGAGAGAGAGTAGGAGAGAGGAAAAGAAAAACCAGAGAGACATGGTGTCTCTCTCTTCCTCCACCAAAGGAATAGAAGAGGGCCGGTTGGAGCAAGTGGTGATGGTGGCTGGTAGGACAAAAAGAAGAAAACCACGTTGCCTCATCTTCGGCCATGGTGCAATTGTTGTAGAGCCGAGAAGATCTTTTTCTTTTTCCTTTTTTTTTTCCGATGAGGTTGGAAAGATCCGACCAAAATAAGGGAACACTCATTCCCCCCTTGTTTTTTTTGTAATCAGGCCATTTCAGAGTTAGGCCGGTCAATGGAGCAGGCTTGGTTTGGTATTAGGTTGGCTACTAGGTCAGACCTCACAGCGGTAGTCATTTTTTCTGCAATTCACAATTCAAACAGCGGCAATTAAATATGATGTAGTTTGCTGGAAAACGAAAATATTGTCGATAAACAAAAAAATGGAATGTTAAGTTAGAAAGGAATTTGCTCAAGTGTAGTATAAATAAGCATGCCTAGCATAGGTCAAGTTCATGTTTCTCTACACCTGTAGCAAGATGCATGAGATAATTCAAATATAGATATCTAGATCCCACTTACTTGCCCTGATGCAAGCCGTCACTCTTTTATTTTATGAACATGAAGTGGACACTTAGGAAAGAAAAAGGCAATTTGGAAAACGAGCAGCACCAGCTCATAGTTTAACATGATTGGTCTCGTTTTCTCAGACCCTCTTCCTTTTTTTCATTTTGCTGCTTTTCGTTTGTGGTGTTGTTGAGGGAAGAGAAGGGCTAGAAGCCCGCCTATTTTATTTCTCATGGAAAGAAATACAATTAGAGGGATATCAGAAGAGAAGAAAGAGTGGGCAACTACTGGGAGAGACTCAAAAGATTAATAACTTATTTAGAATTCTCTGTTTCATGTTAGCCAGAATTTTCCAATAATTAGGGAGTCTGGCCATCTTTTGGAGGGTCACCTTTGCACATGAAATCCTGAGGAAAATATGCAGAATTTCCAAGTGCACCAGCAAATTGCAACAATATCTTATCCCAAACTAGCTGAAATTCTCTAGAAATATATTTTCTTTTGCCTCTTGTTCATTCAAAGAGAAAGCATCAATGGCGCCTGCCCTTTGATCTCAAATGTATGTTTATAAGTCATCTAAATAGATATTAAGAAAGGATGGCTAAGGAAAAGATGATTCACCATTTTTTTCATGACAATTGCAGAGGGTGCACTCTCCAGGAACCACCCAACCTTCTCTTGCCATCACTTCCCATTGGTGTGAATTTTCTTCTGAGAAGAGGGCACACAAAGATCCTTGATGTTCTCCAAGTGGAGATCCATTCGAGTGTGGTGCGTATATATGTCCACACACACACACGCAGATATTTTATTACATATACAATGTGGGATCGAGGGACATATACAAACAGTAACTGAGGAAATAAAAAATGCACCACAGATAAAAATCAAGCACTTAAAAAGTTAATTGTGTCTTCTTACTGTTGCTCTCATATTAAAAACAAGTGCTTTTTCTGTTTTTTCTCTATTGATTTTTGTGTTTCATTCTGTTTTGCCTGCTGCGTACAAGAGAAGCAAACATCGGTGGACATGCATCCAAGAAATTTCTATCACGCAGTAGAGATGATAGCAGAAAGGAAGAAAGAAAGAGGAGAAAATTCAAAGCATGCCTAGGCGGTCAGCTGGTCCCCTCTCCAAAAAAGAGATAATATCGTAAAATCAATGCCTATGTGGGTCCAACATCTGACTAAATCATTAGCTTACTTCACTACAGGAATTTGGGGATATACCGACTCAATTTTGCCGACTCTAGGAGAAAGCATCGATAAAATTCAAATTCCATATCTATATCCCAATGTTTATAAACAGTGTCAGCAAGTTACGACATCTTAAAGCATCGCTAATTTATGATGCAAATTAGTGTCGGCAGATGCCATAAAGCATTGGTAAAATTCATTCAAATGCCAATGCTTTTGTAAAGCATAGGTGGATCATGTCAGAATATTATGATGAAAAAATGCATTGATGGAAGCCAAAGAGTGTCGATAAAATTGATCTAGGTTCGATGCTTCTATAAAGCATTGGAAGATTACGATGCTTTAAAGCGCCGGCATATTACAATACACAGAAATGCCAACCAAAGCCATAAAATGTTGGTAAAATTTAGCTACTTAACCTCCATCCCTCAATCGACTCTCCCTCCTCCTCTGATCTGCTTTTCATCCCTCTTCTCTCTCCTAAGCAAACCCCCCCTCCTCCTCTGGTCCAGCCTCTTTATCTCATCCTTATCCTCTCCAAACACCCAAATTGAAACACTCTCTTTTATTCTCCTCCCACCCCATCTCGATCTTGTCCACCTCCGATCGCTGCTGGTGGGATCTATTAATCTGAGCTTCTATGCCTGCTCTTTCTCTTATCTTTTCCTAACCCTCTCCGCCGAGCTCTGTTTTCTTCTCTATGTTTTCCTTCCTTAATTTCTACCAATTAAGCAGCTTTTTGTAGGTTTTTCTTTTTTGTTTGACGAATTTTTGCCTTGGAATTCTTTCCTAATGATTTCATTGAGGGTTTTGTTTCTTGGTTGATAGATCTTTCTAGAGTTTCTTGGGGATTCATTGTTTGATCAATTTCTCTTCTTGTTGATATGATAAACTGGTCATGCTAGAAGAATGGTGGATTAGTTTGGTCTATTGATGGAAAGCGTTCATTTAACTAAGTAGATGTGTTTGCCTCATGAAATTACTTATTTGTTGTGTGATTATTACTTCTGATGATAGTCCTAAATTAGTGACTAACATTAGAAGTTGGAGTGAAAATGCCCATCTTGGCAAAGTTTGAGCTATTGATTTGGTGTTTTGGTGTCTCGAATGATTTGAGCATGTCTTCAAACCCATCTCCTCCTAGGTACATTGCTTTCTATGTACTCATGCAAGAAAGGCATGGTTGGCAAAGAGAACATAACACATGAAATTTTATTATGGATGTGAGTAATTATATTGCAAGTCAAGACTTCTAGACATCGCATGGGCCTTCACTGCTTTCTTTTTTGTCCTAACTTTCTAAGCACCAACTATATTTTATTTAAAAAATATATTTTTTACATTGCGGATGGTGTAGCTTCATGGACACTATCTGCGGTGATTGGCTCTCATATAGGACCGACATGAAAAATTTTTTTTTTGGGATGTCGCACTCTGATCTGTGCAAGAGCCAATCACCATAGATGATGTCCATAGAGCTACATTATCCATAGTATAGAAAAAAATTTTCTTTCATTTAAAGATACTTATCATTCATCCTCCTCTTCTAACTTTCCAAGCGCCAACCATATTGCAAGCAAAGACTTCTATTATCGTGTGGCCTCTTCACTAATTTCTACCCGCTCCTAACTTTTCAGCGCCAACCATATTAAGCAAAGACTTCTAGTCATCGCATATTCCCTTCCAGTCATTGCAAAAAAGCTTTAAAAAAATAATTTTATTGCAAGCAAAGACCTCTGGTCATCACATGTGCTTCATTAAGGATGACTAGATCATTAGCTTGTTTCATCGCAAATGTAGCCAACCATACTGCAAGCAAAGACTTATAGCCATTGCATGGGTCCTTAGCTACTCTTTGTCCTTGCCTAACTTTTCAAGAGCCAATGATACTGCAAGCAAAGGCTCATCTTTTACCACAAAAGCATGAGAGAAAAAGAAGAAAAAAACGCAAATGCCTGGGCCGGTCACTACTTTTTGACCTCACCCAACTTTCCAAGCACAAACCATACCGCAAGAAAAGTCTTCCGGTCATCGCATGGGCCCTTGAAGGATATAAAGCTCATCGAAGAATTTATTTTTTTAAAATAAATATTTTTCATAATATTTAAATAAAAATATAATTTATTCATGCTGTTGTATGCATTAAAAATAACTTCAGAATATATTATCCATATTTTTTTTATATTACAATTTTCTTAAATAAGTTGATGATTTAATTGAAAAAAAAAAATTTTTTTTCAATCCGCTTAATACGAATCGCACAAACAAAAGATAGATGAAGAAAAAAATTCTCAAAAATATGGTTCAAGTCCATTTCTTTTTTTTATTAATTAAAAATAAGATACATATTTTTTATTTATAATAATAAAATTTATATTTATATATATTGGGCTGGATTCTTCTTTTAGTTTTAATACATGGGATTCGTTTATCTAAAATAGAAATATCTAGTAGAAATAATATAGAAAAAGCTAAAATCTTTTAAGAAGTAAATCTTGATTTTTACATCAATTCTATTTTCTATTGCTATGCCGAATTTTTTTCGGATTAGAAACTATGCTCGATAAATTGTTATTTAAAGAAAAATTTATAGATTGACCATCTCATTAAAGCTCAAATAAAAAAATTTTAGTATGATCGCTCGGAGTGCCACCTCTTACATGGAGCGATATCACATCGTACATCTTGAAAAATTATCGAATTTAACAAAAAAAATGATCATCGAAATTGAACGTCGAATGATCAAATTATGGTCTTCGAAAATTTTGGCGTGCAACTTGGCTTTTTGATGTAGCGGATTTTATTTTTGAACCTCATCCAATCCTATCCATACTGATCAAAGTAGTCAATATCGAGTTCGATGATCCTCCAGTAATAATTAATATAGATATCTATATTTTTTATAATACTCTATACTATATAAATATTATTATACATATAATATAGTATAATATAAAAGTTCACAACCACAAAAGAAATTTATATAGCACCAATCAACGCTAGTTTACATGGTTGTTATTTCCAAATGGACTCTTTTGATCCTAAATTTTCCAAAGTAAGACCTTTTCTTTGAGGAAGAACGAATATCATGACATATTTTTAAATTTTAGTGCTTACTGCCAACCTCCACTTAGAACGCATCCAAGCTTTCGGCGAAGAACTTTAGCGTTTTCATTCACAAGGACTCGCACGGCACTTAAGGTGGACAATTAAATGGGATGTGGCTGGATGAACCAGCAAAGACATCCATCCTTCAATGCGATGTCTACCTCCCATAATTAATTGGTCATTCACTTGTTTGCTGGACGCCAGGTCCATGGTTACACAACATAACGTGTGGCAAATAACCATGGAATCCCTCAGAAAGAAAAATCCCCCATGCTTCTCCAAATGTTTCCTTATTTTTGAGGCAATTCTTCTCCAGATGGTGCTAAAACTATCCTTACTTCTGGTGATATGTCCGCTCACGGGAATCACAGCAACCAAATATGATGAATTCACCTACAACGGATTCAATCGCGGTGAGTTATACCTTGATGGCGTAGCAGAGATCACACGAAATGGCCTTCTGCGGTTAACCGACGCTACAAAGAACCAGCAAGGACATGCATTCCACAAAGTGCCACTGCATTTGAAGAACGCGTCGGATGGTAACGTTCGCTCTTTCTCTACTTGCTTTGTTTATGCCGTACCCCCCGAAAATCCAAATGTGGCCAGCGATGGACTTGCATTGGTGCTGTCTCCAACAAGGGACCGCCCTGGGGCTCTGCCCAAGCAATTCCTAGCTCTCTTCAATGCTACCAATAATGGAAATGCATCAAATCACGTCCTTGCCATTGAGCTAGACACCGTCTTCAATATGGAGTTTGGAGATATTGACAGCAACCATGTTGGAATTGACGTCAATGGATTGATGTCGATAAACGCCGCGCCGGCGGCTTATTTCGCCGAGAAAATTGGGAAGTTTGAGAACCTCAGCCTTATAAGCAGGGAACCGATGCTGGTATGGGTGGATTATAGCAATCTAGAGAAGAAGCTAAATGTAACGATATCCCCCATCGGTGTGCCCAAACCAAGCCGTCCATTGTTGTCTTCTTTAATTGATCTGTCCTCGGTAATATTGGACACCATGTATGTTGGCTTCTCTTCTTCTACAGGCTCCACGCTAACATCCCATTATGTTTTGGGTTGGAGCTTTAAGATGAATGGGCAAGCGCCTGCCCTCAACCTGTCCAGCCTGCCTTCAGTTCCTTTTAAAACGCAAAGAAGAAAACTAGCACCTTGGATAATTTGGCTGTCCTTGGGAGCAGGGGTGTTCATAACTATAATTGCCTGCAGTATTGCTTACATATTAAGAAGGAAGGCAAGATATGCCGAAGTTCTTGAAGAGTGGGAGCTAGAACATAGAACTCATAGATTCTCATATAAAGAACTATTCAAGTCTACCAAAGGTTTTCGAGAGGAAAATCTTTTGGGAGTCGGTGGTGTTGGAAGAGTTTACAAAGGCGAGCTGCCCACCTCCAAAACAGAAATTGCAGTGAAGAGGATATCTCATGATTCCAAGCAAGGATTGAGGGAGTTCGTTGGGGAGATCGCCAGTAACAGTCAACTCCGTCACCGCAATTTGGTCCACCTTCTTGGCTATAGCCGTCGGAAACGCGAACTCCTTTTAGTCTATGAGTTCATGCCCAGTGGAAGTCTTGACAAGCTCCTCCACGATGCAAACAAGCCAACAACACTTTGCTGGAGTCAGAGACTAAAAATTGTCAGAGGTGTGGCTTCGGGATTGCTATACTTGCATGAAGATTGGGAGCAGATTGTTATACACAGAGATATAAAAGCAAGCAACGTCTTACTGGACGGTGAAATGAATGGAAAGTTGGGAGACTTTGGATTATCAAGATTGTTTGATCATGGTAGCGATTCCCAAATCACTCATGTGGTGGGAACTTTTGGTTACATAGCTCCAGAGCTCACTAAAAGAGGCAGGGCAACTACGAGCACTGATGTCTTCGCCTTCGGGGTTTTCATACTTGAGGTTGTCTGTGGAAGGAGGCCGATATTGCAACAAGAATCACCGGATCTTCATTTGGTGGACTGGGTGTGGAGGAGTTGGAGGAATGGAGTAATTCTAGAGGTTACAGATGCAAGACTGGGAGGTGATTATGATCCGGAGGAAGTGGAACTGATCTTAAAGATTGGTTTGCTCTGTTCACATCCTGCACCTGCAGCCAGACCGACCATGCGCCAAGTGATCCAGCTGTTGGATGGTGATCTTTCACTGCCTGAAATACTCGAGGATGGAAGGGGCATCACTGTTTCGTCACCAGAGCATGGGGAAGAATTAGAAGAATCATGATATATATCAGAAGTGTCGCTTGTTGCTTGTAAACTGTCCTATCCACTGGCAATTAAGGGCCAATCCTCTTTGAAGGTTGTTGATTTTCTTGAATTTAGGTAACTAGTGGAATTTGAATGTTATGTGTTATATTTTGTCGTTTCCTTTCTTCGGATCACTTCACTCAAAGACCTAAAATAATATCCAATTAAGTGGTCAAATTCATCTTTTATTCTCATTTAAACTGTAGCCATGGTACTGCTGTATTCCATCATACAAGAATGAGCTCTTGGATTCCCGATTAAACCAACATGTTGAAGGAGAAATTCTGATTTTCTAGGTCAGATTCGTTCAAATCTGATTAGATCAAGAGGAATATTTCAAAAATTTTCTCTTATATCCTAATCAGATCTGACATTTTTTAGATCTGATTTTACGATCTGATAATTAAAAAAATTAAATTAAATTAAATCTGAATTAATTTTACCTTGATTCTGGTAATCCGATTATCCGTTGATGATCTTGCTGATTGCCTGAAGTTCTGGATCTAGTCACGCAAGCGTCTGGCCTCTATCGGTATCCACTCGGACTGGATCTGAAGATCTTCTCCTTCTCTTTTTTTCCTCCAAAAATCAGATCCGGATCTGATTCCAAAAATCTTCAAAACTCCTTTTGAAGATGTACTGTTGTCTCTTGTAGCAGGGCTGCCTTCTTGCTTTTCCGTCGCCTTTTGATTGTCTGAATCACAGCAAACTCGTGCCCAACTTTCCTTGGGCATGGAGAGGAGGGAGAGGATCTGAAGATGGCATGGAAGGGGGAGAGGGGCAGCCTTGGGGCATGGCTAGGAGAAAACTTTGTAAAAAATGGGCGCAAATAGGGCTTTATGTAGACTCTGCTGCACCACATAGTGCCACATCACCTCAACCAATCATGTTGCTTCATGCAATCAGATCTAAATCATGATACTCAATGCTAAACTCAACCCTAAATGTAAGTGACCGAATGTTTGCAGGTTGCTAAGGTGGATGTTGTTATTTGGAAATAAGAATTCTTCCATGTTCTGTCTAGTTGCCCAAGAATCTCGTTTTGGCTCTTCTCATGAATCTAGCCAGCCTCTCTGACAATAGTTTCATTCTCCATGGACTCATCGAAGCAAACATGGGTCTAAATGTGTATCACCTCTAGTGGTATTTGATAGGGATACGATGCTGTCGTTAAGACACCGTATTTATCAGTTTAATCCGACTTCTTAAAATCATTGAAAATGCGTAGATAGTAGTGAGTCGGATCGAATCCACAGGAAAGGTAGTATTTTAGATTTGAAATCTTTGATTTTTAAAAGAAAAAAAAAAGAGTTTTAGGATCAAAAGTGAAGTCGGAAAAGTGAAAATTAAAAAGTGCAGAAATTTAAATTTGGTACTAAGATCTATTAGTTAGATCTTAGCATCTACTTGCAATAAAATAAAAGGTAATAATTAAAGTGCAGAAATTAAATTACAATAAAAATAAAAAGTAAGAAATTAAAATGCAAAAATAAAATTTTTATTAATTAAAATTTTAGAATTTAAATACATAAAATTTAAAAAGAAAAGAAAATAAAATAAAATAGCCCGATCTCTGATCTTGGATCGGCATTGGCAGAAAGATGGTGTAGAAGCTCGACTCTTCTTCTCGGCATCCATTGCTTCGAAGCAGCCTTTAACCCATAGCCTAGCTTTGCCCTATACCAAAGCTTCATCTTGATCGGAGATGTTGATTTCTGGAGGCCTAGGGTCCTTTTTATAGTGCTAAGAGGGCTGGATATTTTTTTTCTAAAGGCAATATGGGACTAATTACCTTTGTAATCGTAAAAATCTAAATAAAATTTAAATAAAAATAACTCTGTTATGACTCTGATAAATCTGGTAAAATCTGGCTATTCAATAGGAATCCAACGGTTCAAAAATCGTCAAAATCGGATGCCTATCAGCTTTGATCAGGTTGGATTAAATTCTGGCCGTCCGATCGCGCTTGATCGAGGAAATCTGGCTGCAAATCGTGCTTCGAGAGTCTTGATCACCGTCGGGAGCGTTCTAGACCATTGGATCGAAGCTGAAATCAGGCGCTGCCATCCGATGGTGATCCAAGTGAAATTGGCAACCGAAAAAAATGCTGACCGTCCGATCTTAACCGCAATCAACCGCAGCCGTCCGATCGCGCAATCACTGTTCCCATGGACCGCGTAGACCGGCCGCACCGCACATGCAACCAATCAACGCTTTTATCGTCGAGTGAAATGACCAGATTGTCCTATGAGCCGCGATAAATTTCTGTAGACCCTTTAAGGGTCTAGGTCCACCACGTGGCAGGCTCTGATTCGTCGGATTTTGCTGAGCTGACGGTCCATGCCTGAATCGTAGACCGGCTGATGGCTTCAACGGCTGAGTCGGCTTTGATGGCTTGGTTTGACTTGGTGGCTCGGCTTGCGGAGCCGACTGAGCCATTTTCTTTTTTATTTAATTTTTATTTATTTTATATTTTTAAAAATTCATATCTTTTCCATTTTAGCTCTGTTTTTCTTAAAATTTATTTCATTGTGATCAAAAAAATGAGCTCTTTCTATTGATAATAAAATTTTATTTTTTTATTTTTTAATTTTTATTTATTTTTTATTATTTTTTAATTAATTTTTTAATTAATAAAAAAATAAATTTTTCAAAAATTATATATAAATTGATTGATAATTCTTAAAAATTAATATAAATTAATTAATAAATTAATACTTTTATTGATGAATTTACGATGCTTATCACACCCCCCAACTTAAGCTTTGCTCGTCCTCGAGTAAAGAAAGAATTTAGTTTTAAATACCTTTTAACTTTAGAGTTTCAAATTTTATCTAAGCAATTTTCAAAATGGCCATTGATATTCAATAGAGCTTAAATGAGACATATCATTAGGGTATTAATACTTATCAATAGAAAAATTAAGTAAAGAACATTAAATTTTTCAGAACTTTTTCTAAATTATTCCACTTTTATCTCTGATTTGTCTAAACTTTTATATAGGCAGGTGTATTGCTACTTTCGTCCTTCATTTATTGATTTTTATTTTCACATTGCCCACTTTTTGACGTGAATATCATTGCTTACTTAGGCAACGGGACTCGGTTACTTGGTGGAAAACCATTTTTTTTTTTTTTTTAACGTTGTACCACTATTGAGTGTCTTAACTTCTTAAGCTTTCTATTTGATCCATGTAGCGAGTCTTGGGCCAATGACTCCCAAACCAGTTGGCTTTAGGGCACTAGGTATAGAATACCCCTCGGACTTACTAGCTCGAATCAAATAGGCTACGAGTTAAGACTAGCTTTACAACGAGCTTCTTTGCCCTTCCCATCTTTTGACGTGAAACTCAATGCTTGCTTAGGCAAAGAGGCCCGATTACTCAGTGAGAAGTACTTGAAAACTATTTTATTAAAATAAATTTTTATATGAAGAAACGTATAGTTACCCTACACAAGCCTATAAAAAGTAGACTTTTCTTTGATGCTAGTAGAAATAATTAGAAATGCTCCAAAATTTTTTTTTATGTTCTGGACTTAACTCTTTATTGAATTTTCTTAATACTTGATTCCTTAATATCTCATAGATTCTCTAATCTGTGCATCAATTTTTTTTTTAAAATGCTTAGTTTAATTCAATTCTTAAGCGTAATCAAGTATCTAAATACTAAATACTAACTTTTTCGAGGACTTAAAATTTTAAAATTTTTTTTTTATTTTTCTCTCCCCCCAACTTAATCGACATTGAGAAAAAATAAAGGGTGTAATAAAGAACATGAAAGAATACACCCAACTCAGTATATTTTTTTTTTAGTCCAGCACATGCCTTTGAAAATTTGAGCTTCCTCCAATTTATTCAAATTATTCTAAAAATAAATTAAAAAGATAACTTAGATAAAAACTAAATATTGGGTTGCCTTCCAACAAGCGCTAAGTTTACCGTCTTCAGCCAGACACAATGCAGCTCACTATCCTGTGTCGAATATTGAATTGACAAATTCTAATGGTTTTGGATTGCCAATCTCAGAAAGTTGATTTTTTTTAATCCCATTATTGATATATTCACTGTTAATTTTTTGGGATATATTTTATGATTCCATTCTCAGACCCATGTTTATTAAGAATTTCTCCTATTTATTTATTTTTCTAAAATGCTCATGAATGGAGTTTTAGGAGTTAAGTTTGATTCAATGGGTGCTGGAATGGTGACTAAAGATGGTTTTAATTCTGGAGGTAAATTAATGTGATCCTGCTTAAACAACTCCATTGACATTTTATTACATGCCTTTTGATTTTTATAAGAAGAACCAGCTTTTAGGGTTGAAGAAAATAGGACATTAGGTTTATAAGTCTCGGATAAATCATCTATTCTCTTTTTTCCTATTTCTATCTCATTTAAATTGGAACTAGTACTAATTCCTGGCTCGGGTTCTTCTATGTGGTTAGTCTCAGTACTAACCAGTTTCTCTAAGTTTTTATTTTGGCTAGCATCAGTACTAGCCTCTCTCACCTGGTCTTGGTATGGGTCCATAAGAATCCTATAGCTTTTAAGTTCAGAAATTACTTTGGCATTCTCAAATTGGGGATTCTTAAGTGAGACATTAAATTGATAACTTGGTCTAGGTGGTTGGTGGTCATTAGATGGGTTGTTTAAAATTGGTAGGTTCGGTAGTTGATCTAGTTTTCTCCTCATGTTAGACTCAACTAATTATCCTATTTGAGCTTCTAGTCTGACGATAGATTGCTGTTGAGTTAGAATTAATTATTGAAGTTGGTTAAATCTATCATCAGCTAGATTGGTCTATTGAGGAGGTGGGTATGAAGGCTGATTATAATATGATGGCTGGTTAAACTGACTAGGCTGACCATTATTATAGGCATAATTTTGATAATTTTGCTCAAGTGAAATTTGGGTCTGAGCCTGAGTCTGTTGGGATGTCCAAGAAAAATTAAAGTTACTCCAATCTGAATTATATGAATTTGAAAATGGGTCATTAATCAATTTGGAGTATCCTTGAGTAGCTTGAACTTGTTCTTGGATAAAATATGGAAAACTGTGCAGTCATAGGACATTCACTTACATGATGGGTTGGACTAGCACAGATTGAATAATTCTTCTGATAATTAGAAGATGATGTGAATTGTGCAGGAGATTGTTGACCTAGGGTTAGGAGTTGATCTATTTTCTGAGCAAGAAGGTCAACTTTATCTAATTTTTGGACTATTAGGTTCAGATTAGCCATTTGATTATTATGGTTGGGTTCAACTAGATCAGATAAAGTAATTTTCTACCATATATGTATTAATGCAACCCTAACGTATTGTTCAAATAAAAATTTTAAAATTTTTTTTATATATATTTTTTTATTATTTTATTATATTAAAGATTAATTATTTTATTTATTAATTAAGTTTAATTATTTTTTTTAAATATTTTTTTAGTTAGTTAAATTTAATTTTTATTTTATTTTATTTTATTTTTTTAGAGGAGAAAGAAAAAAAAAAAGTTCTCAAGAAGAGGTCCTAAGGAGTCCTAGAACTAAGAAGAAAGAGAAGAATTAGGTTTAATTAGATTTAATATTGGTTAGCAATCAAGTTGGTCAATCAATCCTGACTAAAGGTTATCCTAGATCTAGACAGCTCCTAACTGTCAAGGTCACCTTCAAGCCCTCCAAGTGTAGGATTAGCCAATCAACTAGCCAGGTAAGTGTAAGGTCGGTGGGAGTCCCCCCGTTGCTTGCCTTAGACACCAATTATGCTTGGCCAGGTAAGCGAACGGAATCAATTAAAAACCACCTTCCTTCGGAGCCCAATCGTCCCTGAACCACTTTTCTAGTCACCAGTCAAATTGACTTATCCTAACTCGGTTCAACTCTTAGGATTTCTTGTCTTATTGAGCTCGAGTTCCTAGGGTTGATGTCTAATTGATTTTAATTTAAAGATTTAGGTCAATGCAGGATGTTGGTTGGTTGTTTGTGGGCTAAGGAAGGATGATTAAATCCCCATCTTATCTTATTTAATTGGGTATTGCCCTTAATTTGATTTAATATGATATGCAAAAAAAAATTTAATCAAAGGGTTCTATGCAATTTAAACTAGATGCATGTAACTAATTGTATTCTGAAAGGCTTACCTTGCCTCCAGCAATCACCAAAAAAAATAAAAATAAAAATAAAGATAAAAATAAAACTAATATGATGCATGCTTTAAATAGTTAGGGTTTCTAATCTTATCATGAGGCTTTTAATTAGGTTTAAATAAATATTTTTTAAAATTAATTTAAAAAATAAAATAAATAAATAAATAAAATAAAAAGAAAAGAGAACTAGGGTTAGGATTGATCTCACCAGGCAAAACTTCTGATTCTTTTTATTTTTTTTTTTCTACAAAATAATAAAAAAAAATTAGTAAGAAAATAAAAATTTTATTTATAATTTATTTATAAAAAAATCAAAGAGATCAAAAATTCAATATCCGTGCCTTCTCCGGCAACGGTGCCAAAAACTTGGTGCGTTTGCCAGAATTATTTTTAATAAATCAAAGAAATCAAAATCAAAAATAAAAAAATCAAAAAATTTATTTATAAAAAATCAAAGAGATCAAAAATTTAATATCCATTGCCTTCCCCGGCAATGGCGCCAAAAACTTGATAGGGACACGATGTTGTCGTTAAGATACCGTGTTTATCAATTTAATCCGACTTCTTAAAATCATTGAAAATGCGTAGATAGTAGTGAGTCGGGTCGAATCCACAGGAAAGATAGTATTTTACATTTGAAATCTTTGATTTTAAAAAAAAAAAAAAAAAAAAGAGTTTTAGGATCAAAAGTGAAGTCGGAAAAGTGAAAATTAAAAAGTGCAGAAATTTAAATTTGGTACTAAGATCTATTAGTTAGATCTTAGCATCTATTTGCAATAAAATAAAAGGTAATAATTAAAGTATAGAAATTAAATTATAATAAAAATAAAAAGTAAGAAATTAAAATGCAAAAATAAAATTTTTATTAATTAAAATTTTAGAATTTAAATACATAAAATTTAAAAAGAAAATAAAATAAAATAAAATAGCCTGATCTCTGATCTTGGATCGATATTGGCAGAAAGATGGTGTAGAAGCTTGACTCTTCTTCTCGACACTCGTTGCTTCGAAGCAGCCTTTAACCCATAGCCTAGCTTCGCCCTATACCAAAGCTTCACCTTGATCAGAGAAGTTGATTTTTGGAGGCCTAGGGTCTTTTTTATAGTGCTAGGAGGGCTGGATATTTTTTTCTAAAGGCAATATGGGACTAATTACCTTTGTAATCATAAAAATCTAAATAAAATTTGAATAAAAATAACTCTGTTATGACTTTGGTAAATCTGGTAAAATCTGGCTATTCGATAGGAATCCAACGGTTCAAAAATCATCAAAATCGGATGCCTATCAGCCCTGATCAGGTCGGATTAAATTTTGGCCGTCCGATCGCGCTTGATCGAGGAAATCTGGCCGCAAATCACGCTTCGAGAGTCCTGATCACCGTCGGAAGCGTTCTGGACCATCGGATCGAAGCTGGAATTAGGCGTTGCCGTCCGATGGTGATCCAAGTGAAATTGGCAACCGAAAAAAAATGCTGACCGTCCGATCTTAGCCTCAATCAACCGCAGCCGTCCGATCGTGCAATCATTGTTCCCATGGACCGCATAGATCGGCCGCGCCGCACACTGCAATCAATCAACGCTTTTGTCGCCGAGTGAAATGACCAGATTGCCCTATGAGCCACGATAAATTTTTGTAGACCCTTTAAGGGTCTAGGTCCACCACGTGGCAGGCTCTGATTCGTCAGATTTTGCTGAGCTGGCGGTCCACGTCTGGATCGTAGACCGGCTGATGGCTTCAATGGCTGAGTCGGCTTTGATGGCTTGGTGGCTCGGCTTGGCTTGGTGGCTCGGCTTGCGGAGCCGGCTGAGCCGTTTTCTTTTTTATTTAATTTTTATTTATTTTATATTTTTAAAAATTTATATCTTTTCCATTTTAGCTTTATTTTTCTTAAAATTTATTTCATTGTGATCAGAAAAATGAGCTCTTTCTATTGATAATAAAATTTTGTTTTTTAATTTTTATTTATTTTTTATTATTTTTTAATTAATTTTTTAATTAATAAAAATATGAATTTTTCAAAAATTATATATAAATTGATTGATAATTCTTAAAAATTAATATAAATTAATTAATAAATTAATACTTTTATTGGTGAATTTATGATACTTATCAGTATTATTAGTGTCACCAATGATACTAGGTGTTGGTGCAGAATCTGGTTGATGTCGGAATTGAGCTGGAGTTGGAAAAAATGAGGTCGCCATCGGAAACCTGTAAGATAAGTCCTGACCGAAGTTGAGGGTGGTGGCTTCGGCAGGACCCTCCGACGATCAAATCAGCTCTTCTGGTCAACAGAAATAGAGTGTTCAGGAAAAAAAGTAGCGGAGTTTGGGGAAGGAGAAGAGTGCTCTCGAGAAAAGCGTATCTAGAGGATTTCATTTATAGGTGGAGTCTGTAACAAACTAAAAACGACAGTCATAACCATCTGGTAGTGGGCCGCTTGGGATCACGTAGAGTTTGTATGGAGAGTAGTATCTATTATCGTGACGTGCCAGTTCGTTGGGATTTAATAGTTGAAGTTCGGAGGAGTAGATGTCGGTCAATGAAAAACTTTGAGTTATATCAGTTTCAAAGAAGTTCAGACTCCCCAAAGGTAGTCTATGTGCAAGTTGATCCATACTGTGTATAGAACCGGATTCGCATAGGTGAGAAGATCCTTCTGGGCGACTGCAGGAAGTTCGGTCGGAAGGAATTTGGAAGCTCTACGACTGAAGAAATCTTGAAGAAAGTCTGTTGGAGAAGAATCCGAAAGTAGTTTTGCTAGAAAGAGAAGCCCGACTGAAGGAAAAGAAGTCTAAAAATAATCCTATTAGAGAATTCTGGAAGGAGGTCCGCTGAAGAAGCGAATACATAACAACGGATCCCCTTTTAGTTGATGTAAGAAGTTCGGATGGACGGAGGTTGATGAGAAAGAAATCAGTTGGTGTCAGGGAGGAGATTAACGGGGAGGACGTTGATTGGAAGAAATTTGCCTGGAAGGAGCGGAAGGGTATCTGCTTGGAGAGGGTCTATTTATTTATTCCTTCGAAGCTCGACCGCCTTTGAGGTCATCTGGAGGCCGATACAAAGGAGATGATGTCCTTTTGCTTGCGTGTTCAGAGTTTTTGATGCAGGAATCTCGAGGTCTGCTACTCTTAGTATATTGTGGAAGTTCGTCTAGAGAGGAGTTTCGTTGATCCGATGTTGGTCCAATATCGAATAGCTTGGATAGCTTTTTGTTGGGGAGAGATTTAAAGAGCGCTAAAGTCGGCCAAACCAAGCCATAATTTGACCTATTACTCGGCTGCCTGGGGGCTATCATCACTGTTCAAGTTCATTCGAGTGAAATCTATAATGTCTTGTAGGTTCTGGGGATATCCAAAAGAGCTAGAAATCTTAGTGAAGAAGATCGATCGAAAAATTCAAATTGGAGGTCAGCAGTTTCGACGCCTGAGCATAAATTCTTCACCTGCCAGAATCAGGTATGGCTGCCTTCGTCGGATGAAATCACCTGAAGGCTTGGCATCCTGTTGGACTTCGGCTAGAAAAGGATTTACATCCAACACAAGTCCCCCTACTCACGAGTTCAAAGTTTGAACAAAGGGAGTAAAGAATTATGAGTGTCGAAGTTTTTTTCTATTCTCACGCTGGTGCCGAAACTTTTTAAATATGAGGTGATCCAAAAAGATAAATTCTTGAAATTTCTACTGAAGTGCTGCCCTGGGTACAGTGTAATAAAGGTTCTGCCTATTGCCATTCTATCGCTATGATGAGTGGGACACGTGTCGACCCAAGGTTGATCGATGGAGACCTACACTCATAACCGTCTTGGACTCTCATGGCTATTTAAGCTCTTCTTCTTCCTTGAGGGTTTCATCTCACTCAGGTCTCCTCTCTTTCCCTCTGGTCTCCTTCTTCCTTCATGCTCCAGGGCTCCGGCGTCTTTCATCGGCTCCTTCGATTCTTGGGGATTCTCTACTTTCCATCGAGCTTACCATCTTGTCGCTCTTTCCAATCGATTTAGGTTAATTTCTAAATCTTTTTCTTTGATTATCCATACCTTTTATCATCTCTACCCATTCTGTTTCTTCGAGAGAGTCTCAAATTTTATTTTTTTTGATTTTTCAAATATTTTTTCCACTTTAGTTTGATCCTCATGTCCTCCAAAGAGTCCTGGTCAACTGGTTCTAGGAGTTTAACTCATTTAGCTCTAATGGACGTTCCTCATAAGGACACCGAGCCTGTAGAAGTACCTCGGCCATTCTTCGTCCTTGATATTATTTTATGTAAACTTCGGCCTGAAGACCTTTTGTTGATTAGGATCCAGTTCGGAATTTCTTACAACTGCAAACTTGAACTCCCTAGCCCCAGCAATCAAGCTAGCTTTCCTCCTCCCGGCCAAACTTGCTTGTACATCGAAACCCTTCTAGTGGAACTTCGACTGTCGATACCTTCTTTTGTAGTCGACTTATTCAGGTTTTTAAATATTTTCTTCACCGCCATGGCATCAAACTCCTTTAGATTTATTATAGAATTTCTCTCATTATATGTCATGGCCGATGTCCGACCTTCCATCTTCCTATTCCGTAATTTCTTTACTTTCAAACGTCATTCGACCATCAAAGACTGATGGTATGTGTCTCCTCAGTTCGACAAGAAGGGGTTGCTTAAGGGTGCCCCCTCTTCCATTCATAACTGAAAGGAGAAATTTTTTTTTATTTTTTGTTCTTCCCTGAAACTATGACTTCCTTCGTCGGGGGAAATAAGGGACTCAGTTCGCTGAGCTCTTGGGCTTGAGAAAGAGGATCGAGATTCGGCCAACAAGCTGAAAAACTTTTGATCCCCTCCAATCTCCAAGCTCTTGGAGGATCAGACTTTGTTCAACTTCGGTCTCAATCCTCTCAATCCGATAGGTAGTCCTCCGCGACTTGCCAATTGTGTGTGGTCTCCTTTTTTTTTCTAACTTTGGTTTCTTCTTCTATAGAGATGACTCCTGAGAAGCGGAATCATCTGACTTTGGGGATCGAGTCCCTCAAGAGAAAGGGTGGCTCTGTCAAAAAAACATCGAAGAAGGCTCGCACTGATAAGCCGATCCCGACCGCGTCGATCCTGGTAGTGCCCATCCCTAAGTCCGACATGACTGCATCAACTCCAATCCTGCCCCGAGAGGATGCCGCCACCACAACTCCCGAGCAGTGCGAGGTCATTGAGAAGAAGAAGAAGAAGAAGAAAAAGAATGCCATCAGCAAAAAGATGAGAAGGATGGCTGAGAGTTTGAGTGGCAATGGCTCTGGCCAGGAGCGAGCTTCCTTGGATGATTGAAAGGTCATCCAATCCCTGATGAAGGATAGCATCCTCCCGCATATTGTCCAGAAAATGATCGAGACGAAGGACGCTGAGAGATTTGATGAGTCTTTCACTGCTTATCTTGAGGTGACCCATTCTTCTAAACTTGTTTGAATGAAGAGCGCACTTTTAAAGTTTTAACTTAATTTCTTTCTGTCTTGTAGCTGGGGCATTACTTATTTGACCACTCAAAAGCCGTCGATCTCTACCAGGCTGAGGCTTCTAAAGTCCTACAGAAGGTTCAAGTGGAGGTCGAGAAGGTTTGGACCGAGGTCAACTATTTGAAGGCGGCCTCGAAAATTCAAATCATAGAGATCGAGCGCCTTTGGGAGACATCATGAAAGGAGGAAGAAGTTTTTGTGGGACTGAGGGCAGCCTTGACCCTCTCCGAAGACAAAAGGAAGAAGGCCAAAGAGGAGGTCAGCATCGAAAGGGAGAGGGTTGTTGAAGCCTTCAAGTCCTCCAAAGCAATGGAGGACATCAAGATTGCGTTCGCCCAGGAAGCCTTTTTGGAGGGATTCGAGATTTGTATGAGGAGGGTTGTGAAGAACTTTCCTAGAGTGGATCTTGACTTTCTAATAGACGAACTCGATGACAAAGCCGGTCCCTTCAATGTCGGCACCGTATCTCCTGCCACTAAACCTATCCTAGGTGTTTCTGAACTTACAGCTGAAGCTTTCGAGTCCATTCTCGAGCCTGAAACTGCAAAGGATGCACTGACCTCGCCTGCCCTTGCACTAGTCGAGGTTGAAAATCTCTGATTACTTGTACCTTTGTTATTTTTTCTTTTCTTTTCTTTTTTTGGGTGTATTTAAATATTTTAAGAAATGAAAATGAACTTTCTTTCTTTTACACTTGTGCTATGGCGAATGTCGTTCAGAATTCTTCTAGCAATCGCAGTCAAAGCCAATCATCTCCAAATGATGCCGAGCCACTGCCTCAAGGCATTCCCCTAAAACTCCTAATCAAAGGTTTAAAGAAGGAGTTTCATCACCTGAAGAGGAAGTTGAAGAAGATGGAGGACGACCTTCGAGCTTCTCAAAAGAATGCTTTGGAGGTGACCAAAGAGGTCACTTGCCTCCAAAGTTTACACATGAAGGATTCTGCAAGCTTCAGCATCCGGAAAGGCAATTTCAAAAAGAAGATCACCGAGCTCAAAAGGAATGCCAGTGATAAATCCTGGACACTAACGGCGAAGATCAGCTCTCTCGAAGCTGATCTCAAGGCAATGAGAGAGAAGATCCAACTTCTGGAGGGGAGCTTGTCGTGGTCTTTCGATAAGGTGTAATTTGAGTGGGACTGATCGATGAGGTTCTCCGTACTTCAAAAGTAGCTGCATGATGCTGAGCTCACATATGAGATTTACCGACTGGGTTGAAGTGATAGAATGTCCAAGCTAGAATAAAAACTTTGTGCCTCCAATAACGAAGTAGCCTGACTCCAGCGGCAGCTTGATGATGACTTTCGGACTAGTACAAGCAGGGAGGCTGAGGAGGTTGCCTCCTTGAGGAGGACTATTGGTGAACTCTGAAAGTCAGTTGGCATGAAAAAAGCTGAGGTGCAGTGGCTGAAGCTCGAGCTGACTTATGAGCATCAAGCTACCAAGGATGTGGAGGTCAAGTTCGAGATCCTGAGGACGAGGATGTGAGAGTTAGAGGAAAACTACCGTCGAGCTGACAGGATGTTCTACGATAATATGATGAGGTGGAGGAAGCTCGAGAAGGAGGTTGATCGTCTAAAAAAATCTTTGGTGATGGCCACCAGTCCAAAGTCTGAGGAGTCTGGCCCTTCTTAGGATTTCGATGGCCTTTCTCTCTTTTCTTTTTTTTTTGGTGTAATCAGTCTTGCCGACTCATATTTTGCATGTAACAAACTTATTTTTATAATAAAATGGTACCTTTCTTGTTACTCTCATTTCACACGAATTCAAAGCTTGCTCATGGTTTTACTTTCTTCACTTTGTTTTTCTTTGCATTGCCTTTAATGAGATGCTTGTTGTGGATGCCAAGCTGGGATCTTTTCTGTGAACCAAGAGAGGGTTCCATCTTTCATATTTGACGTAGTCAGGTCATTGCAGAAAGGACACGTGTAAGGATTGTCGGTAGGCCTTCTCCTTTCCTCTTATCTTTGGTCAATGAGGTCCTGGCTTATGCTCATGTTAGGATGAGATTTTTCTTCTATTCCCAATGTGGCTTGTGGGGGCACATTAGGGCCGTTGGTAGGGCCTCTCTTCTCATCTTGTCTTAGTTTAACAAGGCCTTCAACTTTGCTCGTGTTAGGATGTTGTCCTCTTTCTATTCCTGACATGGCTGTAGGGGCACATTAGAACCATTATCAGAGCTTCTTCTCTCATCTTATCTTAAATTAATAAGGCCTTCGACTTTGCTCATGTTAGGATGAGGTCCTCCTTTTATTCCTAACATAGTTATAAGGGCACATTAGGCCATTGTCAGGGCCTCTCTCCTCATCTCGTCTTAAATTAATGAGGCTTTTAACTTTGCTCATGTTAGGATGAGATCCTCCTTCTATTCCTAACATGGCTTTAGTAGCATATTAGGGCTATTGTCATAGCCTCTCTCCTCATCCCATTTTAAATTAACGAGACCTTCGACCTTGCTTATGTTTGGACAAGGTCCTTCTTCTATTCCTAACATGGATATAGGGGCACATTAGGGCCATTGTCAAGATCTCTCTCCTCATCTCATCTTAAATTAATGAGGCCTTCGACCTTGCTCATGTTAGGACGAGGTCGTCCTCCTGTTCCTAACATGACTGTAGGGGCATATTAGGACCATTATCAGGGCCTCTTCCCTCATCTCGTCTTAAATTAACGAGGCCTTCGATCTTGCTCATGTTAGGATGAGGTCCTCCTCCTATTTCTAACATGGCTGTAGAGGTACATTAGGACCATTATCAAGACCTCTCTTTTCATCTCATCTTAAATTAATGAGGCCTTTGATCTTGCTTATGTTAGGATGAGGTCCTCCTCCTATTCCTAACATGGCGACCTTTGATTATTTCAAAGAGTTACTTCTTATCATCACATGATTTTCTTAACGAGAATCAATAATACTGAAATAAAGGAGCTTTATTAAGGGCAAATTACTGGTAGTATATTCTTAAATTTTCTAAATTCCAAAGTCATGGGAATGTTGCTCCTCCAAGCTCCTTCAGGCGATAGATTTTGGATCAGACGACCTCCTCTACTCTGTATGGGCCTTCTCAATTCGAAGCGAGCTTTTCTTGATCCTGAGGTTGTGAAACAGCTGCTCGTCGAAGTACCAAATCCCCCACTTTGAATATTTTGCCTTTGACTTTAGATTTGTAGTAGCAAGCTACTTTTTGCTTATAGACGGCCATCCGAACTTGAGCTCTTTCATATTTTTCCTCCAACAAGTCGAGGTTAGTCCTGAGGTTTTGTGAGTTATGCCGCTCATTGAATGCCATAACTCATGCTGACGAAAGTTTAAGTTCTATTGGAATGACCGCTTCTGTTCCAAAAGCTAAGGCAAATGGGGTCTTTTCAGTTGGCAGTCTTTGGATAGTTCGGTATGCCCAAAGCACGTGATAGAGTTCGTCCATCCAAGTCTCCTCTACTCTTTCAAGTCTTGCTTTGATGCCTTGCAATAGGATTTTATTCATCACTTCAGCTTCGTCATTTACTTATGGATGGGCTACTGATGTAAAATGATGGAAGATATTTAAATCTTTACAAAATTTGATAAATTTTACTTCTACAAATTATCATCCATTATCTGTTACGAGGATCCGAAGTAGGCCAAATCTGCAAACAATCGACTTTCAGATGAAGTCCTGCATTTTTACTTCAGTGATTTTTGCTAGAGGTTCAGTCTCGACCCATTTTATAAAATAATCTATCACCACCAAGAGAAACTTATGCTATCCGGATGTCATGAAAAAAGATTCGAGTATGTCCGTTTTCCACTGAGCGAACGGCCATGGGACACTCAGGGGTATAAGTTCGAAAGCTAACTACCTTTGAATCTTTGCATTTCTCTGACAGTAGTCATATTTTTTGACATACTCTATAGAATCATGGTACAAGATCGGCCAATAGTAACTCTACCAAAGTAGTCCGTGTGATAAGAATCTGGCCCCTATATGACTCCGTAGATTTTTTCATGCACTTTTCATAATGTAAAGTTGGCTTCTGAAGATCGGAGATATCTCAAGAGTGGTAGAAAATATGACCTTTTATATAGCTTGTCTTCATACAGAACATATCGAGAGGCTTAATTTTTGAGTTTTCAAGCTTCTTTTGGATTATAAGAAAGAGCTCCATTCTTGAGGTAAGCAACTAGCGAGTCGATCCAGCTCGACTCATGCTCGATTTGCATAACAGACTATGACTCCTTCGAACTTGGACATTTTAGAACTTCAAAAAATACTTTCTTAGATAGTTCGGTTGGGGCTAAAGTGGCCAACTTAGAGAGAAGGTTGGGTCTGATATTTTCTACCCTCAAAATTTATTGGATGCTAAAACTGTTGAAGGCCAAAGTCAAGTTTTTCACTTTCTTAAGATATTTTATCATGCTTTCCTCTCGAGCTTCATAACTATCACTAACTTGTCCGACCACCAATTGAGAATCACTATAAACTTGAAGTCGATCTGCTTCTAACTCTTTAGCTATTTTTAATTTAGCGATCAAAGCTTCATATTCGGCCCCATTATTAGTTGCAGGAAATTCAAAGCACAGTGCATATTCGACGATGATCCCCTCTAGGTTCACTAAGATCAACCTTGTGCCTGCACCGAAAGCATTAGATGAGCCATCTACATATAGGGCCCAAAAACCTTTAGGAAGGTCAGCTTTTTCTTTAGAGGAGCTTGGCTACAGCTACAGAATTCTGATTTCATTCTGTTTAAGCTTGGCTTCATGTGGAATGGTGCATTCAACTATAAAATCTGCCAATACTTAGGCTTTAATCGATGACCAAGGTCGGTAGTTGATGTCAAATTTTGTAAGCTCGATTGCCTCTAGAGGCATCCGTTCAATGAAGGATTGCTTTAATTGGTTGATCAGTGAGGAGAGTTATGGTGTACCCTTGAAAATAAGGTTGAAGCCTCTGGACTGTAATCAGCAAAGTATAAGATAGTTTTTCTAACTTAGTATACCTGATCTTGGTGTCCCTTAAGACTCAACTCATATAGTAGATCGATCATTGTACTTTCACCTCCTCTTTGACTAGGACTACCATAAGGACCGCTAGAGAGACCGTCAGGTACAAAAATAATTTCTCTCTAGGTTCAGGCTTTGCTAATAGGGGAGGTGAATAAAGATAGTCTTTGAGCTCTTTAAAGGCTTGTTGACATTTGGTGGTCCAGCAGAAGATCTTCAGCTATTTTAAGACCTAAAAGAAGGGCATGCATCATTCGACCGATCTTGAGATGAAGTGATTCAGGGCTGCCACCTTTTTAGTCAGGCACTAAACTTCTTTGATTGATTTTGAAGTAGCCATCTCTTGAATGGCCCAAATTTTTTTCAGATTTGCTTTGATTCCACGCCCCGACATCATGAATCCCAAGAACTTTTTCGAAGTTACACCGAAGGCGCACTTGGTTGGGTTCAGCTTCATCTTATATCTTTTGAGGACACTAAAGGTTTTTTCAAGGTTGGTAATGTGATTTATTGAAGCTCGACTCTTGACAAGCATGTCATCTACATATACTTTCATGTTGCGATCGATCTGCTCCTTAAAGATTTTGTTGATCAGGCATTGGTATGTTGCCCCTGTATTTTTGAGTCCAAAAGGTATAACCCTGTAACAGTAAAGACCATGGTCAGTAATAAAAGTAGTCTTCTCCTCATCCTCTGGTGCTATCCAAATTTGATTATAGTCGAAAAAGGCATCCATGAAGGTGAGGAGCTTGTGGCCCAAGGTCGCATCCACCAGTTGATCAATCCTGGATAGAGGGTAGCTATCTTTTGGGCAGGCTTTGTTCAATTTTTTGAAGTCCATACACATTCTCTACTTGTTGTTCGCCTTTTTGACAAGCACAATGTTGGAGACCCAATTCGGATAGTTGACTTCTCAAATGAATTTGGCCTTGAGGAGCTTATCAACTCCCTCTATAATTACTTTCTGCCTCTCTGGAGCATGGTTGCGCATCTTCTCTTTCACTGGCCAATGTGGTCGACAGTCAGACGATGTTCCATGACCTTGGCATCTATCCCGGGCATGTCATTAGGGATCCAAGCAAAAATATCCACATTCCTCCATCAAAATTTCGACAAGCTGCTCTCATATTTCTCCTTCTAGGTTGGAGCTGATATGCACCGTGTGCTCCACATTTCCATCATTTAGTGGGATGAAACCAAGGTCTTCTATAGGCTTGCCCCGCTCTTCCGTTAGATCATCGTGGACATCCAGCCCATCAATCAAACAAGGATTTGATCGCTCGCCCCTCTATAAGGTAATTGAATAGCAATGCCTTATCGAGACTTGATCTCCTCTGACTTTTTCAATCCCATAACTTGTTGGAAACTTCATTTTTAAATAATATATTGACACTACTATCTGAAGTGTGTTTAGGCCAGGTTGGTTGAGGATTGCATTGTAAGCCGATGTAGCTTTTACTATCAGAAAGTCCACCGATGCCCTGGACTGTCTTGGATATTGTCCTACAGCCACAACCAAAGTTATTATACCTTCAACTAGTTCTGCTTCATCAGTGAAGCCTACCAATGGAGAGCTTATTGGTCCAAGTTGACTGTTAAGTATAGACATTTTGAAGAAAGCATCATAAAATAAGACATCAGCCAAACTTTCATTATCAATAAGGATACGGTGTACATTATAGTTTGCAATATTTAAAGTAATTACAACCGCATCGTTATGCGGGAACTAAACTCCCTATGTGTCTGCTTCAGTGAAGACTATAGGTTCTTCAGTCCTCTATCTCTTCATCGATCCTTTAGATCCGCTGACCTCCTCTTGTTGAAGTCTCTCAGAGATAGTGTTGATAATGCTGAGAGGTGGCCGATCTTCCTATTGCTCCTCCCTCCTTAGTGGTTCTAGCTGCGGCAGTGCCTTTGGCCGATCCTCTCTTCCTTCAAGCCAACAACATAGAAATCGATCAAGCCAATCTTGCTTGATGAGCTCCTCGATCTCGTCTTGGTGCCGAATGCATTCCTCAGTATCGTGATCATGATCACAATGGTAGAGGTAGTATTTGCTAGAATTATGCTTGCCAGGATGAGTGCACATCCTCTCCGACCTTGGCAGTTGCTCCTTGATCTCCATCAGTATTTATATTTTTGAAGCATTGAGGGGGGCATAGTTGTGAAATCTTCTAGGAGGAGAACTTCACGCCCTTCTATTAGGGCTTCTTTAACGATGAGCTTGAGGAGGAGTTCAGGCTCGCTTGCACTCAAGGAAAGTCCGAGAGCACGATCGAACTTCGTTCGATTTTTCTTCAACTATGGGCTTGCTAAATTCACCTGCCTACCGCTCTTCTGTGGCTTCCTTATCCTTCAACTTGAAGGCTTCTTCAGCTCGAGCATATCCTTCAGCTCAAGCTAGCAGATTGATAAAATTTCTGGCATACTTCTTTTTCAGAAAAAATAATAAATCATTCTTTTGAAGACCATCCTTCAGCATGGTCATGGCAATAGATTGGTCTAGATTTCGAACCTCGAGGGCAGCAGCATTGATGTGATTGACATAAGCTTAGATTGATTCTTCCTCTTTCTATTTGATGTTAATGAGGGAGTCCGAACCTCATCGGGATGTCGACTACTGATGAAATAAGCCATAAACTAATGGCTCATCTGGTCGAAAGAGAAGATCGTACCCGACTTCAGTGCCAAGTATCAATTTCTTGCTACTTTCTTTAGAGTAGATGGGAAAGCTCGGTATAAGATGACGTTTGGTGCTCCATGGAGCAGCATCATGGTTCGAAAGGCCTCCAGATAGTCGATTGGTTCAGAGGTCCCATTGTAGCTTTCGAATTGGAGAAGCTTGAAGTTTGGTGGGATAGGCTCTTGCATGATTCGAGTAGAGAAATGGGGATCGGTACAGATGTCATCATGGTGAATTGGGGTGACATGGTGGAGTTTCTCAATCTGTCGGTCCGTTTCTTATAATTTTTGATCGAGAACATCATCTCGATCATAGATTCTGAAAGACTTTCAGTTGTAGATGGGGAAAGTTTTTTCTAGAGAGGAATCATGGTCTGAACAGGGATCTTCAGCTCTCTATTTTTTCTTCCCTAGAGTGACGGGTCTGCTGACCCAAGTATGCCTCCTTGGGACTGATTCTTAACACCCCGATGGAGGGTTTTCTAGTGGAGCTACTATTGGGGGTTGTTACGTGGTCTGTACTATTTTGGTGAGGCCTCGAACCTACTGCATTAGCAGGTTAAATTACTCCAGATCTACCATGGCTGCCGACAGAGGGGGGTGAGGTGCTGGTGATGGAGTAGGGATGGGTGAATTTGGCTCAGATTTGGCAGTCAAAGTAGCAGATTGCCAGGTGGTTGTCTTCGTTGGAAGCATTTCTAGGCTAAAAAGATTGAACAAAGATGGATCTCGAAGGGCTAAAAGAAGAAAAGAATCAAGATCGACTGGGCACTTCTTTTAGAACAAGGACTCAAAGTTCCTTCCTCCAGTGCCAATCCTGTTGGTGCAGAATCTGGTTGATGTTGGAATCGAGCTGGAGCTGGAGAAGATGTGGTCACCATTAGAAATCTGCAAGGCAAGTCCTGGCCAGAGTCGAGGTGGTGGCTCCGACAGGACCCTCCAACGATCAAGTCAGCTCTTTTGACCAACAAAAATGGAGTGTTGAAAATATATCCCAAAGCCAATCATCAGTCTATTAATGGTTGGATCATATATTTATAATTATATATAAATTATAAATTAATAAAAGTTATTTTAGTATTTTTCATCATAAATTTTATTGTCTTCTAATGAACTTCTGTGTTGTGATGAAATCCTTAGGACTATCTAGATTTAGCAAAGGAGGATTTATCATTTAGTCCTCAAATAGTTCATGACCAAATGATATGTTGTTACTTAGGATGACATCGTTTATCAAGTATAGATTATTGTGTACCATATAGATTGATTGTCCTCATAACCAAGGAATATTGAGATACTGATATGGTATGCAAGTGAGATGTATGGGTATATCTGTACTAAACGTGATCAATTCTAGGGCTTTTCTTCTATCAAGATTAGCTTTGATGGAATATGGGTATAAATATCCCTCCGATCTGAGATCACCATGGTGACTTTCAAGCAACTCACTATATTTTGGTGTCAGACTATCTAAATTTCTAATTCAGTGATGGAAGGTTTTTAGGCGCAGCCAAGTACTTATGGAGTCGGTGCATGTATCAAGATGAGATTGACCACTCCTGATTTTAGAAGCTATGTTCAATTGTATTTCAATTTAGTAAAATCTTGGCTAGGGTAGTCTTAGTGAGGAGTCATGGGACTAATTACTTTGAGACACGACATGGATGTATTTTCTAAGGTTGATAGTCTAACCCTGAGTCATCTATTACACAGAGGTCATGGGGATGAATTATATAGTAACCATATTTACGTAGGTTCTGAATATTGTAATTGCGATTATTTGATCTATCCAAATGTCGGATATCATTGCTAGATGGTCACTTTGATTAGTATAGAAATTAGTTTCTGTGCTATTGATTTAGGTTCAGATCTGCGGGGTCACACACATTATGAGTTCCTACCTAATCTGATCGTTGATCTAGAGTTCCATTGGTCTAAGACTCTATGGTCAAGAGTCTCACTGGACTGAGACTCTATGACCAAGAGTTCTACTGGATTGGGACTCTAAGTCCTACTTGTTTAGGATTTTTGGATCATGAGTCCTGATAATCTAGGACACTATGATCAAGAGTACCACTAGACTGAGACTCTATGACCAAAAGTTCTACTGGATTAGAACTTTGAGTCCTACTCATCTGAGACTCTCTGATTAAAAATTTCACTAGTCTGGAACTCTATGATCGTAAGTTCAATTCGTTTGGGATACTGGGTTCAAGAGTTCCACTGGTTTAGGACTCTTCAAGAGTTTCATGTTGATAGGACTCTGTTGTCCAATAACCCATTCGATTTGAACTCAGATATTTTTAAAGGATTAATTATTAATTTGATTATTGATTAGCTTAATTTGCTAGAGTGATGAGAATTTAATCAAGTTCGATTGAATTTGATTCGATTGGATTTGACCCGATCAGGTCATGAGATGACCTAATCGCTATGGGAGTTTTGACCCTAATTTGATCGGGACCTAGATCTAATTAATTTTTAATTTAATTAAAATTATATTGGATCAAGCTAAGTCTAATTTGGTTTGATTTAACCTGATTTAATTGGATCTAGATTAATTGGTTTGGTTGAAACCAATTAGGACCAAGTCAAATGAAGTTTGAATTCAAATTCTCCCATGCACCCACCATTTTTAACTTTTCCACTTTGCTTCCCATGCCCTCCCTTTTATTTGTCAAATATTTTTTAAGAAATAATTTATTCACATAGAAGGAGAGTCCTTATACATGTTAAAACCAAGGGAGGGAGCATTGGATAAGGATAAGAGGCTCATTTGATTTTTGAAATCAAGTGAGTGGTTAAAACCTCTCAACCACTCAACTCTTATCATTTTTCATATAGTTTTCCCATGGTATTCATGTGAATAAATTATAAGAATTTTTGTGCATGTAGGATATGGGGTTAGCATTACATGATAAAAATTTTAGAATATTTGGGCATAAGTTCTAGGCAAAAAAAATGGTGAATAGGATCCTATAGCACTTTACTTTTCCCTCATACCTCTCTTCTCTTATGATTTTTACCTCTAAGGATATCCTATTTTTAGATATGATCTAAATAGGGATTATAGATCTAAAAGTTATCTTTCCATAAAAACTTATTTTATATAAAAACTCCATACAAGAAAGGGCATGATAGGATTTTTAGTGTGTCAGAATTTTTGGGCCAAGTGAAATCCTAGATTTGGGAATCTGGGTTTGGGTGGAGAGATTGAGTGTTGTGAGCATTGGATCACCACAAAATTTGAAACACATCTTCATCATCCTCCAATATTTATGTTCTAATCTTTTAGAATAACTAAAAATTAAAAAATATACGATCAATCGGATCGATTGTTATCAGCCATTGAAGGCTCCGACGAGGAGCTAGCACTCTAGTGGGGTTGATCGGGATCAGAAGCTTCGTGTGGATCAATCGTAGAGGTCGGACATATGTGCAACTGTGATGTGATACTAGAATATTATCTAGTAGACTCAGATTGTAGTGATCAACTATCTATGAAAAGGTATTATATTCTGAACGCATTGATGTAGTAAATAGTTTATTATATAATTTTATTTTTAGATCTATTGATGTATGCATGCATATTATATTTAGATTCTAATGTGTAGGGTTAAATAATCTGATATGATCAATAGATAATTAATTAGATTAATTATTTTCTACTACATTATTATTATTTTTGAAATCATTTTTGAAAGTAGCATAGCAAATCCTGCACTATTTTCTTCAATTGGTATCAGAGCAAGGTTCTTTAAACATGATATGCTTGCATATTTAGATTAATAATTTAAATTTAATCTAAATATTGATCTAATAATTAGAATAATTAGATCTAAAAAATTAAAATTCAGATCGCATGGACTGCAGATTATCCTACTGTAGGGTTTATCTCCTACAGTAAAAAGATTATCCTAGTATGTTGTTGCTCTATATCATTAATCATGAAATTACTAGATTTAATCTAATATTTTTATGATTTAATTAGACTTTAATTTGATTAATGATCATGAATACATAATTAGATAAAGTTTGATTCATGATTTAATGATTATGTAGTATACATAGTTTTAGATTAAACCCTATAATTAGTATTGTTTGTGAATTGAGATGATTTAATTTTGAAATGAGTCAAGTCAATTGGTGAACAATGCTAAGTTGTAAAGAATCTTTCAAAATTAAAAAATATTTTTGAAATATCGAATCCTAACTCTCAGCCCATAAACTTAATTAAAAAATTAAGTATAATGATTTAGTATCTAGAATTATGAATTAAAACTCTAAGTCATTAATCATAAACTTATGGATTATTGGGTTAGCTGAATTAGGTCCATAAATTAGGTTAGACCGAAGGTTAGTTAAAAGGTAGACTAATTTAGAGTAATAGATCAAATCTAATTAAATATTAATTTAGATTAGATCAAGGACTCTATAGACTCAATTACAATAGTTGTAGTTGGTCAAGTCCATTCCATTAACAAGGATCAAATGGACTTGATTCAAGGCTACGCGGTCGAATCCAAAATTACTAGATTGATCAAATTAAAACTAATGAACCGGATGATGTCTGAGATAAGTTTGACAATTTGACCAGTGGTTTTTAATTAGGAGCTACTCGCACTGATTCGATCTTTGATGAGTTAATGGCATATCCCTTCCATTGATCTCGCTTACCTGGCCATCCTGGTGAGTTAGATTTTGAATAGATCACTTGGTGATTCGGGCTCATCCATGTCTATTAGGTAAGTCAGTCTGACTGATTTAGGTGCTCCTAATGCCAGCTTAGATTGGATTCTTTTCTGACTTAGTGAAGTCAGTGGAAGGATCAAAATTGACTTACTGAATTTTCTTAAATTAGTTAACTAAATTCTTTAAAATTATTAGATCCTTAAAAATAAAATAGTTACATAAATAACTAAATCATAGCCTCCTATTAAGTTGACTGATAATGGGTTCATTAGTATAATGATCATTGGAGGCCCAAAGGCCTGATGATTATTGACTGATGAAATTATCATTCATAAAATGATAATTTAGTTAAATCTTTCTAATGGTGGTTAGGTTGGTCGACTAAAATCGGATCTGATCATTTATTGGTTAGATAAGACCAAATATGGTCATGTTAATGGTTGGACCGAATCGAACCTTTTTTAGTGGAGGCCAAAGCCTACTGATTAGGTCTATGCGGTAAAATCAATGTTACTAGAAGTTGTTTAGAAAAATAATTAATTTTGAATCTACCCATAGGTGCACATGGGTTGACCAACCAAAGTTGGGCTCATGTGTAGTCTATGTGGATTCTAGTATCCATAAGGAATTAGAGTAATTTCTCGAATTGGAGATAGAGGCTATCAATTCGTATAAAATAATGGAAGGACCTTTAGACTAAAGTCTAAGTCTTTAGGATTAATAATTCATATACTAATTAGGTTTGGTTTTCCTTTTTGTGCAGACATGGTCACTAACCTATTGCTCCGATCATTATTAGACCATGATAAATTAAAGGAACCCAACTACGATAGCTGGTATCGTAAATTAAAAATCATCCTGAAGCATGAGCAGATCCTTTATGTGGTAATGGATCGAGCACCTGAGGAGCCAACTCCGAATGCTAGGAGAGCAATCCGAGATACTTATCTGAAGTAGCTCAATGACCGCATCATCGTTCGATGTATAATGCTAGCGGCAATGAATGACGAGTTCAACCATAGGTTTGAAAATGCCCAGCCATAGGAGATGCTTCAAATATTAAATGACTCTTTTGACATGTCGGACGACATTGAAAGGCACAAAATAAGTTATGCCATTTTCAATGCTCGGATGAGGGACGGGGCCTCAGTCATCGATCATGTATTGTACATGATCGAGATGATTGAGCACCTTAGCAAGTTGGGCTTTTTCCTACACAAGCAGCTCGGTAAAAATGTGGTCCTTAATTCTTTGCCCAAGTCCTTCCTCCCCTTTCTAACTCATTTTAGATTGACAAAGCCTGCAGTGAACTACCATGGCTTGTTGGGGTTGCTACAGAACTTTGAGAAGGATCACCAACTCCATAAGGAGACGGTGAATGTAGTGGGAGGGTCTTCTTCTAGTCATTAACCTTTTAAGAAAGGAAAGAAGAATAAGAAGAAGAAAAATAAGAAGGTGCGGTCGCATGCTAGAACGACTATACAGGGTTAGACCAAGAAGTGCAACCTCGACCAAAGTC
Organism: Cocos nucifera; assembly: GCA_006176705.1. Taxonomy (NCBI): domain Eukaryota; kingdom Viridiplantae; phylum Streptophyta; class Magnoliopsida; order Arecales; family Arecaceae; genus Cocos; species Cocos nucifera. Next base: position 152,275 of record QRFJ01000156.1, on the reverse strand, counting down.
AGGTAGAGCGCTTCTTCTGCAAGAAGCAGGGGCACTGAAAGAGGAACTTGTTAGATATATGTGCCCTAGAAGCCAGAATTGGCTGACACTTGTAATACACTTCTAGGGGCAAAATTGTAATTTTGACTATAATTTAATGAAATGGGTTATTTCCTATCACACATGTGTATTTAGTGTCTGTGATACATCCTTTGAGTTAATGATAATGATAATTCATATTTTCAAGAGTTGAAAATTTAAGACATGAATAATCATTATTAATTCATAAATAGCTCCCGACCATAGGATCATCACGAGGATGGTGATTGATCCGGAAGGTTGGTGTACGATCGCTTCTCTTTAGTAGATGAGTCTTGAGTCTACGGTGTGGAGACACCGGAGCGAGAGTACAGGTACTCGTTAGAGAACGAGGGCACTGAGCGTGACCACCTCGAGTAGTCATTAGGAAGTCTACCTTCTCGTCAATGACTGACTCGATGCTGCAGTAGTGTGTCTGGTTCTTTGACCTGAGATGCATCGGCAGTTCACCTTGAGGGTGTTATAGTTTGACTACACCATTACTCGGTCTCCTAGCCATATGGAACCCTGAGGTGTATGTTGGCTATAGCATGTTCATTGTAGGAACTGGATTGCATCAAGATGGAATCTATCTACCTCGGTGGTAGAGGAGTAGCCCTATGATGATCATGAGAATCAAGTCCAGAAATCCATGGCCATGGTAGAGTGAAATAATAGAAAGAGTTTCTATTTAGATTTTCACATTGGACTCGAATCGAATGATTACATCATATGACAGAGACTAGGGTTTGACGAGTTCACCTTAACCCTAATCTGATCGGGGCTCAAGATAGAAGAACTTGAATCACACAGGTAGCTGCACCAAGAGGTTCGCATTCAGCTCTGATGGGTTGCCACCATATACTGCTAGGTGTCACTGGTGGATTTTGGGAGCAATTAGAATGATTTAGATGATCGATCATTCTAGCTGTTCGAATCAGAAGAGTTCTGATCCATCGAAAGGAGTTTCGATGATGTCTATGATAGAGATCATGACATATCCCATTACCATACAGAACTGAACCTAACTGGGTCACACAAACAAGGGTTTGAATCTGGTGATCATCAATTGAACTGATCTAGTTCAATTGATCTGAATGAGATTCAATTAGGTTCAAGGAAATCGTGCTAGCACTCGATTGAACCTAACGTTCTTCTTTTACTATCATAAATAAGTTGTCCTGACTGAGCCAAAGGAGTTTGTGCTCAATCAGAGGCCTTCATATGGTCTGACTGGAGGTTGTCCAAGTCAGAATAGGTTGTCTTATTTGTAAGACATTACCTGCCATTTTTGGTCACCTGCCATTTCTTGTTCTTTGACTTTGGTCAAAAGTCTACCTTTGACTGGTCAAATGTTGACCATTGACCCTTTGACTTTTGACCACATGTCATGCACCTATTGGAGAGCTGGTGGGGGCCTGTCCCCCTGCCAGAACCTGGCAAGGAGAAGGGCGCACGCCAAGGGTGGCGTGAGCCCAAGTAGGAGGCGCCTAGGAGTCCTTGTTGGACAAGGACTCCACCTCCCTTTTGGATTCCAATCAGAGTTCTACTAAGAATCCAGTTTGACTGGTCTTAGGCGCCCTCTAAGGAGGAATCCAGGGGTCTCTATTCCAACCAATCAGATTTAGATCTGATTTCACAAAGGGTTGTGATTGGTTGAGAGGAAGAGGAGTTGGATCACAAGAGGTCTATAAATAAGACCCTGCGCCCAACCCTAAATAAAAAAAGTGAATGCAATTGAGAAACCCCATGCCCCAAGGCTGCCTCTCCCCTCCTTCTCCATGCCATAGTCTCTTCTCCCCTTGCTCTCCACGTCCAAAAGTGTTTTGGACTTAGGTTGGTGCGATTCAGATCAAGGAAAGGCGATCAAAAGCAAGAAGGCTGCGCTGCTGCAAAAGGACGACTGCAGATCTTCAAAAGAGTTTTGAAGATCCTCCAGATCAGATCCAGATCTGATTTTTGGAGGTGTGATAGAGAAGAAGAGGATCTCCAGATCCAACCCGAGTGGATACCGGTAGAGGCCAGGCGCTTGCGTGGCTAAGATCCAGAACCTTCCGCTGCAATCAGGATCATCTACAGGGTAATAGGATTACCCAAATCAGGTAAATTAAATTTGATTTAATTTATCTTATTTTATTTTATTTATTAAAATAATAAGAATCAGATCTGAAATATATCAAGATCTGATTGAGATCAAGAGAAAATTTTTGAAATATATCTCTTGATCTAATCAGATCTGGACGAACCTGGACCGGGAAATCAGGATTTCCCTTCAACTGGTATCAGAGCCATGGTTCTAAAATTGTTTAGATCTGATTTTAATTTTATTTTAATTAGAAAATAAAGTGATTTCAGATGTCACATGAGATGTGATCAGATCTGAAATCAGAAAAATTAAAATTAAATGATTTGGATCTAAGAACATGAAGATATGCATGACTAGTTCTAGAATAGAATAGTTCTATAGAATAGTTTTGCATGTCTTTGATTTAATCCGATTAAATCATATTTTAGATCTTCTTATTTACTATTTTCTGATATTATAAGTGTTATAATAACATCTGATAAACAGCAAATAAAAATTATTTAATTTTAAATATCATATGAGATATGATAGATGCATGACTAGACTAGTTGTAGAATAGTTCTACATAATTGTCTAGATTAGAATTTATTTTGATTAGATCAATTTAAATCTAATTTTTTAGATTATTATGTGATAATTTAGATCTGAAAACATGCATGATTTGATACATGAGATGTATGCAAAATATGCCTTGATTAGATCTAAATTTGTATATGAGATATATGATATAGATCTATAACTGTTTTGTAGTATTGAAATGTTCCTGATTAAGGCGTTCCTCTTGGCCGTCCGGTCATAAGAACGAAGAAGGGTTTAAAGGCCCTCTCTTCCCATTCGATGGGGTGTTCTTATGACGTGTAGGGGTGCTGCGTGTTCGTCCTTAATCAGAAACCCAAAACTTACTTTCTGCAAAACCCTAGATCCTGAAACCCTAGGATTTATTGTGCATATTTTGTTTATGAACCCAACTTAATTAAGAATTAAGTTTATGGAATATTAATTAGGTCTAAAATTGAGAATTTCAGATCTAAGACATATTCATAATACTGGGTTCGGGCTTGGGTAGCTCAATTAGGTCTAAGCGGTTGATCAAACCGAATCAAGAGTTGGTTAGATGGGATCAACAATGCTTAAATTGACCAGCCTAATAGGATTAAGTCTGGGTCAAGATCGAGTCACGATCAAGCAAGACCTAATTAGGCTCAGAGGTTAGAGTCTGGATTGTAGGCTAACCCAATTGGTTCTGACTCAACAATTTGGTGTCTAAGGTAAGTTTGGCACAGACGACCGACTGGTTTTTAATTGGAAGCTACTCGACCTGAATGCGTTCTTGTGCGAGTTAACGGCATATTCCTTCCACCGGTCTCACTTACCTGGCCATATCTGTTGACACAGTTCTGATCTGAGGTGGTCAATAATCCGAGCTGACCCATGCCACTAGGTAATTGGTATCAGAGCAAGGTTTCTTAAACATTGATATGCTTGATTATTATGATATATAATTTAAATTTAATTCTAAATATTGATCTAATAATTTAGAATAATTAGATCTAAAAAATTAAAATTCAGATCGCAGTACTGCAGATTATCCCTATGTAGGGTTTATCTCCTACAGGTAAAAAGATTTCCTAGTATGTTGTTGCTCTATATCATAATCATGAAATTACTAGATTTAATCTAATATTTTTATGATTTAATTAGACTTTAAATTGATTAATGATCATGAATACATAATTAGATAAAGTTTGATTCATGATTTAATGATTATGTAGTATACATAGTTTTAGATTAAACCCTATAATTAGTATTGTTTTGTTGAATTGAGATGATTTAATTTTGAAATGAGTCAAGTCAATTGGTGAACTAATGCTAAGTTGTAAAGAATCTTTCAAAATTAAAAAATATTTTTGAAATATCGAATCCTAATCTTCAGCCCATAAACTTAATTAAAAAATTAAGTATTAATGATTTTAGTATTTAGAATATGAATTAAAACTCTAAGTCATTAATCATAACTTATGGATTATGTGGTTAGCTGAATTAGGTCCATAAATTAGGTTAGACCGAAGGTTAGTTAAAAGGTAGACTAAATTAGAGTAATAGATCAATCTAATTAATATTTAATATAGATTAGATCAAGGACTCTATAGACTCAATTACAATAGTTGTAGTTGTCAGTCCATTCCATTAACAAGGATTCAAAATGGACTTGAATTCAAGCTACGCGGTCGAATCCAAAATTACTAGATTGATCAAATTTAAAACTAATGACCGGATGATGTCTGAGATAAGTTTGAACAATTGACCAGTGGTTTTTAATTAGGAGCTACTCGCACTGATTCGATCTTTGATGAGTTAATGGCATATCCCTTCCATTGATCTCGCTTACCTGGCCATCCTGGTGAGTTAGATTTTGAATAGATCACTGGTGATTCGGGCTATCCATGTCTATTAGGTTAAGTCAGTCTGACTGATTTAGGTGTGCCTAATGCCAGCTTAGATTGGATTCTTTTTCTGACTTAGTGAAGTCAGTGGAAGGATCAAAATTGACTTACTGAATTTTCTTAAAATTAGTTAACTAAATTCTTTTAAATTATTAGATCCTTAAAAATAAAATAGTTACATAATAAACTAATCATAGCCTCTATTAAGTTGACTGATAATGGGTTCATTAGGTATAATGATCATTGGAGGCCCAAAAGGCCTGATGATTATGACTGATGAAATTATCATTCATAAAATGATAATTTAGTTAAATCTTTCTAATGGTGGTTAGGTTGGTCGACTAAAAATCGGATCTGATCATTATTGGTTAGATAAGACCAAATATGGTCTATGTTAATGGTTTGGACCGAATCGAACCTTTTTTTGGAGGCCAAAGCCTACTGATTAGGTCTATCTGGGTAAAATCAATGTTACTAGAAGTTGTTTAGAAATAATATTAATTTGAATCTACCCATAGGTGCACATTGGGTTGACCAACCAAAGTTGGGCTCATGTGTAGTCTATGTGGATTCTAGTATCCATAAGGAATTAGAGTAATTCTCATTGGAGATAGAGGCTATCAATTCGTATAAAATAATGGAAGGGACTTTAGACTAAAGTCTAAAGTCTTTAGGATTAATAATTCAATATACTAATTAGTTTGGTTTTCCTTTTTGTGCAGACATGGTCACTAACCTATTGCCTCCGATCATTATTGACGCATTGATAAATTAAAGGAACCCAACTACGATAGCTGGTATCGTAAATTAAAAATCATCCTGAAGCATGAGCAGATCCTTTATTGTGGTAATGGATCGAGCACCTGAGGAGCCAACTCCGAATGCTAGGAGAGCAATCCGAGATACTTATCTGAAGTAGCTCAATGACCGCATCATCGTTCGATGTATAATGCTAGCGGCAATGATGGACGAGTTCACAATAGGTTTTGAAAATGCCCAGCCATAGGAGATGCTTCAATATTAAATGCTTCTTTTGACATGTCGGACGACATTGAAAGGCACAAATATAAGTTATGCCATTTCAATGCTCGCGATGAGGACGGGGCCTCAGTCATCGATTCATGTATTGTACGATCGAGATGATTTGAGCACCTTAGCAGTTGGGCTTTTTCCTAACACAAGCAGCTCGGTAAATGTGGTCCTTAATTCTTTGCCCAAGCCTTCCTCCCCTTTCTAACTCATTTTAGATTGACAAAGCCTGCAGTGAACTACCATGGCTTGTTGGGGTTGCTACGAACTTTGAGAAGGAATCACCAACTCCATAAGGAGACGTGAATGTAGTGGGAGGGTCTTCTTCTAGTCCATTAACATTTTAAGAAAGGAAAAGAGAATAAGAAGAGAAAAATAAGAAGGTGCGGGGTCGATGCTAGAACGACTATACAGGGTTAGACCAAGAAGTGCAACCTCGACCAAAGTCAGGTGAGCGCTTCTTCTTGCAAGAAGCAGGGGCACTGAAGAGGAACTTGTTAATATATGTGCCTAGAAGCCAGAATTGGCTGACACTGTGTATACACTTCTAGGGGCAAAATTGTAATTTTGAACTATAATTTAATGAAATGGTGTTATTTCTATCACACATGTGTATTTAGTGTCTGTGATACATCCTTTGAGTTAATGGTAATGATAATTCATATTTTCAAGAGTTGAAAATTTAAGACATGAATAATCATTATTATCTCATAAATAGCTCCCGACCATAGGATCATCACGAGGATGGTGATTGATCCGGAAGGTTGGTGTACGATCGCTTCTCTTTAGTAGATGTGTCTTGAGTCTACGGTGTGGAGACACCGAAGCGAAAGTTACAGATACTCTTGAGAACGAGCACTAAGCGTGACCACGTAGTAGTCATTAGGAAGTCTACCTTCTCGTCAATGACTGACTCGATGCTGCAGTTGTGACTCTGAGATGCATCGGCAGTTCACCTTGAGGGTGTTATAGTTTGACTACACCATTACTCGGTCTCCTAGCCATATGGAACCCTGAGGTATATGTTGGCTATAGCATCTTCATTGTAGGAACTGGATTGCATCAAGATGAATCTATCTACCTCGGTGGTAGAGGAGTAGCCCTATGATGATCATGAGAATCAAGTCCAAAAATCCATGGCCATGGTAGAGTGAAATAATAGAAAGAGTTTCTATTTAGATTTTCACATTGGGACTCGAATCGAATAATTAATCATATGACAGAGACTAGGGTTTGACGAGTTCACCTTAAAACCTAATCTGATCGGGGGCTCAAGATAGAAGAACTGAATCACACATAGGTAGCTGCACCAAGAGGTCACATTCAGCTCTTGATGGTTGCCACCATATACTGCTAGTGTCACTGGTGGATTTTGGAGGCAATTAGAATGATTTAGATGATCGATCATTCTAGCTGTTCGAATCAGAAGAGTTCTGATCCATCGAAAGGAGTTTCGATGATGTCTATGATAGAGATCATGACATATCCCATTACCATACAGAACTGAACCTAACTAGTCACAGTTTATTACATAGTTTTATTTTCAGATCTATTGATGTATGCATGCATATTATGTTTAGATCCTAATGTATAGGATTAAATAATCTAAGATGATTAGTAGATAATTAATTAGATTAATTATTTTTTATTGCATGATTGCTATTTTTGAAATAATTTTTGAAAGTAGCATAGCAAACCCTGCACTATTTTCTTCATGGAGTGCTCAGAAAAGAAAGTAGCGGAGTTTGGAGAAGGAGAAGAGAGCTCTCAAGAGAAACATATTTGGAGGATCCTTTTTATAGGCGAAGCCTGTAATAAACTAAGAGCGATAGCCATAACCATCTGGTAGTGGGCCGCTCGGAGCCGTGTGGAGTTTATCATGGAGAGTAGCGTCTGTTGTCATGACGTACCAGTTCGTTGGGATTTAATAGTTGAAGTTCAGAGAAGTAGATGTTGATCAATGAAGAACTTTGAGTTATATCAGTTCCAGAGGAGTTCAGACTCTCCTAAGATAGTCTGTGTGTGGGTTGGTCCATGCTGTGTATAGAACCAAATTCGCATAGACAAGGAGATCCTTCTGGGCGACTGCAGGAAGTTCGATCGAAAGAGATTCGAAAGCTCTGCGACTAAAAAAATCTTGAAGAAAGTCTGCTGGAGAAGAATCTGAAAGTAGTTCTACTGGAAGGAGAAGCCCGGCTGAAGGAAAAGAACTCTAAAAATAATCCTATTGGAGAATTCTGGAAGGAGGTCCACTGAAGAAGTGAATACATAACAATGGATCCCCTCTTAGTTGATGTAAGAAGTTTGGATGGATGTGGGTTAATGGAAAAGAAATTAGCTAGTGTTAGAGAGGAGATGGGGAGGACGTCAGTTGGAGAGAATTTTCCTTAAAGGAGCGGAAGGGGATCTGCTTGGAGAAAGTCTATTTATTTATTCCTTCGAGGCTCGGCCACCTTCGAGGCCATTTGGAGGCTGATACAAAGGAGACGAGATCCTTTTTCCTGCATATTCAGAGTTCTTGATGCAGGAATCCCAAGGTCTGCTACTCTTAGTATATTATAGGAGTTCGTTTGGAGAGGAGTTCCGTTGATCCGATGTTGGTCTAATATTAAACAGCTTAGATGGCTTTTTGCTAGGAAGAGATTCAAAGAGCGCTAAGGTCGGCCAAATCAAGCCATAATTAGACCTATTACTCAGCTGCTTGGAGGCTGTCATCACTGTTTAAGTTTGTCCAAGTGAAATCTACAATGCCCTGTAAGTTTTGGAGATACCCGAAGAAACTAGAAATCTGAATGAAGAAGATCGGTCAAAAAATTCAAATTGGAGATTTGCAGTTTCAATGCCCGAGCATAAATTCTTCACCGGCCAGAATCAGGCATGGCTGCCTTCGCTGGATGAAGTCATCTGAAGGCTCGATATCCCATTAGACTTCGGCAGGAAAAGGGTTTACACCCAACACTAGGGAAGCAAAAGACTACACCTATGCAATGAACAGCAAGGAAGCAAAGGGCTTCACTTTTTATTCCATCCCACTGATTTTTTTTTTTAATTTTTGATAGACCCTGACAAGTCATACAAATCTATCTAGTATGAATACATCCAATAAAATCAAAATGTAAAATATCATGAAAGGGTGGATCTTATGGTCGTATAATTAGCCCACAACACATTGCCAAGATGTTATGCCACAAAGAGACAACCAGCCCACAACTCTATTTGCTGCATGATAGACATGACTGGCTTGAAAGGTGGTGCAATCCCTCCAAAAATGCCAAATATCCTAGATCAGGAGGTGCTATCTGCTACCCCAAATTGCCTTTGGATCCAACCAATCATATATAGTAGCAAAGAAGCTACCACTAAAGAGACAACCAGCCCACAACTCTATTTGCCGCATGATAGACATGACCGGCTTGAAAGGTGGTGCAATCCCTCCAAAATTGGAAAATGTCCTTAGATCACGAGGTGTCTATCTGCTACCCCGAATTGCCTTTGGATCCAACCAATCATATATAGTAGCAAAGTCCCCCTCCTAGAGAATAGAATTAGTCCATTGACAGACATAGCTAACACCCACCGAAGCAAATCAACTTGGCTCTCAGGATGGTGGTATCATGTATTTGACTGCCTACAATGGTAATGAATGGAGAGTCAGGGCCTCTAATCACAAATCTGGCGTCTCCTCTACTACCACCATTAGGTATACTACCAATAAAGTTCACTTTGAGAAAGCTTGGGTATGGGGAAGCAAAAGACTACACCTATGCAATGAACAGCAAGGAAGCAAAGGGCTTCACTTTTTATTCCATCCCATTGATTTTTTTTTTTATTTTTGATAGACCCTGACAAGTCATTCAAATCTATCTAGTATGAATACATCCAATAAAATCAAAATGTAAAATATCATGAAAGGGTGGATCTTATGGTCATATAATCAGCCCACAACACATTGCCAAGATGTTATGCCACGAAGAGACAACCAGCCCACAACTCTATTTGTTGCATGATAGACATGACTGGCATGAAAGGTGGTGCAATCCCTCTAAAAATGCCAAATGTCCTGGATCAAGAGGTGTTGTCTGCTACCCCAAATTGCCTTTGGATCCAACCAATCATATATAGTAGCAAAGTCCCCCTCCAAGATGCTATGCCACTAAAGAGACAACCAGCCCACAACTCTATTTGCCGCATGATAGACATGACTGGCTTGAAAGGTGGTGCAATCCCTCCAAAATTGGAAAATGTCCTTAGATCAGGAGGTGTCTATCTGCTACCCCGAATTGCCTTTGGATCCAACCATTCATATATAGTAGCAAAGTCCCCCTCCTAGAGAATAGAATTAGTCCATTGACAGACATAGCTAACACCCACTGAAGCAAATCAACTTGGCTCTCAGGATGGTGGTATCATGTATTTGACTGCCTACAATGGTAATGAATGGAGAGTCAGGGCCTCTAATCACAAATCTGGCATCTCCTCTACTACCACCATTAGGTATACTACCAATAAAGTTCACTTTGAGATAGCTTGGGTATGGGGCCTCCAAAGTGATGAACATCATTTGGATCACTACATCAGCTTATGAGGAGTCCCAGATGTCTAAGTTGAGTGGCGAGCTGGATGAACTCATCTAGTTCAAGGATGAACCCAACCGGGATGGGAATGAACTAGAACCATGTGAGGGGATGTTGACTCATTCTCCTTCCTTTCTTGTTGCCCCCATTTTGTAGCCCTAGGTTCCTTGCCACTAGCCCCCTCCACTTCCATGAGCCCTAGGATGGCCCTTTCCAAGGTAAGATTCACAAAGCTATGCAGCTAGATGGAGGGATCATAGGTCACCATAGCCAGGACCAGCAAAGAAAATCTACATTCAACATCCTTGTGGCTAATCCTATTGAAAAAAATACCTCAAAGTTTGACACATAATAGCCCAGAAAGAAGTCCATGACGAGGAGAACAACCCATAGTAGCATGCAGTACAGCAAGAGGCCCAGCCCACAGTGCATAGGCCTGCAGTTTCATGTAGCTTGCAACAGTCAACGGCCTGCAACACACATGGCCCAAGCGCGTGCATGGCCTAAGCACATGCACGGCCCAAGCGGGCGAGGCCCAGCGTGCGTGGGCATGGGTGGACCATGTGGTCCATGCACAATCTACATGCTAGTGAAGCCTATCATGCGGTTCACATGCAGGGTGTTGACTGTTTAGAGGCTCACTATAATTTCACCTGGTTCAGGGGAGTTTTCACATGGCTTGTTGCATGATTGTGCGATCGGATGGCTCCAAAGGCTCACAGGCATGATTGGATGGTCAAAAAAATTTTTTGAATCTATTTAGGCTCTATTACCAAGTGGGACTTAGTTTTAGGCCTTTATAAGGGCCTGATGGCCTATGGGTTGCAAAGAGTAGACCGTGGTTCAGTAGAACACCTGTGAGCAGTAGCAAACTATGGAGAGAAGTCGGTAGAGAGTAGAAGCAAAGGTGCTTTGGGCAAATTATCAGACAGCGATCAGAGCTATAAGGGGTCTCCTAGAGAGAGAGCTTTGTGAGGGAGAGTACTTGTTGAGAAAAAGGAATTAATATATGAGTTGAGAGTGTATGATCTTCTCTTATAATTTTTTTTTTATAGTGAATCTTGCATGTGCCGTAAAAGTAAGTATTGACTTAATTCATATATTTGATTATATTCTTTTATTTATTTCTTCTTCTTTTTATAGCGGTATCGACATCATCACCTATGTTATGATCCTAAACTTGGGAGATCGTATTCTGCATGAGGGATCTTCTTAAGAGGTGGTATCAGAGCAAGTGCTATCACGATAATTGATATCAAAGCAAGATCATACAAGAGTGCTAGATTAAAGTGGTATTGATCAAGATTGAAGAAAATGGAGAAGAAAAGCTCAATTAAGATGGAGATAAATCGATTTGATGGAAAGAATAATTTCTTCTTGTGGTAAGTGAAGACGAAGAATGTGCTTACCCAACATGGGTTGATTAAAGCTCTCTTATATGAGAAAATATCAATTACCACGGAGATGAAGGATTAAAGATAACTCTAGATGCAGGTGGTGAGTATGATCTGCTTGTACTTGATGGATGATGTAGTGATCCATGTACTTAGCGAGACTTCTCTGATGGTGATGTGGTCAAAGCTCGAAGAGATGTACATAACTAGATCACTCACCAACACTCTCTTTCTCTGAAAGCAGTTCTATTAGCTGCAAATGAGCGAGAGGCACAGCATGCAACAGCATCTCAGTAACTTTGAAAAGATTCTCACCGACCTTCTCAACATTGGTGCAAAGATTGAGGAGAAGACTAGGGTATTAGTCTTGCTTTCATTATTTTTTCTTTTTTTATCTTTGGTGACTGCTCTTCTTATAGAAAAAGACACCTAAGATAGAAGAGGGAACTTCTATACTTTTCTAGAATAAGATTCTCAGGTGAAAGAACCGACCCTCGAGTTTAGGTGGTGACTCGACTATGACGGTAAGTGAAGGTGGTGGTGGCAGAAGATAAAATGACAGAGGATCGCAATGTGGATGATCCAAGTCCAAGTCAAGGGACTCCAGCAAGATCAGATGCTCTTGGTATGATGAGTTGGGGCATTATGTCAGAGATTGCCCATAACTCAAAGATCGGACGAAGGCTACTATGGTGGTGATCCAAAATAGTGATAGTGATGAGATCGATGATGCGCTTATAGTCTTAGATGAGGTATTTACTTCTTTCCAATAGTGAATTTTAAATTTTACATATTCACATCATGTTTGTTGCGGAGAAGAGCTATTTGACTTTCTAGAGAGTAGCGAGGATACTGTTTATTTACTAGATGGATCGAACTATGTGATCAAGAAAATCGAGACTGTCAGCTTATAGATACATGATGGAGCAGTGAGAAAATTGAGTGAGATCCAATATATATTTAGTTTCAAAAAGAATCTTATTTCACTGAGCAGACTGAATTCAAGCAACTACAATTAGAGAGCTGATGATGAAATCCTGAAAGTCATGCATGGCAATAGGATTATCTTAAGAAAAAAAGTATAAAGGATACTACCTCTTGGTAGGGAGCTCAGCATAAGGTGGAGCTCCAAGTGCAGATAGATCAGATATAAGACGAGAGACTCAGTAGAATGATGGGCGATGTCCAAGGATGAAGTTTCTATTTCCGTAGGAGGCTACCCCAAGTAGGTCTCAGGTTAGATAGAACATAGCATATAATGAAGATAGGATCGAGCGGCATGGCTTGACTTTCATGTTTTTCCATCCATGAGTTGATAGGTATTTTCCCCAGGGCATGGAGGCGAGATCTGTGAGATCATCCAAAAAGCTCATAAGATTAGGTAGAGGCCGAACGTCCAGTCGAGATAGAGATTGTTAAGAAAAATACTTCAAAATTGGGCCCACAATAGCTTAGAAGAAAGTCTATAATGAGGAAAATAGCCCACGGTAGCACGCAGCGTAGTAGGAGGTCTAGGCCACAGTGCATAGGCCTACAAAGCAGCTCGTAGGCTCGCATAGCCTGCAAGCCCATGTGGCCTATAGCAGCACGTGGCCTATAGCATGTGCGGCCCAGGCGTGCACATGGCCAAGGTGGGGGAGGCCCTACGCGTGCAAGCGCAGGCTTAGTGCCCTAGGGCATGGTTGGATTGTGCAGTCCATGAGCGGTCCATGCTCCAGCGAAGCCTATCACGCGGTCCATGCCCTATGCATGGACCGCTTAGAGGCTCCTCATGATTTTACATGGTCTAGGGAGTTTTTGTATGGATTTTTATGTGATTGCATGATCAGACAGCTTCAGAAACTCGCAGGCATGATCAGATGGCTAGAAACAATCTCTGAATCTTGTTTAGGCTCTATTACTGAGTGGGACTTGATTTTAGGCTTTGATAAGGGTTTGATGGCTTGTGAGTTGTAGAGGGCAGACCGTGGTTTGATAAAAGACCTATGGACAGTAGCAAACCATAGAGAGAAGTTGGTAGAGAGCAAAAGCAGGGGTATGTTAGGCAGACTATCAGGCAGCGGTCAGAGCTGTAGGGGGTCTTCTAGAGAGAGAGCTTTGTGAGGAAGAGTGCTTCTTATTGAAAGAGAGGGATTGAGATTTGAAGGTTGAGAGTATGTGATCTCTTGTAATTTTTTCTTTTTTCATAGTAAATCTTGTATGCGCCATGAAGATAAGTATTAATTTAATCCACGTATTTAATTATATCTTTTTATTTATTTTTTTTTTTCTATTGCGGTATCAACATCATCACCGGCATTTTGATCCTGGACTTGAAAAATTCGTATTCCATACGAGAGATCATTCCAAGAGGTGATGTCAGAGTAAGTGGTATCATGACAAATCCTTTCACATTGATAGTAAAACAAAGAGACATTCGCATACACAGAAGCCTACCAGAACACCCTAGCCCGTCCCTTAATCAGGATCTGGCTTAAGGGGTTATCTCCATGTTAACCCTCACATAACCAGGCTTCTATAACTGATCTGCGAACCCATCCATAGCAAGCAGTCAGCCAGCCGCCGCAGTGATGCTGAAGATTCTGCCATTGTCCCGGTACTCCAACGGCAACATCCACAATCTTTACTAGACCATCGTGGTCTTAACAATGTGTGATCCAGGAACACACGACTCCATGGCGATTAACAACACAGCAATCAGGCAGGAGCCACCAAAAAAAGCAGCATTCCGAATATCCTCTAATTTGAATCAAAAAACAATGTGCTCTTTAGCATGGAGAAAGGGCTTCACCTCATATTGGAGCTTTTTTTTTTTTTTTTTTTTTTTTTTTTTTTTTTTTAAGTGAGGTTGGAGGCTGAGAAAGCGGCCACCTCTGTATTGATCACCTAAAGGAAGATGCAACCAAAGGAGTAAAAAGAAAGTAAAGTAGCGGATAAGAAAGAGATCACCTAGCCAAATTGACACCCAAAGGAGACAAAAGTTAAGGGATCACCCCGCAAACCAGCATCCAGAGAGATCATGGGTGATCACCCATCCAAGGAATTCCTCAATCTTCCCAGCTTGTGCCATAGCTTTGTATGGTCAACAAGTTGTGTTGCCTTACAGAGTACATACCAAGAGTTGAAACACTGAAATGCTTGCCCATGCCTATTTAAAAACAATCTTTAGTTCCTCTCCCTCCAGCAAGACCATGAGAATGCTCCAATCAACATCAAGACTACAGGAAGAGCAGATTTTGAAAAGTTTTTGACTCTCCAATCCAAACAAAGATTTTCAAAGGTGCTATGATTCGGGAGAACACCTAGCAACCGACAAACAAATCTCCATAAGAGAGCAAAAAAACTACAATCAGAGAATAAATGATCTGAAGTTTCATTTGGGCAATTACATAACAAATAACCACCCAAATGTCTCCCAATTTTGGGTTCAATAAAACCTCCTGGTTTTAAGCCTCTTCTTCCATCCAAGCCAGAGGAAACACTTAATTTTTGAGTGGCACAGGGGTAGTACACAAAACCAGGGCGAATTTGCACAGTACTCCTCTTGAAGCAGTGAAACGATAGTGGGAGGCACAATTGAAGAACTTGCTGATGGTCAATTTCTAGGTCAATTTAACATCCTCTTCATTTAAAACTACGGACTAAAGCAAGGATAGCAGGGAGCCACATTGTTGTTGAATATTCACAGGTGAGTCGTAGAAGGCTTGAATCTCCAGCTTATTACCCCCCAGTTGAAGAAATCTGGGACATCACTATTTTTTTTTTGTAACTGTGAGCATACGACTCCGGAAAGATTGATTTTAGTGGGGCGTCAAAAATCCAACTGTCTTTCCAAAAGGAGGTCTGCCGGCCATTGCCAACTTTATATCGACGTCAATTCCAGAATGCAGGTAAAGATCTAACAACATCTTTCCAAAAATTTGAACATCTCCTAGGAGGCTTCCAGCAACTAGAAAGTTTTATCTTATTGTGATAGGCCAGCTCAATTTGTGGCCTCCAAACTCCCTTATCGTTAACCAAATATCTCCATCCCCATTTTGCCAGAAGTGCTTCATTAATGAAACAAGAAATGTCTTTGATAGCTAGACCGCCCTCCTCTTTTCGCAAGCAGACACTCTTCCAGTGGACCTTACAAGAGAACCCTGATGCTGAGGAGGAACCGTTCCAAAGGAAAGAACGTCTATATCTGTCTAATTTTTTGATCACCCAAGCAGGTAGCCTAAACATTGACATGAAGTAGAGAGGCAAGGAGGTCAATACAGAATTTATGAGGGTAAGCCTTCCCCCAAAAGAAAGATATTTACACTTCCAGGATGCCAAGTAGCTTTCCATTTTTTGAAGGAGAACAACTTGCAAGGTTTGGCACCATTGAGAGGAAGGCCTAATTATTTGAGTGGAGTAGGAACTTCGGGGCAGTTGAGCCAACTGCTGCAATCTGGGCCATCCTCATTCCTGGCACCAATGTAAGAGATCGAACTTTTATGGAAGTTTATAGTAAGTCCTGAAACAAGCTCAAAACCATAAAAAATGATTTTTAAAACTGCACAGTGCCCCTCATATTGGAGCTTCCCCCTGTGCTTAAGCACCCTAACCACGCAATCGTTAGGCACCCTCCGGCCAAGTCTTCAATAAATCACTGCTGTCGTCTCCTATGCATGCCTCGACACTTCTTTTCTCTCCTCGCCTCACCTCCATGAAATATCTCTGGAGATTTTCAAGCTACTCATCGGATATCTTGTGGTTTGTCCAAGAGACTACCATGGATGGCCCTCAACCACCTTGGCCCATGAGCGGTTCCCTTCTCTAGACCTAGTGGGCACCTGGCCCACACCACCAGAGGATCCCTCTGCAGATTTGCCACTCTGATCTCCCAGTCCTACACTAAAGTTCAGAAAGTAGCATGGATTTTGATGCAGACGTTCACCGGAGAGTGGAACCAACTACGGTTTTTTTTTTATGCTTGTTCAAAAATTCTTCAAATGGTAAATCCACATCATCAACTACTTCTATCCTTGCAATGAAGCCCTTTAAGAATTTCTGTGAAGCCATACCAAGCTTGCATCGAGGCCACCGAACATGATCGACAGTGAAAGTCTACAAATCATATTATAGGCACTGCGCTTGACATGGCCTAATACCGTGGAGTTCAGAGATATCAATGACAACCATGTTGCGACTGAAACCAACTTGACTTGTTCTTCTTATTTGAACTTTTATTTCTGCTTTTTTTTTTTTTTAAGTGTGGACAAGAAATTATTCAGGATATATTAACATATCATCAGTTGCTAGTTTTGAGAGTATAATTGGTGCCATTTTAAGAGCCAAAAGTTGATTAGTGGATGCTCAATTAGGTTTTCATCCATATGTTGGAATAAGTATGCATCTTGATTTTGTTATATATATCTCTACAAGCATGCCATGCCTAAACTTTCGCTTGTGCCTTTAAAGGCTAATTTATCAGCAACTATTTTAATCGCCTCAATTCTCAGCACCAACTGAGCTGCTACAGGGTCTCATTACCTTCTAAGATGGAGCTTTTGCTTAAATGGCATTTCAGGAGTTAATTATGGATAGTGTATGGAAGCTCTTGAAAAAGCTGTATGAAGATAATTTGGAGTTTTTGATTAAGCCACAATCGATGATGCTGATACTGGAGGAATAGGCAACAATCATCTAAATGACTTCAGATCAATCAATATGATGACAGTGTTATAAAGAGAGTTTCAAAGATTTTGGCACGGAGATTAGCTCTTGTTCTGCTTTGTTTCCTGACTCGCAATCAGAATTCAAAAAAAGCAAGGGAAATCCAAGACTGCATCCTTAAAAGCAAGGGATCATCCATCAAAACAGTTACTTGGAGAGCAAGGAATTGTATTGAATTGCACTTCGTTTTCTAAGTGCTGTTCAACCGAGGGTTTCCTCTCCTATAGGCTCGATGAATCAAGAATTTGATATTCTTCTGTAAACTTAGTGTTTTGGTAAACGGACAGGCAGTAAGCTAGATTCTATGCTGCATACGAGTGGCCTCCTCTCTCCTCACCTCTTCATCATTGCAATAGATTGCTTGATATTTCACAAAGTTTGAAGTGAAGGACTACTAGAGGGACTTGGTATACGTGGTAATGACACAAGTAAGATTATCCTACAATATATAGATTATTATGGTATCAACATACTCTGATACCAAATTGTTATGATATTAACTTGCTCTGATACCGATTATTGTGGAGTCTGGCCAGGATACCACGATCTCAAGATTTTCTCGATATCACTTACGTTGCATTCAATCACGTATGGATATCGCAAGAGAAAGAAAGAATAATGTAATACAAGAGAGTACATAAATTAAGTATACGTGAATTAGATTAAGGTTTACCTCCATAGGACGTGGAAGCTTCACTATGAGAGAAAGAAAAAACTAAATAATACAAGCGAAACATACTACTTAACCCATGTACAAGAGTCTCTCAAAAAGAAGCCTCAAAATCTCCATAAGAGCTCTCTAAAATCTCTCAAGAAGACCCTCAATGCCTCTAGGACATCACTAGCTTTTCAACGTAATAAACAGTTTGTTAATTGGAGTTATATAGACTCCAGAAACTCAAAAATACTATTCTAGTAAGAAATTTAGTCCTAAATACATCCGAGATCGATTATGGACCATTTGATCATGCCCGGCCCCCTCTTGGATTGTGGGATCATGCATAAGTAGTCCTAGATCAGCTTGAATTGCTCTCGAATCATCGGATCATGACCAAGAGCTCTCCCAACTGTTAGATCGTGCAAAGAAGAAGCTTATCATGCCAGATCAAAGTTCGATCAAGTCCCAACCATCCAATCGCAACTGGCTCTTCTCTAAGCTGTCAGATCACGATCGGTCCATGGAACAGTACCATGGACTACAAGAAATGGCTGAAAAAACCATCTGTTGGTCCATGTGGGCGTCCATGAGCTGGTGGTCCACCATGGACCGTGCTCCACCGCTTGGGCTGGGCGCCCGAGCAACCTGCTAAACCATGGCCCACACCCCCCTAGATGCGCTAGCATGCCTAGCCGACCCAGCATGCGACTGGCCTAGCGCCATTGTGCGCTGCCATCTTGGGCCACGCCGTCGCCGACTGGCATCGCCTATGGGCCCCTTTGGTGGGCCCGAGGGCCGACACTCTGCTTTGATATTCTTTCACACGTATCTTCTCCGTCTGGACTCTGTTTGGATTATTCTTAGACTTATTGGACTCCATTCATCATTTTAGACCTCGTTCTGAGCTTATTATGGATCGAATCTCGAGATATTTTTCTCAACAATCTTCACCTCGACTTAATATTCGATCTTCATCTATCTCTGAGAGCCTGTGATCCGTCTTGCCCCTACACCCTAGGGCACGGTTGCTGTCTCATGGATAGGCAAACGTGGGAGTGGAGCCAGGTCGCTCGATCCCACCTCCATTATAGACTATGTCCACTCTGACCAAAGGCCTGCTCAGAGAAGTCTCCTACAGTAATAGGAACTTCACTCTACAAAATCACCTCTCATCCTTCCGAGTCTCCCATCTCGTGCTCGATCCATCTCCACCTGAAGCTCCACCTCGCATTGGGCTTCCTCTGGCTCCTGAAGCTCCACCTCGCACTAGGCTTTTTACCAAATAGTAATGTTCTCTTGTCTTCTTCTTTCCCTCCAATATCATCCTATCGCCACACATGACTTTCAAGACTCCATCACTAGCTATCTACTTATAGCCATTTGAATCTAGTCTGCTCAATGAGATAAGATTCTATCTGAAATTGGGTATGTCTCGAACCTTCCCCAATCTCCTCATCGCATCATCATGTGTCCTCCAGTTGATCGTCCTGATGCCTCTGATCACATAGCTCAATCCATCCGATAGATGAATAGTATCCTCACTGCTCTTTAAGGAGTTAAACTACTTCTCTCTACAACAAATATGATATGTGTATGCAGAATCTAAAATCTACTACTCGAAAAAAGTAGATACATCATCAAATATCTTCAGGAGATTATCCTCTGACTCGCTACTGGCCATCACTGCAGTAGCCCTCATCCATCCCTGAGTTACGGGCAATCTCTGACACAATGCCCTAACTCGTCGCATCGATAGCATCTATTTTTGCTAGGATCCCTCGTCTTAGATCTGAATCATCCTCCTCGCGATCCTTTGCCGCTTCGTCTGCTACCACTTGTTCCTCTAGAAACCACCAAAACTGAGCTACCACCATCTGAGCTCAAAGCTAAATTTTTTCTCTTGAGAATCTCGTTCTGGAGAATCATCATAATGATCTCGTCTATCTTGATGGTGCTCTTTCTCACTAGAAGAGCAGTCGCTAAGGACTCATATGAAGAGAAAAGTGATGCTAGCAACACCAACACCCTGATTTTCTCCTCAACCTTCTAACCTACACTAAGAAGATTGGTGAGAATCTTTTGAAAGTGGCTGAGATGCTTTTGCACGCTCTGTTCCTCAATCATCCATAATTGGTAGAACTACCTCCAAAGAAAGAAGGTATTGGTGAGAGACTTCACCATATATAACTCCTCGAGCTTCGACCATAGCACCATCGAAAAAAATTCGCTAAGTACATGGATCACCACCTCATTTGCCAGATACATGCGCATGGTACTTACCGTCTACATCTATAGCCGCTCCCAGGTCCTCTCCTCTATGATATCCAATATTTTTTCATTTAAGAGAGCATCGATCAAACCATGTTGAATAAGCACGTCCTTCACCCTCGCTTGCCAGTCTTCTCCATCTTCTTTGATCTTGATTAACACCATCATGTTCTGGGCAACCACGTGCACTGGTATCATCTGGCTCTGGTATCAACTTGATCTGATATCAAATTATTATAGTATCAACTTGCTCTAATATCGATTATTGTAGAGTCTGATCATGACACCATGACCTCAAGATCTTCTCAATACCACTTGTATTGTACTCGATCATGTGTGGATACTATAAAAATATAAGACAAGAGAGCACACAAATCAAGTATACTTGGATTAAACCAAGATTTATCATCATGGGGCATGCAAGTTTTACTATGAGAGAGAAAAAATTAACCAATATAAGAGAAACTTACCACTCAACTCTTATACAAGAGTCTCTCAACAAGAAGCTCCAAAATCCTTACAAAATTTTTTTGAAACTTCTAAAGAAATCTCTCAGCACCTCCAAGACATCATCAGCTTTTCGATGCAATAAATGGTTCGTGGTTCGTTAATCAGAGTTATATAGACTTCAAAATCTCAAAAATACTATTCCAATAGGAAACCCGATCCTAAACAAACCGAAGATCGATTCTAGATTATTTGATCATGACTGGCTCCCTCCTAGACCGTCAGATCATGCACAAGCAGTCCCAAATCAGCTTGGATCGCCCTTGAACCATCGATCATGATTGGGAGCTCTCCTGGCCATTAGATTGCGCAAAGAAGAAGCCTATCATGCCAGATCAAAGCTCAATCAAGTCCCAACCATCCGATCGCGATTGGCTCCTCTCTGAGCCATCAAATCGCAATCGGTCCATGGAATAGTACCATGAACTATGAGAAATGGTTGGGGAAACCATCTATTGATCCATGCGGGCGTCCATGAGTCGGCGATCCACCATGGACCCTGCTCCATTGCGTGGGCTGGGCACTCGCGCGTGCCCCTTGTGCGCCTGGTCGGCTTAGCGCCGCTGCATTGCTGCTAGTTGGCGTTGCCTGTGAGCCCCTTCGACAGGCCCGAGGGCTAGCTACCTAGCTCCGATCTTCTTTCGCGCGTATTTTCTCCATCTGGACTCCATTTGGACTGTTCTTGAGCTCATTGGACTCCATTCGTCATCTTGAACCTCATTCCGAGCTTATTATGGATCAAATCTTGAGGCATTTTTCTCAATATAGATACTATATAGTGTTCGTAAAAGCTTTAAAGAATCATATTCTTGTAAACTAATAATTTAAACTGTTTT
This sequence comes from Cocos nucifera, assembly GCA_006176705.1. Classification (NCBI taxonomy): domain Eukaryota; kingdom Viridiplantae; phylum Streptophyta; class Magnoliopsida; order Arecales; family Arecaceae; genus Cocos; species Cocos nucifera. The sequence goes on along the minus strand of QRFJ01000156.1, from coordinate 130,719 downwards.
GAGATTGTGAGGCCCAGTACATTATCACGCTGCAACAAAAAATGACTGCTAGAGAAGGAGACTGAAGCCTTCTAGTTTGCCTCATCCAGAGACTAGGAAGCTTAAGTCTGCCCCATTGTTTAAACAACCCTCCTCCCTCCTCAAGAAGCACGCAGCTGAGTTCTCTCTTCTTTTTCTTCTCCTTTTGCTGGATTTTTTTCTACTGTGTTGCTGCCTCTTCCATCACCCATACTGTGGCCCAAACCTCGCAGGAGCTGAAGTATTGCTGCCACCATTCAATTGATTTTCACTGTTCCTGATTGTCCCCGACAGGAATTAACCGTTGCCGCCAGCTAGTGTCTCATTGATGAGCATCGAAATTATCCAAGACCTGAACTTTGAATCTCTGTTTTCATTACAGAGGGGCATGGCCACCAGGATAGGCCTGTCTTCTTCTTCTTTGTTTTTCGATAAAAATAAAGCGGGGACCTCACATTTCTATTAAATTAAGTAAGCCAGATGTGCAAGCAAAAGAATTAGAAGGCATAGATCAAACAATGAGTATAATCCTCCATGTGACTTGTACTTGGATGTATAATAAGGCACCGAGTGGACAAATGAGAAAAAGGACCAGATTGAGCCTTCATGTGACTATAAGCCCTGTCAAGTTAGGAATTTCAATACTAGCTAACTTCTACATGATTAAAATAAATCCTTTCTTAGCATCCCCTTTCTTGCTAAAACTTTTCTTCTTCCTTCATTTCTTCCAATTCTTGGCCATTATTTTGCCTCCATTAAGTCGGCAGTGTTGCCGATTTAACCATGAGAGAGTCCCCTGCACCGATCTCTTTCCTGCCTATTTCTTTGCTTCATCAACTGCCTGCCATCATGGCTGTCGCTGCTGCCATAATCTTTGCAAGAGGCCGAGCTTAGGCAGCGCCACCGCCGCTAACACCTTTTCTCCCCGCAACCACTGCCAAGCCCATGAGGCTCTTTCCCCTTCCCTTATTTTGCCAAGAAAAGCAAAAAAAAAAAAAAAGGAGAGAGAGAGAAGAGTTGCTCTCTCCTTCTCTCTAGTATTTCTCTCTCTACCATCTCTCTATGATGGTGAGACTCTAGTCCCCTATTTTCTCTCTGTTTAAAGAAAAAAAGAAAACTCTTTCCCTCTCTTTTTTTCTTTCTCACTCTAATAGCATCTAGAGATCCCAGTTTCAAAGTCCTCTTTTCCTTGGCTATGGACCCTAGGTGACCCCATAAAGAGGCTCGGGACCACCACAGTGCCAGAGTAGCCTATCGGATCAATTATCCTAACCCTATTGAGTATCTTTATGTTCTATTATTGATGATTCTTGACAAACAATCGTGGCCTTAATTGAGTCTATGCTTCCTAATTTATTGATCAAATTGCCTAGACTTGTCCCAACTTGAGCTATCATCGGCCAAACAACTATCCTCTTTTCTGGTGATGTTATTAAAGTCATCCAATAGGAATTAATTTTACTTTCAACGTCTTTAAATAGTTTTAGCGGATTCCTATCATTGAATTTTAAGAGTTCAAAATGAAAGAGATAGGTAATCCTAACACTCCTTATTAGTTTTTTTTAAATTTCTATATATTTTTTATGCTTATGATTTATATAAAAATATAAAAATAATATTAAATATCGATGATAGCATGTTTTCTTAAAATTAAAGATCAAGCTTATGATATTACAAAAATTATGATTTAATGCGACACAATGGTTCCATGAATTTTTTCATATAATTGGCTGATTTATGAAACATGAACTCTATATTTATGGAATTTATATTTTTATGAAAAGATTGATTTCATAAATATTGTAAAAGACTTCTTAATGGACAACAAATTTATAAAGATATTCTGTGTTTTCTTTATGCATTATTTAAGAAAAATTTTGTAAGGAAATATGACTTAAAAAAGTTGTTTTAAGAAATATGACAAAAGGTTCTTAGATAACCATGTATGGCCCCTAATAGTAGGGTAAATTGACATCTGGAGCTAATTCTATACAATCCTATTAGTGGGTAGTAGTAGTTGTTATATGACCCTACCAACGGATAATAATAGTTGGCACATGACTTGACCACTAGATAATAATAATTATTATTTATCAATTATAGCCCTATTATGGGTATAATAGTGACCTAAGTATTTAATCCGAGAGAAAAAATTGAACTATGATTATAGTTATTAAATGGTTTATGATTTACGACTCTATTTATGTGATACATTTGGAACCATGTTTATGAAATCTTCAAGCTTTGTGTATATACCATGGGTTTCCATTACTTGTTTTATAATGATGTATTATAAAATATTTTATTTTACAATGATAGCTATTCTCTTTAAGTGATGCATCACTCATATCAAACTTGTGCTTAATTCGATAAGTAGTATAAGGTTTATTTATTGAGCTGTATAGCCTATATCTTTTTATTTTTCATTTTTCTTTCTAGAAGAATAAGGCCACTAGGAATGAAGGATGGTCAAGGCTTGAAGTTGACATTAGCAAGTTTGGTGATTTTGTAGCAGAATTTTAGTTTATTGATTGATTATAGATTTGTAGTCAACAATTTTGTAAATGTTGAAACATGGATCTTGGTATTCAAATTTGGATTTAGTTGCTTTTAACTAGTTTCTATTGAATTATTTAATGGATGATAGTTTTGGTCTATTTATTTTGTTTAAAATTAATTGTTGGCTTTGTGTTATCATGAGTGGCACTTATAATAGCTATTGGATGTATATCCTAGAAGTCAATTATTGGCAGACACATAATATAATTTCAGGACATAAGTTTATACTTATAAATTTTATTTATTAATAAATGATATTTTTATTATCAGTCATCCTTTTATGTGTCTATGATTTATCCTAAAAATTAATAGATGATTTTGTATATTCTCAAAGTATTAAAAATTTGAGACACATATTATTAGTGGTTAATTTTTAAATACTCTCAATCGTAGGATCATCATGGAAGATAGTGATCGATCCAATTAGATCGATGTATGGATCACTTTTTTTCCAATAGATGAGTTTCGAGTCTGCAGTGTAGAGACATTGGAATGAGAGTGCAGGTGATTGTTAGAGAATAACTTGCACTGAGCATGACTATCACGAGAAATAACTTGGATGTCTACTCACCCATTAGTAATTTTCTCGATGTTGCGGTAGTGTGAGTGGTCCTTTGACCTACGGTGTCTCGACCATTCATAGTGAGGCTACTATAGTTTGACTGTATGTTCACTTAGTTCCTAGCCATTTGGATTCTTGTTGTGTATGTTGGCTATAGTAGATTTAGATTCACTGTTAGAAGTAGGATGCACCTAGATAGAATCTATCGATCTTAATAGAAAAGTAGTATTATGTAATTCGCTAGACTGAGTTCAGAAAATCTTTGGCTGAAGCAAGTATGAATACTAGAAAAGAGTTTTCAAGGGATTCAAAAATGAACTCAAGTCGAGCCAATTAGGCATTTGACTGATGTTGGGATTTGACGAGTTCTCCATGACCTCCATCGAATTAGAACTTACAATAGAAGGATTGAATCATATGGTAACTGTACCTAAAGGTTCATTATTTTTATTCTACTGGATTGCCACTACATACTGCTATGTGTCACTAGTGGATTGTGAGACTTATCGAGCATTGTCTTGATGATCGATGACCCTTGATGGATAGAGCTGAAATTATTTCAACCACCGAAAAGAGTTTCAATGATGTTATCACTACACACAAAAGAGGTTCTTGTCTGATTAGATGGTTGATTAATGATTATGAATCATTATTGGATCTAATCATTAATATGATTGATGATTAATCCAATGCAAAAGTTGTAATAAAATAATTTGCTAAGAGTTAGTGAATCACACTGCAATAAAACTCATTTTTTATGATGTAAAAAATTTATCATAAATAGTCAATTTTCATCATTAATAATTATTAGCGATGAAAATTTCATCGCTAATTCTTCATCATAAAAAATGGAATTACAGATAATAATTAGAGATGAAAATTTAATTTTCATCGCTAATATAATTTTTATGATAAAAAAATTTTCATCAAAATTTTTTTATTCATTAAATTATTTATGATGAAAATATTTATGATGGAAAGCCAAAACTTTTCATTATAAATAATCATTTTTTTGACAAAAAATATTTCATCATAAATACAAAAATATTTATGATGGAAAATATTTCTTCATAAATAATAAATTATTTATGATGAAAATTTTTTATTATAAATAATTTTTTATTTATGATGAAAAATTTTCATCATAAATCATTTTTTAAAAATTATAAATAAATATATTTTATAATTTATATTTTTAATAATTATATTTATAATTTATAAAATAAAAATAAAAAAATTATAAAATAAATTTATAAATAAATTTTATTATTTTATTATATAAAAATATAATTAAATAAAGTATTTTTTATAAATACAAATGATCCAAAATAAAAATATACAAAAATAGGCTATCGACCGTCAAGCATCGATAGTATCTGAAGAAGAAAAATGGGCTAAAGGAGGAGAGCACTCAAAGAAGCTCGGACTAGCCTACTGCTATCTTATCGGCTGTATTATCTGCTCCATCTGTGTCATCTGCTCCACTATCTATGCTTGGAACAGCTAGTACCAGTCGATGCATGAAGTCAACTTAGCAGTTCATTGTCGATCCTTAGTAGCCTATCTCTGTATCTCTACCAGTCGGACATCACAGGTAGCATGGATGTCGATCCTAGATAAATATGAAGATGTAGGAGCTCTGATCGTATGCCCTAGTCTCCTAATATAATAGAATCTCGTAGCAAGCACCTGATCATAGATCTCATCATTTGTGGGTATGGTCGAGCCCTCTGAGGTAGACTGGAATCTAATATCTATCATACGATTCTAAAAATTAAAGTTATAACTATTCTAAGTTTGTACTGAAAATAAAAATACCAATAAATAAAGTTGGAAAAACTTACATAAAGCTCCTGGCTCCCAGTCATCTAGTCCCCTGACCATCGCTGATGGGTCTGTTGGTAGATCTTAATCCTACCAGAAAGCTTGCCACTCTTTACATCTCTCTATAATTTAAGAATAATTAATAAAAATATTTTAAATAATTAAAGAGTTAAAATATGATAAATAAAAATTACTTAGCATCTGTTCCATATGGTGAGCGAATGGCCTCGAACCCCCAAAATACGAGACTATTTGTCTCGCCTGATTCGTGGCATTTTTGAAACATCGATCCTGCATAATTAACGATCAAATTAGTTAGTAAGTAGTTAAATTTAAAAATAAATAATTTAATTATTAAATTCTAAATAAAAAAATTCCTAATATGCTGGGCATGCGGCATATGATAGTCCAGTCCTTAATTTTGATGCTATCATATGACTGCTACCGTGTTGCCTCCACCCCTAGTTGTACACTATAGCATACCAGTGGTGATGAATGCGATGCCAATACTCTTTGAAACATGAGCATAGATGATCATCTATAGCTCGCTATTAAAAAATGTCATAAAGCCAATCATCTAAGTTGTAGATGATTGAAACCTGTATATGAATTATCTAATAATAATAGTTATTTGGCTAGTTCATCATATAAGTTATATCTTTCTTAAATAAACTTCCAAATTATGATAAAGTCCTTAGAACCATAATTAATCAATAAAAAAGGATTTATCGGATGGTTCTTAAATTATTCACGATCAAATGATAAGTCATTAATAAGGACGATAACTTATAGAGTGTAGATCGCTATATGCCATATGCATTGGTTATCTTCATAATCAAGTAGTGTGGAGATAGTTGTATGACATCCAGATGAGATATAGAAGTATATCTGTACTGAACATGATCAATGTAGCACTCTACTATCAAGAGTAGCTAGCTAAGATAAATGGATATAAGTATCCCTCCGATCTGAGATCACCATGGTGACTTGCAAGCAACTCACTGTACTTTGGTACTAAACTATCTATATTTCTAATATAGATTTGAAAGATTTTTGAGTATAGTCAAATACTTATAGAATCAGTGTGTGAGTCAAGATGGGATTGACCATCTCAGATTAGCTTCAAGAAGTGAATGTCTCGCTATGTTTCAATTTAGCAAAACCTAGGCCTAGGTAATCCTCGTGAGGAGTTACGGGATTTGCAAACTTTGAAATACAATATGGATGACTTATATGAGTGTTGACAGCTAACTCGATATTGTTCTGAGCATTATTGGTCAAAGAAATGAATTATACAGTAACCATAGGCCAGGATTCTAAGAATATTGCCTTGCATCCATTTCACCTATCCGGACATCGGATACCATTGCTAAATAGTCATTTCGATTAGTATAGGAATTGGTTCCTATGCTATCGGCTTAAGTTTGAACCTATTAGATCACACACATAAAAGATTATTATCTGATTGGATGGTTAATCAATGATTGAGAATCGTTCTAAGGTTAAACAAATAATACGATTGATGTTTGACCTAATGCAAGTGTTATAAGAGGAATGATTAGCAATTGAATTACTAATAGGCTCAATTTGATTGAGAAATTAGATTGAGATCAAGTCTAATTAAATTAAATTTAATTAAAATTTATTTAGACTTAATTAAATTAAGTCTAATTAGTTTATTGGATAAGCTAGTTGCAAGGAAAAACAAGTCCTTATTAGACTAGGACTTGAATGCAATAAATTCTTAATTAAGTTAGGATTTAAATTAGAGTTAAATATGATTTAATCTAATTTAATTGGAATTCTAATTGAATTAAAAATATTTATTAATTAGGTTGACTCAAAATTATTTTGATTTGGATTTAAAAAGTTTTGACCTAGTCAAAATATAAGAGTCCTAGTTAGACTAGGTCTCCTCCTTTCCTTGCGCCACCTAAAAGCCAATGCCACACATTTATTTCTAGATTATTTTTTGTAAGTTTCTCCATGCCTAAGAGAAGTTCTCCACATCTGCTATTTGATAGTTTTGGAAAGAAATTTGACTTGGTCAAATTTTGGAGTTGGTTTGGATTTGAACTCTATTTAATAGAGTCCCAAAATTTTAAAACAACTCCTTTTCTTTATGAAATTCTTTCTCCATGCCTCCTGATTATTTTTGTGCCATTTTCCTTTTTTCTTGGGCATTATTTTCTGGTATCCCATGCACAAAATCAAGGGGGAGGCATCCAAGAGTTGGACGGCCCCCAAACCCTCCTTGGTTTCCTAATTAGACAAGGTTTGACCTAATCTAGTAGAGATAAAAGGGAGGATGCCTCCTTTCAGTTTTAGAATGTGAAAAATCCCCAAAAAAATGTGGAAAAGTAGAGGAAAAGAACGAGGAGGTGTGGAAAGCTTTGGATCCATGATCCTAGGAGAAAAGCTTTGATCTTGACATCAAAAGTTGATGTCTAGAAGAAACAAAGGTAAGAGAAAAATTATTCTCTTATGGTTTTCTTTTGTAATTTTTTTTCTTATTTTTTTATATTTTTTTCTATAAGAGAAATCTGAAAGAGAAAGAAATAGGGCATGGGGATGAGTGCTTCAAGGTGTTGGAGCATGGTGGTATTTTTTGGACATGATCTGATCATGTCCTGATAAGAGAAGAAGAAGAGAAGAAAGGTCTTCTCTTAGGGTTTCTTTGAGAACCCTTCTTCTCTATTATTTTGTAAGATTTTTCTATGAGAAAAATTAGAGAATGTTAGATCTGGAAGCATGAAAAAAATTTTGAGGAGAAGGTCTCCTCTTGTCCTAACATAGATGTTTTCAGGACATCAATCATTGATGTCCTAAAAGAGAAGATCTGTTTTCTCTTAGAGTGTTTTTTCTTGTATTTTATTTTTTAATTTTTGGAAGATCCAAGGGTAGGATTTTTATCTTATTTTTTCTTGTGTTCTTCATCTCTTGGAGTATCTAAGAGATCAAAAGAATAATTTTAGAGGAGAAGGTCTCCTCCTTGTGTTCTTCATCTCTTGTGTTCTTCTCGTGGATCTTCATTTGACGAATTTCCAATTTATGTTATAGCCTCATGTGGACTATCTATAGAGGCTAGATATGTGTGCAGCTCTAAGCAACAAGAGCAACATCAGGACTAGACCGTTGTGTTCTAGATCCATGCAAAGGTAAGAGATTTGATCTCTTCTCTCACTTAGATGCAATTTAGGATTTAATCTAAAACTATTCTAGATCTCGGGTACTGATCTGATTAATACCAAAGCACTTTAATTTTTAGATTTATGTATGCATTATGGCATATTATAGGTCCTAGATATAGGGTTTAGTAATTAGATTATATGCTTTAGTAGATTAAATAGTTTAATCTACATCTTCCGCTGTGATTTATTTCAAAAATATTTTGAAATACAGGCATGAAATCCTGCATGTTTTTCATCAGTGGTATCAGAGCATCTAGGTTCTTTTATAACATGATAATGATTGTATTAAAATAAATCTAAAAAATAAAATTTTAAAGATCGCACATACTAATATAAGATTATCCTACTGTAAGGTTTGTTAGATATATGTGCCCTAGAAGTCAGAATTGGTTGACACTTGTAATACACTTCTAGGGGCAAAATTATAATTTTGACTAATATCAATAAAATGGATTATTTACTATCACATATGTGTATTAAGTATCCGTGATATATCCTTTGAGTTAATAGTAATGATAATTCATATTTTCAAGAGTTAAAAATTTAAGACATGAATAATCATTATTAACTCATAAAATACTCCCGACCATAGGATCATCACGAGGATGGTGATTGATCCAAAAGGTTGGTGTACAATCGCTTCTCCTTAGTAGATGAGTCTTGAGTTTATGGTGTGGAGACACCGGAGTGAGAGTATAGATATTCATTAGAGAACGAGGGCACTGAGCGTGATCATTTCAAGTAGTCATTAGGGAGTCTACCTTCTCGTCAATGACTGACTCGATGCTATAGTAGTGTGTCTAGTTCTTTGATCTAAGGTGCATCGACAGTTCACCTTGAGGGTGTTATAGTTTGGCTACACCATTACTCGATCTCCTAGCCATATGGAACCCTGAGGTGTATGTTGGCTATTGCATGTTCATTGTAGAAATTGGATAGCATCAAGATGGAATCTATTTACCTCAGTGGTAGAGGAGCAGCCCTATGATGATCATGAGAATCAAGTCCAGAAGCGCATAGCCATGGCAGAGTGAAATAATAGAAAGAGTTTCTATTTAGATTTTCACATCGAACTCGAATCGAATGATTACATCATATGACAGAAACTAGGGTTTGACGAGTTCACCTTAACCCTAATCTGATCGGGACTCAAGATAGAAGAACTTAATAACACAGATAGTTGCACCAAGAGGTTTGCATTCAGCTCTGATGGGTTGCCATCATATACTACTAGGTGTCACTGGTGAATTTTGGAAGCAATTAGAATGATTTAGATGATCAATCATTCTAACTGTTCGAATCAGAAGAGTTCTGATCCATCGAAAGGAGTTTCAATGATGTCAATGATAGAGATCATGACATATCCCATTATCATACAGAACTGAATCTAACTAGGTCATAAAAATAAGGGTTTGAATCTGGTGATCATCAATTGAACTGATCCAGTTCAATTGATCTGAATGAGATTCAATTAGGTTCAAGAAAATCTTGCTAGTACTCGATTGAACCTAACGTTCTTCTTTTACTATCATAAATAAGTTGTCCTATCTGAGCTAAAGAAGTTTGTGCTCAATCAGAGGCCTTCATATGGTCTGACTGGAGGTTGTCCAAGTCAGAAAAGGTTATCTTATTTTGTAAGACATTACCTGCCATTTTTGGTCACTTGCCATTTCTTGTTCTTTGACTTTGGTCAAAAGTCTATCTTTGACTGGTCAAACGTTGACCATTGACCCTTTGACTTTTAACTACATGTCATGCACCTATTGGAGAGCTGGTGGGGGCCTATCCCCCTACCAGAACCTGGCAAGGAGGTGAAGAGAAATCCTAATTTCTAGGACTAGGTTCGTTCAGATCTGATCGGATCGAGAGATATATTTCAAAATTTTTTTTCTCGATCCCAATCAGATCTGAAATATTTTAGATCTAATTTTTATTATTTTAATAATAAAATAAAATAAAGATAAATTAAATTAGATTTAATTTACCTAATTTGGATAATCCTATTACCCTGTTGATGATCCTGTTTGCAGCGGAAGGTTCTAGATCTAGCCATGCAAGCGCCTGGCCTCTACCGGTATCCACTTGGGTTAGATCTAGAGATCCTCTTCTTCTCTATCACACCTTCAAAAATAAGATCTGGATCTAATTTGGAGGATCTTCAAAACTCCTTTTGAAGATCTGCAGTCGTCCTTTGCAGTAGTGCAGCCTTCTTGCTTTTGATCGCCTTTCTTTGATTTGGATTGCACCAACCAAGGTCCAAAACTCCTTTTGGACGTGGAGAGAAAGGGGAGAAGATGGTTTGGCATGGAGGAAGAGGGGAGAGGCAGCCTTGGGGCGTGGGGAACTTTGATTTCAATTATCAAAAAATAGTAAATAAAAGGATCTAAAATATAATTTAATCAGATTAAATCAAAAACATGCAAGACTATTCTATAGAACTATTCTATTCTAGAACTAGTCATTCATATCTTCTAATCTTAGATCAAAATCATTTAATTTTAATTTTTTCTGATTCCAGATCTGATTACATCTCATGTGATATCTGAAATTACTTATTTTTTGATTAAAATAAATTTAAAATCAGATCTAAATAATTTTAGAATCATGGCTCTGATACCAGTTGAAGGGAAATCCTGATTTCCCGGACCAGGTTCGTTCAGATCTGATCGGATCGAGAGATATATTTCAAAAATTTTTTTCTCGATCCCAATAAGATCTGAGATATTTTAGATCTAATTTTTATTATTTTAATAATAAAATAAAATAAAGATAAATTAAATTAGATTTAATTTACCTATTTGGATAATCCTATTATCCTGTTGATGATCCTGTTTGCAGCGGAAGGTTCTGGATCTACCCACGCAAGTGCCTAGCCTCTATCGGTATTCACTCAGGTTGGATTTGGAGATCCTCTTCTTCTCTATCACACCTCCAAAAATTAGATCTGGATTTGATCTGGAGGATCTTCAAAACTCCTTTTGAAGATCTGCAGTCGTCCTTTGCAGTAGTGCAGCCTTCTTGCTTTTGATCGCCTTTCTTTGATTTGGATTGCACCAACCAAGGTCCAAAACTTCTTTTGGATGTGGAGATCAAGTGGGAGAAGATGGTTTGGCATGGAGGAAGAGGGGAGAGGCAGCCTTGGGGTGTGGGGAACTTTGATCTCGATTATAATTTGAGTTGGGCGCAGGGTCCTTTTTATAGACTAAGCATGATCCAACTCTTCTTCCTCCCAACCAATCACAACCCTTTGTGAAATCAGATCTAAATCTGATTGGTGGGAATAGAGTCCCCTGGATTCCTACTTAGAGGGTGCCTAAGACCAGTCAAAGTTGGTTTTAGGGAGAACTCTAATTGGAATCCAAAAGAGAGGTGGAGTCCTTGTCCAACAAGGACTCCAAGACTCCTCCAATCTTGGGCTCACGCCAAGGGTGGCGTGCGCCCTCCTCCTTGCCAGGTTCTGGCAGGGGGACAGGCCCCCACCAGCTCTCCAATAGGTGCATGACATGTGGTCAAAAGTCAAAGGGTCAATGGTCAACATTTGACCAGTCAAAGGTAGACTTTTGACCAAAGTCAAAGAACAAGAAATGGCAGGTGACCAAAAATGGCAGGTAATGTCTTACAAATAAGACAACCTTTTCTGACTTGGACAACCTCCAGTCAGACCATATGAAGGCCTCTGATTGAGCACAAACTCCTTTGGCTCAGACAGGACAAACTTATTTATGATAGCAAAAGAAGAACGTTAGGTTCAATCGAGTGCTAGCACGATTTCCTTGAACCTAATTGAATCTCATTCAGATCAATTGAACTAGATCAGTTCAATTGATGATCACCAGATTCAAACCCTTGTTTGTGTGACCCAGTTAGGTTCAGTTCTGTATGGTAATGGGATATGTCATGATCTCTATCATAGACATCATCGAAACTCCTTTCGATGGATCAGAACTCTTCTGATTCGAACAGCTAGAATGATCGATCATCTAAATCATTCTAATTGCTCCCAAAATCCACCAGTGACACCTAGCAGTATATGGTGGCAACCCATCAGAGCTGAATGCGAACCTCTTGGTGCAGCTACCTGTGTGATTCAGTTCTTCTATCTTGAGCCCCGATCAGATTAGGGTTAAGGTGAAACTCGTCAAACCCTAGTCTCTGTCATATGATGTAATCATTCGATTCGAGTCCAATGTGAAAATCTAAATAGAAACTCTTTCTATTATTTCACTCTACCATGGCCATGGATTTCTGGACTTGATTCTCATGATCATCATAGGGCTGCTCCTCTACCACCGAGGTAGATAGATTCCATCTTGATGCAATCCAGTTCCTACAATGAACATGCTATAGCCAACATACACCTCAGGGTTCCATATGGCTAGGAGACCGAGTAATGGTGTAGTCAAACTATAACACCCTCAAGGTGAACTACCGATGCATCTCAGGTCAAAGAACCAGACACACTACTGCAGCATCGAGTCAGTCATTGACGAGAAGGTAGACTTCCTAATGACTACTCGAGGTGGTCACGCTCAGTGCCCTCGTTCTCTAACGAGTACCTGTACTCTCGCTCCGGTGTCTCCACACCGTAGACTCAAGACTCATCTCTACTAAAGAGAAGCGATTGTACACCAACCTTCCGGATCAATCACCATCCTCGTGATGATCCTATGGTCGGGAGCAATTTATGAGTTAATAATGATTATTCATGTCTTAAATTTTCAACTCTTGAAAATATGAATTATCATTACCATTAACTCAAAGGATGTATCACAGACACTAAATACACATATGTGATAGAAAATAACCCATTTATTGATTTTAGTCAAAATTACAATTTTGCCCCTAGAAGTGTATTACAAGTGTCAGCCAATTCTGGCTTCTAGGGCACATATATCTAACAATCTCCCACTTGTCCTAAAGCCAATTGGCTACAAGTCTAAGTCCCATCTTCTCAAGGTGGGCTTCGATCTTCTGCTGGCCCAATGGCTTTGTAAGTGGGTCTGCCACATTATCTGCGGAGTTGACTCTCTTGACCTCGACGTAACCCTTTTCGAGGTAATCGCGGATGAGGTGGTATCGCCACTCAATATGCTTGAATTTCTAGTGAGACCTCGGCTCCTTAGCAAGGGCTATGGCACCATTGTTGTCGCAGTATAGAGAAATGGCATCTGATGGCATTACTCTGATTTCTGCAGCAAACTTCTTGTACCAGAATGCTTCCTTTGCAGCCTCTGATGCAGCGATATATTCTGCTTCCATGGTGGAATCTGCTATCACCGTTTGCTTAGAACTCTTTCAGCTGACAGCTCCACCATTGCACACAAACAGACTTCCAGATGTCGACTTTCGATCATCTATATCAGACATGAAATCCGAGTCTGTGTATCCCTGGACTTGGAGTTCTCCATTACCAAAGACCAACATCATATCCTTAGTTCTTCTCAAGTACTTAAGGATACATTTCACAGAAGTCCAGTGTTCTTCACCTGGATTTGACTGATATCTGCTTGTGACACTCACAGCATGGGCTATATCAGGTCGTGTACATAGCATGGCATACATGAGGCTCCCTATTGCAGAAGCATAAGGGATCTTGCTCATGCGTTCTATTTCCTCAGGTGTGCTAGGGCACATCTTCTTGGAAAGATGAATACCATGTCTGAAGGGTATTAATCCCCTCTTAGAGTTTTCCATACTAAACCTCTTTAGTACTTTCTCTATGTACATCTTCTGTGAAAGTCCTAGCATCCTATTCGGTCTATCCCTATAGACCTTAATTCCTAGAATAAAGGATGCTTCACCTAGGTCTTTCATGGAGAATTCCTTGGACAACCACATCTTGACTGATGTCAACATGGGAATATCATTCCCAATAAGGAGGATGTCATCCACGTACAATACGAGGAAGACAACAGCGCTCCCACTGACCCTTTTGAAAACACATGGTTCCTCTTCATTTTTGATGAAACCAAACTTTTTGATCACATCATTGAAACGAGTGTTCCAGCTCCGAGATGCTTGCTTAAGTCCATATATGGACCTTTGCAGCTTGCAAACCTTGTGATCAGTATCACTGGATGTGAAACCTAGCGGCTGTTCCATATAGATATCTTCCTCAAGATATCCATTTAGGAATGCCATTTTTCACATCCATTTGCCATATTTCATAATCGAAATAGGCTGCAATGGCAAGCAATGTGCGGATGGATTTTAGCATAGCCACTGGGGAAAAGGTATCCTGATAGTCAATGCCTTCGCGTTGACTATAACCTTTTGCCACTAGTCTAGCCTTGAATGTCTCCACATTTCCATCTGCACCAATCTTTCTCTTGAAGATCCATTTACACCCAATAGGTACTATACCTTCTGGTGGATCTACCAAGGTCCAGACTTGGTTTGAGTGCATCGAGTCAATTTCTGACTGCATTGCCTCTAGCCATTTCTCGGAGTCGATATCTGATATCGCCTCGTTGTAGGTTTTGGGATCATCACCATGAGCACCATTACCTACGAGGAACATTTCCTCTACATCCTCTGAAATAATACCTAAGTATCTTTCAGGGGGATGAAAAACTCTTTTCGATCTATAGAGGTGGAGGAGGTAGTGTTCTTATTGGCTCAACCTGATTTGGTTCCACTTGGTCCTTAGCTCGTTCTGCTTGTGAGACTTTCTCATCAAGCTTGATCTGCTTTCCAATGCCGCTATCTTGAATAAACTATTTTTCAAGAAAGATGGCATGTCGACTCACAATCACATTGTGGTCTTCTAGAATGTAGAAATAGTATCCTAATGACTCTTTAGGATATCCTATGAATCGAGCTCTGAAGGACCTAAACTCTAACTTGTCCGCTTGTTGTCTTTTGACATGAGCCGGACAACCCCAAATTCTGAGATGACTCAGACTTGGTTTCTTACCATGCCATATCTCATACGGTGTGGTAGGAACGGTTTTAGAGGAAACCCTATTCAGTAGATAAATTGAAGTTAACAATGAGTGTCCCCAAAGAAAATCAGGAAGGTTTGTGAAGCTCATCATGGATCGAACCATATCCAATAGAGTCCGATTTCTCCGTTCTGAAACCCCGTTGAGTTGAGGTGTTCCTGGTGGAGTCCATTGAGAGACTATGCCATTTTCCTTAAGATAGTCTAGGAATTCCCGGCTAAGGTATTCACCTCCTCGATCTGATCGAAGAACCTTAATGGGTTTTCCAGTTTGTTTTTCTACTTCATGTCTGAATTCTTTGAACTTTTCAAAGGCTTCAGACTTATGTCTCATAAGATACACATACCCATACCTAGACAGATCATCGATAAAGATAATGAAGTAGACAAAATTGCCTCTAGCCGGCACATCAAATGGGCCGCACACATCAGTATGTACTAGGGCAAGGAGATCTGTGGCCCTCTCCCCATGTCCAACAAAAGGGAGTTTAGTCATTTTGCCTTGAAGACAGGATTCACAAGTTGGATATGACTCGGAAGTCAATGGACTCAATAGCCCATTTTTCTCCAATTTGTTGATTCTATCTTCTGCTATATGACCTAATCTTAGGTGCCATAGATATCTATCGTTTGGACTATCCCTAGGTCGTTTGGCATTCACGTTTTGCTCGATAGTTAGAACAGGTACATCAATATGTAGCTGATAAAGACCATTAATAAGGAAACCATTTGCAATTTTATTTCTTTCATAAAGAATGTTACAATGGTCCTTAAAGAAGGTGATCACATAACCTTCTTGTGCTAAGCATGAAACAGAAATCAAATTCCTGCTAGCTGCAGGCACAAAAAATAACAGTCTTTCAAAACTAAGTCTAAACCAGATGGTAATCGAAGAGGATATGTTCCCACGGCTACTGCAGCAACTCTTGCTCCATTACCGATGCGTAGGATCATGTCTCCATCCCTCAGCCTCCTGCTATCCTCAAGACCCTGCATGGAAGTGCATAGATGAGCACTAGAACCAGAGTCAAGCACCCAACTGGATGCAGAAGAAACCGTAAGGTTAGACTCAATAACGAGCATACCTCCAGAAGGACCTTCCTTCTTGTTCTTTAGGGTGGCCAGGTAAGTAGGGCAGTTCCGCTTCCAATGGCCGTCGCTGTTGCAATGGAAACACTTTCCTTTGACATCGGCCTTTTTCTTCGGCTTCTGCCTTCTTCTTCTTTGATCCTTCCATCTTTTGCTTTTTCACAGACTTCTTTTTCTTTCCATAAGACTTTCTTTTGGAAGAAGTCCGTTCCATAGCAAGAACTGAGCCTTTAGAACCTTTCATAGAAAGCTCAGCGGTAACCAGCATATTCATTAACTCGGCCAAGGAATTTTGAAGTTTATGCATGTGGTAATTCATGATGAATTGCCCATATGCATCAGTCAAGGATTGCAGAATAATATCATTCTGCAGGTCCAAGTCTAACTTCACACCGAGCTTCTCAAGCTCTTCCATGTCCTTGATCATTGTCAGACAGTGATCTTGGACTGACTGCCCATCACGCATCTTAGCCTTAAAAAGTCGTTTTGTGACTTGATATTTGGCTGCGCGACTCTGTTCACCAAACATCTCCTGCAGGTGAGCCAACATTTGGCGAGCAGTCCCGATATCCTCATGTTGGTGCTGGAGCTCATCAGACATCGAGCCCAACATGTAATATCTGGCCTTATTATCTTCGTCAATCCATTTTTCTAGAGACGCTCTCTGTTCAACAGATGGACGGGCTGGTAAGGTGGGAGGGTCCTGGTCCAAAACATGGGTTAACTTCTCAGAACCCAAAATAATTTTGTAGTTCCTGAGCCAATCTTTATAATTGGGTCCAGTCAGTCTATGTGTGTCCAGGATACGTGCCAATGGGTTGGACGCAGACATTTTCCTGTAGAGAGTCAAAGATTCTAGTTAGATACTGTAATTTTGACTTGACCAATTTGTTTAGAAATTTTATTTTTAAATAAATTAGCTCCCACTATTTTCTCGGATCCCTACACTCCCTCTGTAGAGATGCAAAAATCTCCATGATTAATGATTTCTAGTGGGTGGTGCGGTCTCACCAACTGACTCATCACCTCACCTAACAGTTATTGGTGATGGGTTAGCCAATGAGTGAACAACTCTTGTTCAATGATTCTCTAATCATGGTGCACCCAAACTTGGTCTCTAATTCATGAATCTCACCGTATCCGGAATATTGATCCACTCCTTAGTTAAGTCAGACCCACCATTTGCATAGACTGGGTTCCTAATTGAGTCTCTCACCGTATCCAAAATATTGAGCCCAACTCATCCTCCAGCCCATAGCATCCAATGCCTAATAGACATGGTTGCATCTTTTCCGGTGCAACTGAGCCACTGTATCCAGCCGAGAACAATCAACCCCGGAAAGGGCCCGCACATCTACAATGGTGGAAGACCTCAGACTTAATCTTTTCTTAGGGAGAATTGATTCAGGTCTCATTAAACTAGACTTGGCTTAGTCATAACAATTATGACTAACCTAGTGGCATGGGTTAGCTCGGATTATTGACCACCTCAGATCAGAACTGTGTCAACAGATATGGCCAGGTAAGTGAGACGGTGGAAGGAATATGCCATTAACTCGTACAAGAATGCATTCAGGTCGAGTAGCTTCCAATTAAAAATCAGTCGGTCGTCTATGCCAAACTTACCTTAGACACCAAATTGTTGAGCCAGAACCAATTGGGTTAGCCTACAATCCAGACTCTAACCTCTGAGCCTAATTAGGTCTTGCTTGATCGTGACTCGATCTTGACCCAGACTTAATCCTATTAGGCTGGTCAATTTAAGCATTGTTGATCCCATCTAACCAACTCTTGATTCGGTTTGATCAACCGCTTAGACCTAATTGAGCTACCCAAGCCCGAACCCAGTATTATGAATATGTCTTAGATCTAAAATTCTTAATTTTAGACCTAATTAATATTTCCATAAACTTAATTCTTAATTAAGTAGGGTTCATAAACAAAATATGCACAATAAATCCTAGGGTTTCAGGATCTAGGGTTTTGCAGAAAGTAAGTTTTGGGTTTCTGATTAAGGACGAACACGCAGCACCCCTACACATCATAAGAACACCCCATCGAATGGGAAGAGAGGGCCTTTAAACCCTTCTTCGTTCTTATGACCGGACGGCCAAGAGGAACGCCTTAATCAGGAACATTCAATACTACAAAACAATATCAGATCTATATCATATATCTCATATATAAATCAGATCTAATTATGGCATATTTTGCATACATCTCATGTATCAAATCATGCATATTTTTAGATCTAAATTATCTCATAATAATCTAAAAAATTAGATTTAAATTGATCTAATCAAAATAAATTCTAATCTAGATAATTATGTAGAACTATTCTACAACTAGTCTAGACATGCATCAATCATATCTCATATGATATTCAAAAATTAAATAATTTTTATTTGCTATTTTTTAGATGTTATTATAATACTTATAATATCAAAAAATAGTAAATAAAAAGATCTAAAATATGATTTAATCAGATTAAATTAAAAATATGCAAGACTATTCTATAGAACTATTCTATTCTAGAACTAGTCATGCATATCTTCTAATCTTAGATCAAAATTATTTAATTTTAATTTTTTCTAATTTTAGATCTGATCACATCTCATGTGATATTTGAAATCACTTATTTTTTGATTAAAATAAATTCAAAATTAAATCTAAATAATTTTAGAACCATGGCTCTGATACCATTTGAAGAAAAATCCTGATTTCCCTGACCAGGTTCGTTCAGATCTGATCGGATCGAGAGATATATTTTAAAATTTTTTTCTTGATTCCAATCAGATCTGAGATGTTTTAGATCTAATTTTTATTATTTTAATAATAAAAATAAAATAAAGATAAATTAAATCAAATTTAATTTACCTGATTTGGGTAATCCTATTACCCTGTTGATGATCCTGTTTGCAGCGGAAGGTTCTGGATCTAGCCACGCAAGCGCCTGGCCTCTACCGGTATCCACTCAGGTTGGATCTGGAGATCCTCTTCTTCTCTATCACACCTCCAAAAATCAGATCTGGATCTGATCTGGAGGATCTTCAAAACTCCTTTTGAAGATCTGCAGTCGTCCCTTTTGCAGCAGTGCAGCCTTCTTGCTTTTGATCGCCTTTCTTTGATCTGGATCGCACCAACCAAGGTCCAAAACTCCTTTTGGATGTGGAGAGCAAGGGGAGAAGATGGTTTGGCATGGAGGAAGAGGGGAGAGGCAGCCTTGGGGCATGGGGAACTTTGATCTCAATTCAATTAATTAATTTGAGTTGGGCGCACAGGGTCCTTATTTATAGACTAAGCGTGATCCAACTCCTCTTCCTCCCAACCAATCACAACCCTTTGTGAAATCAGATCTAAATCTGATTGGTGGGAATAGAGTCCCCTGGATTCCTACTTAGAGGGCGCCTAAGACCAGTCAAAGTTGGTTTTAGGGAGAACTCTAATTGGAATCCAAAAGAGAGGTGGAGTCCTTGTCCAACAAGGACTCTAAGACTCCTCCAATCTTGGGCTCACGCCACCCTTGGCGTGCGCCCTCCTCCTTGCCAGGTTCTGGTAGGGGGACAGGCCCCCACCAGCTCTCCAATAGGTGCATGACATGTGGTCAAAAGTCAAAGGGTCAATGGTCAACGTTTGACCAGTCAAAGGTAGACTTTTGACCAAAGTCAAAGAACAAGAAATGGCAGGTGACCAAAAATGGCAGGTAATGTCTTACAAATAAGACAACCTTTTCTGACTTGGACAACCTCCAGTCAGACCATATGAAGGCCTCTGATTGAGCACAAACTCCTTTGGCTCAGACAGGACAACTTATTTATGATAGCAAAAGAAGAACGTTAGGTTCAATCGAGTGCTAGCACGATTTCCTTGAACCTAATTGAATCTCATTCAGATCAATTGAACTAGATCAGTTCAATTGATGATCACCAGATTCAAACCCTTGTTTGTGTGACCCAGTTAGGTTCAGTTCTGTATGGTAATGGGATATGTCATGATCTCTATCATAGACATCATCGAAACTCCTTTCGATGGATCAGAACTCTTCTGATTCGAACAGCTAGAATGATCGATCATCTAAATCATTCTAATTGCTCCCAAAATCCACCAGTGACACCTAGCAGTATATGGTGGCAACCCATCAGAGCTGAATGCGAACCTCTTGGTGCAGCTACCTGTGTGATTAAGTTCTTCTATCTTGAGCCCCGATCAGATTAGGGTTAAGGTGAAACTCGTCAAACCCTAGTCTCTGTCATATGATGTAATCATTCGATTCGAGTCCAATGTGAAAATCTAAATAGAAACTCTTTCTATTATTTCACTCTACCATGGCCATGGATTTCTGGACTTGATTCTCATGATCATCATAGGGCTGCTCCTCTACCACCGAGGTAGATAGATTCCATCTTGATGCCATCCAGTTCCTACAATGAACATGTCTATAGCCAACATACACCTCAGGGTTCCATATGGCTAGGAGACCGAGTAATGGTGTAGTCAAACTATAACACCCTCAAGGTGAACTGCCGATGCATCTCAGGTCAAAGAACCAGACACACTACTGCAGCATCGAGTCAGTCATTGACGAGAAGGTAGACTCCCTAATGACTACTCGAGGTGGTCACGCTCAGTGCCCTCATTCTCTAACGAGTACCTGTACTCTCGCTCCGGTGTCTCCACACCGTAGACTCAAGACTCATCTACTAAAGAGAAGCGATTGTACACCAACCTTCCAGGATCAATCACCATCCTCGTGATGATCCTATGGTCGGGAGCAATTTTATGAGTTAATAATGATTATTCATGTCTTAAATTTTCAACTCTTGAAAATATGAATTATCATTACCATTAACTCAAAGGATGTATCACAGACACTAAATACACATATGTGATAGAAAATAACCCATTTATTGATTTTAGTCAAAATTATAATTTTGCCCCTAGAAGTGTATTACAAGTGTCAGCCAATTCTTGGCTTCTAGGGCACATATATCTAAGCAGGAGGAGGGTGCAATGCCAACCTAGGGGTCATGCGCCCAGTTAGAGGCGCCCAGGAGTCCCCTGTTGGACAGGATGCCAATTCCTTTTTGGATTTCAATTAGAGATTCTCCTAAGAACCAACTTTGGCTGGTCTTCTAGGCAACCCTTTAGGAGTTGAATCTTAAGGGAACTCTATTCTCACCAACAAGTTTAGATTGATTTGCATAAAATGTTGTGTGATGGTGATTGGAAAGAAGGAGAAGTTGGATACAGACAGTCTATAAATAAGACCCTGCGCCCAACTCAGATTATGCATTAAAACCCCATGCCCCAAGGCTGCCTCTCTCCTCTTCCTCTATGCCAAACCCTCCTTCTCCCTCTCCTCTCCATGTCCAAAAGAAGTTTTGGACCTTGGTTGGTGTGATCCAGATCAAAGAAAGGCGACTAAAAGCTAGAAGGCTGCACTACTGCGTAGGACAACTGCTAATCTTCGAAAAGAGTTTTGAAGATCCTCCAAATTAGATCCAGATCTAATTTTTAGAGATATGATAGAGAAGAAGAGGATCTCCAGATCTAACTCGAGTGGATACTGATAGAAGCCAGGCACTTGCATGGCTAGATCCAGAACCTTCCGCTGCTTACAGGATCATCAATGGGTAATAGGATTACCCACTTCAAATTTAATTAAATCTGATTTAATTTATCTAATTTTATTTTAATTTCTAAAATAATAATAATTAGATATGAAATATTTTAAATCTAATCTATATCAAAGAAATTTTTTTTTGAAATATATCTCTTGATCTGATCAGATCTGAACGAACCTGATCTGAAAAATCAGGATTTTTTCTTCAACTGGTATCAGAGCCAAGATTCTAAAAGTGTTTAGATCTAATTTTAAATTTATTTTAATTAAAAAATAAATAATTTTAGATATCACATGAGATGTGATCAGATCTAAAATTAGAAAAAATTAAAATTAAATGATTTGGATCTAAGATTAGAAAATATGCATGACTAATTCTAAAATAGAATAGTTCTATAGAATAGTCATGCATGTTTTCAATTTAATTTGATTAAATCATATTTTATATCAATTTATTTACTATTTTTTAATATTATAATGGTTATAATAACATTCTAAAAAATAGTAAATATAAAATTATTTAATTTTTAAACTCATATGAGATATGATTAATGCATGTCCAGACTAGTTGTAGAATAGTTCTACATAATTATCTAGATTAGAATTTATTTTGATTAGATCAATTTAAATCTAATTTTTTAGATTATTATGAGATAATTTAGATTTGAAAATATACATGATTCGATACATGAGATGTATGCAAAATATGCCATGATTAGATCTAATTTATGTATGAGATATATGATTTAGATCTAAAACTATTTTGTAGTATTGCATGTTCCTGATTAAGGCATTCCTCTTGGCCGTCCGGTCATAAGAATGAAGAAGGATTTAAAGAACCTCTCTTCCCATCCGATGTGGTGTTCTTATGACGTGTAGGGGTGCTGCGTGTTCGATCTTAATCAGAAATCCAAAACTTACTTTCTGCATAATCCTAGATCCTGAAACCCTAGAATTTATTGTGCATATTTTATTTATGAACCCTCCTTAATTAAAAATTAAGATTATGGAATATTAATTAGGTCTAAAATTAAGAAATACAGATCTAAGACATATTTATAATACTGGGTTCGGACTTGGGTAGCTCAATTAGGTCTAAGCGGTTGATCAAACTGAATCAAGAGTTGGTTAGATGGGATCAATAATGCTTTAATTGATCAGCCTAATAAGATTAAGTCTGGGTCAAGATCGAGTCATGATCAAGCAAGACCTAATTAGGCTTAGAGGTTAGAGTCTGGATTGTAGACTAACCCAATTGGTTCTGACTCAACAATTTGGTGTCTAAGGTAAGTTTGGCACATACGATCGACTAGTTTTTAATTGGAAGCTACTCGATCTGAATGCATTCTTGTACGAGTTAATGGCATATTCCTTCCATCGGTCTCACTTACCTGGCCATATCTGTTGACACAGTTCTTATCTGAGATGGTCAATAATCTAAGCCAACCCATGCCACTAGGTTAGTCATAATTGTTATGATTATGACAAGTCTAGATTAATGAGACCTGAATCAATTCTTCCTAAGAAAAGATCTAGTCTGAGGTCTTCCACCATTGTAGATGTGTGGGCCTTTTTCGAGGTTGATTGTTCTCGACTGGATATAGTAGCTTAGTTGCATCGGGAAGACGCAACCATGTCTATCAGGCATTGGATGCTATGGGTTGGAGGATTAGTTGGGCTTAATATTTTGAATACGGTGAGAGACTCAATTAGGAACCCAATCTATGCAAATGGTGGGTCTGACTTAACCAAGAAGTGGATCAATATTCCAGATACGATGAGATTCATGAATTAGAGACCAAGTTTGGGTGCACCATGATTAGAGAATCATTGAATAAGAGTTGTTCACTCATTGGCTAACCCATCATCAATAACTGTTAGGTGAGGTGATAAGTCAGTTGGTGAGACCGCACCACCCACTAAAAATCATTAATCGTGAAGATTTTTGCATCTCTACAGAGGGAGTGTAAAGATCTGAGAAAATAGTGGGTGCTAATTTATTTAAAAATAAAATTTTTAAATAAATTGATCAAGTCATAATTACAATATCTAGCTAGAATCTTTGACTCTATGGGAAAATATCTACGTCCAACCCATTGGCACGTATCCTGGACACACATAGACTGACTGGACCCAATTATACAGATTGACTCAGGAACTACAAAATAGTTTTAGGTTTCGAGAAGTTAACCCATGTATTGGACTAGGACTCTCCCACCTTACCAGCCGTCCATCCATTGAACAGTGAGCATCTCTGAAAAAATAGATAGACGAAGATAATAAGGCTAGATATTATATGTTGGGCTCGATATCTGATGAGCTCCAGCACCAACATGAAGATATCGGAACTGCTCACCAAATGTTGGCTCACCTACAGGAAATGTTTGGTGAACAGAGTCGCACAACCAAATATCAAGTCATGAAATGACTTTTTAAGGCTAAGATGCGTGATGGGTGGTTAGTCCAAGATCACTACCTGATGATGATCAAGCACTTGGAAGAGCTTGAGAAGCTCGATGTGAAGTTGGACTTAGATCTGCAGAACGATGTTATTCTACAATCCTTGACTGATGCATATGGGAAATTCATCATGAATTACCACATGCATAAATTTCAAAATTCCTTGGCCGAATTAGTGAATATGCTGGTCACCACTGAGCTATCTATGAAAGGTTCTAAAGGCTCAGTTCTTGCTATGGAACGGACTTCTTCCAAAAGAAAGTCTTATGAAAAGAAAAAGAAGTCTACGAAAAAGCAAAAGGTGGAAGGAGCAAAGAAGAAGAAGGCAGAACTGAAGAAAAAGGCTGATGTCAAAGGAAAGTGTTTCCATTGCAATAGTGACAGCCATTAGAAGTGGAACTGCCCTACTTACCTGTCCACCCTGAAGAACAAGAAGGAAGGTCCTTCTGGAGGTATGCTCGTTATTGAGTCTAATCTTACGGTTTCTTCTACATCCAGTTGGGTGCTTGACTCTGGTTCTAGTGCTCATCTATACACTTCCATGCAGGGTCTTGAGGATAGCAGGAGGCTGAGGGATGGAGATATGATCCTATGCATCGGTAATGGAGCAAGAGTTGCTGCAGTAGCCATGGAAACATACCCTCTTCGATTACCATCTGGTTTAGACTTAGTTTTAAAAGACTGTTATTATGTGCCTGCAGCAAGCAGGAATTTGATTTCTGTTTCATGCTTAGCACTAGAAGGCTATGTGATTACCTTCTTTAAGAACCATTGAAACATTCTTTATGAAAGAAATAAAATTGTAAATAGTTTTCTTATTAACAATCTTTATCAGCTACATATTGATGTACCTATTCTAACTATCGAGCAAAATGCGAATGCCAAATGACCTAGGGATAGTCCAAATGATAGGTATCTATGGCACCTAAGATTAGGTCATATAGCAGAAGATAGAATCAATAAATTAGAGAAAAATGGGCTACTGAGTCCATTGACTTCTGAGTCATATCCAACTTATGAATCTTGTCTTCAAGGCAAAATGACTAAACTCTCTTTTTTTGGATATGGGGAAAGGGCCACAGATCTCCTTGCCCTAGTACATACTGATGTGTGCGGCTCATTTGATGTGCCGGCTAGAGGCAATTTTGTCTACTTCATTACCTTTACCGATGATCTGTCTAGGCACAGGTATGTGTATCTTATGAGACATAAGTCTGAAGCTTTTGAAAAGTTCAAAGAATTCAGACATGAAGTAGAAAAACAAACTGGAAAACCCATTGAGGTTCTTCGATTAGATCGAGGAGGTGAATATCTTAGCCGAGAATTCCTAGACTATCTAAAGGAAAATGGCATAGTCCCTTAATGGACTCCACCAGGGACACCTCAACTCAATGGGGTTTTAGAATGGAGAAATCGAACTCTATTGGATATGGTCCGATCCATGATGAGCTTCACAGACCTTCCTAATTTTCTTTGGGGACACTCATTGTTAACTTCAATTTATCTACTGAATAGAATTTTCTCTAAAACTGTTCCTACCACACCGTATGAGATATGGCATGGTAAGAAACCAAGTCTGAGTCATCTCAAAATCTGGGGTTGTCTGGCTCATGTCAAAAGACAACAAGCGGACAAGTTAGAGTTTAGGTCCTTCAGAGCTCGATTCATAGGATATCCTAAAGAGTCATTAGGATACTATTTCTACATTCCAGAAGACCATAATGTGATTGTGAGTCGACATGCCATCTTTCTTGAAAAATAGTTTATTCAAGATAGCGCATTGGAAAGCAGATCAAGCTTGATGAGAAAGTTTCATAAGTACAACGAGCTAGACCAATTGGAGCCAAATCAGGTTCGAGCCAATAAGAAACTACCTCCTCCACTTCTAATAGATCGAAAAGAGTTTCTCGTCTCCCCTGAGAGATACTTAGGTATTATTTCAGAAGGAAGTAGAGAACAATGTCCTATAGATAATGGTGCTCATGGAGATGATCCCAAAACTAATAACGAGGCGATATCAGATATCGACTCCAGAAATGGCTAGAGCAATGCAGTTAGAAATTATCTTGATGCCCTCAAACCAAGTCTGGACCTTGGTAGAATCCACGAAGGTATAGTACCTATTGGGTGTAAATGGATCTTCAAGAGAAAGATTGGTCCAGATGAAAATGTGGAGACATTCAAGGCTAGACTAGTGGCAAACGGTTATAGTCAACGCGAAGGCATTGATTATCAGGATACCTTTTCCCCAATGGCTATGCTAAAATCCATCCGCACATTGCTTGCCATTGCAGCCTATTTTGATTATGAAATATGGCAAATGGATGTGAAAATGGTGTTCTTGAATGGATATCTTGAGGAAGATATCTATATGGAACACCCGCTAGGTTTCACATCCAGTGATACTGATCATAAGATTTGCAAGCTACAAAGGTTCATATATGGACTTAAGTAAGCATCTCGGAGCTGGAACACTCCTTTCAATGATGTGATTAAAATATTTGGTTTCATCAAAAATGAAGAGAAACTATGTATTTTTAAAAGGGTCAGTGGGAGTGCTGTTGTCTTTCTGATATTGTACGTGGATGACATCCTCCTTATTGGGAATGATATTCCCATGTTAACAATAGTCAAATTATGGTTGTCCAAGGAATTCTCCATGAAAGACCTAGGTAAGCATCCTTTATTCTTGGAATTAGGGTCTATAAGGATAGACCGAATAGCATGCTAGGACTTTCACAGAAGATGTACATAGAGAAAGTACTAAAGAGGTTTAGTATGGAAAATTCTAAGAGGGGATTAATATCCTTTAGACATGGTATTCATCTTTCCCAGAAGATGTACCCTAGCACACCTAAGGAATAGAACGCATGAGCAAGATCCCTTAACTTCTGTAATAGGGAGCCTCATGTATGCCATGCTATGTACACGACCTGATATAGCCCATGCTGTGAGTGTCATAAGTAGATATCAGTCAAATTCAGGTGAAGAACATTGGACTTCTGTAAAATGTATCCTTAAGTACTTAAGAAGAACTAAGGATATGACGTTGGTTGCTTTGGTAATGGAGAACTCCAAGTCTAGGGATATATAGACTCGGATTTTATGTCCGATATAGATGATCGAAAGTCGACATCTAGGAGTCTGTTTGTATGCAATGGTGGTGCTGTCAGCTGAAAGAGATCCAAGCAAATAGTGATAGCAAATTCCACCATGGAAGCAGAATATATCGCTGCATCAGAGGCTGCGAAAGAAGAATTCTGGTATAAGAAGTTTGCTACAGAAATCAGAGTAATGCCATCAGATGCCATTCCTCTATACTACAACAACAATGGTGCTATAGCCCTTGCTTAGGAGCCAAGGTCTCACCAAAAATCTAAGCATATTGAGCGATGATACCACCTCATCCGCGATTATCTCGAGAAAGGTTATGTTGAGGTCAAGAGAGTCAACTCCACAGACAATGTGGTAGACCCACTCACAAAGCCATTGGGATAATAAAAGATCGAAGCCCATCTTGAGAAGATGGGACTTAGACTTATAGCAAATTGGCTTTAGGACAAGTGGGAGATTGTTAGATATATGTGCCCTAGAAGCCAGAATTGGCTGACACTTGTAATACACTTCTAGGGGCAAAATTGAAATTTATGAACTAATATGCAATAATGGTTTATTATATGTATGTTATAGTGTCTGTGATATATCCATTGATGTTAATGGTAATCATATTTTCAAGGGTTGAGAATTTAGACATAATATATTATTATCATAAAATGCTCCCGACCATAGGATCATCACGAGATCGTGATTGATCGGAAAGGTTGGTGTACAATCACTTCTCCTTAGTAGATGAGTCTTGAGTCTATGGTGTGGCAGACCTGAGCGAGAGTATGGTATCGTTAGAGAACGGGCACTGAGCGTGACCATCTCGAGTAGTCTTAAGGAGTCTAAACCTTTCGTCAATGGACTGACTCGATACTATAGTAGTGTGTCTGGTTCTTTGATCTGAGGTGCATCGGCAGTTCACCTTAAGGGTGTTATAGTTTGACTACACATTACTTGGTCTCATAGCCATACGGAATCCGAAGGTGTATGTTGGCTTATGTATGTTCATTATAGGAACTGAGATTAGCATCAAGATGAAATCTATCAACCTCGGTGGTAGAGGAGCAGCCTTATGATGATCATGAGAAATCAAGTCCAGAAGCCATGCCATGGTAGAGGAAATAATAAAAGAGTTTCTATTTAAGATTTTCACATTGGGACTCGAATCGAATGATTACATCATATGACAGAACTAGGGTTTGACGAGTTTCACCTTAACCCAATCTGATCGGGCTCAAGATAGAAGGAACTTATCACACAAGGTAGCTGCCCAAGAGGTTGCATTCAGCTCTGATGGGTTGCCACCATATACTGCTAGGTGTCACTGGTGGATTTTGGGAGTAATTAGAATGATTTAGATGATCGATCTTTAACTATTCGAATCAGAAGAGTTCTGATCTATCGAAAGGAGTTTTGATGAATGTCAATGATAGAGATCATGACATATCCCATTACCATATAGAACTAAACCTAACTGGATCATAACAAATAAGCGGTTTGAATTTGTGATCATCAATTGAACTGATCCAGTTCAATTAATCTGAATGAGATTCAATTTGGTTCAAGAATTCGTGCTAGCACTCGATTGAACTAAACGTTCTCTTTTACTATCATAAAATAAGTTATCCTGTCTTGAGCAAAGAGTTTGTGGCTCATCAGAGGCCTTCATATAGTCTGACCGGAGTGTTGTCCAAGTCAGAAAAGGTTATCTTATTTTGTAAGACATTACACTTCCATTTTTGGTCACCTACCATTATTGTTCTGACTTTGGTCAAAAGTCTACCTTTGACTGGTCAAATGTTGACCATAGATACTTTGACTTCTGTCCATGTGTCATGCACCTATTGGAGGACTGGTGGGGCATGTCCCCCTACCAAAATCTGGCAAGGAGGAGGGCGCACGCCACCCTAGGCATGTGCCCAAGTTGGAGGCGCCTAGGAGTCCTATTGGATAGGGACTCCATCTCCTTTTTGGATTTTTAATTAAAGAGTTCTCTAAGACCAACTTTGATTGATTTCTTAGGCACCCTCTAAGGAGGAATCCAAGGGACTCTATTCCCATCAATCAGATTTAGATCTGATTTCATAAAGAGTTGTGATTGGTTGGGAAGAAGAGAAGTTGGATCACAGACAGTCTATAAATATGACCCTGCGCCCAACTCAGATTGTGCATTAAAACCCCATGCCCCAAGGCTGCCTCTCCCCTCTTCCTCCATGCGAAACCCACCTTCTGCCTCTCCTCTCCACATCCGAAAGGAGTTTTGGACCTTGGTTGGTGCGATCCAGATCAAAGAAAGGCGACTGAAAGCTAGAAGGCTGCACTGCTGCATAGGACAACTGCTAATCTTCGAAAAGAGTTTTGAAGATCCTCCAAATTAGATCCAGATCTAATTTTTGGAGATGTGATAGAGAAGAAGAGGATCTCTAGATCCAGTTCGAGTGAATACCGGTAGAGGCTAGGCACTTACGTGGCTAGATCCAGAACCTCCCGCTGCTTACAGGATCATCAATGGGTAATAGGATTACCCACTTCAAGGTAAATTAAATCTAATTTTATTTATCTAATTTTATTTTAATTTGTAAAATAATAATAATCAGATCTAAAACATCTCAGATCTGATCTGGATCAAAGATAAAAAATTTTGAAATATATCTCTTGATCTGATCAGATCTAAACGAATTTGGTCCGAGAAATCAGGATTTTTCCTTTAAGGTTTACCCCTTATAGTGGAAAAGTTGTTCTAGTATATGCTGATCTATAAAATTAAATCATGAATAAGTCAGATTAGATCTAAGCAAATTTATGAGATTAGATCTAAATAATATCGGATTGCACATACTAATAATAAGGTTGTCCTATTGTAAGGTTTATCCCTTATAGTGAAGAGATTGTCGTAGTATGTGCTGACCTGAATAACTTAAATTATAAATATATTAGATAAGATCTAAAGTAATTTATGATTTATTTTTATATTTTAAATTTAAAATTAAATAGTTTATGATCTGATTTTGATTATTTAGATGAGATCCATATGATATGTTTTATGTTTTGATCTAGATCTTCATGTTGCATATATTGATATGTAGCTTCTTTTTTGAATCTAGTTTGCATATATATGACATATAAATATTGTAGAAATTTAAAAAAATTTTAAATGAACTTACTTCCTGCAATATCCTAGATTCGAAAACCATAGGACATGATCAAAACATTGAAACAAATCAGATTTAAAATCATGTATTGAATATGATTCAATGTAAACTATTTATAATTTAAAAATATTTCAAATGATCAAATTAGAAATTAGTTTTGAGATTCTATAAACCCAAACCCAATTTAAGACTCATCTACCCATGAAGGAAAACAATTCGTACACCGATCTATTTAGATCAATTACCATTCCCATGACGATCCATCGATTGGAAGCATTTAGGAATTGACCACTAATGACACGTGCCTCGAATTCTCAACTTTTTAGAATATGTGTCAACATTCATTAATTTTTTGGATAATTCATAGATACAATTTAAATACAACATGAATGAAAAATAAATAACCCAATTTTTATTCATTTCAAAATTTTAATTATAAATTATGCTCCTAAAATGTGTACATGTGTCAGCCAATCTGGATTCTAAAGCATATATCTAACAAACTCGATCCCACTTGACCTAAAGTCAATTGGCCATAAATCTAAGCCCCATCTTCTTAAGGTGAGCTTCAGTCTTCTATTTGCTTAGTGGCTTCATTAGTGGGTCAGCCACATTTTCTATGGAGTCGACTCTCTACACCTCGATAAATTTTTTTGAGGTATTTATGAAGCAGATGAAATCATTACATGATGTGCTTAGACTTCTGGTGAGATCTTGGTTCCTTAGCGAGTGCTGTGGCTCCATTATTATCGCAGAAGAGTGGAACAGCATTTGATGACATCACCCGCAGCTCTATAATGAATTTCTTGAACCAGAATCCTTTCTTAGCATCCTTTGATATGGTGATGTACTCTACCTCCATTATAGAATCTATAATAATTGGTTGATTGAAACTTTTCAGCTAACCACACCACTATTATATAGAATCATAAAACTTGATGTAGACTTTTTATCATCAATATCAAACATGAAGTCTAAGTCAGTGTATCCCTACACCTGCAAGTCTCTTCCTCCAAAGATCAAGAAGAGATCCTTAGTCCTTCTCAAGTACTTAAGGATATTCTTCATAGTAATCTAGTGTTCCTCACCTAGATTTGACTGATATTTGCTTGTGACACTCACAACAAGAGCAATATCGGGTCAAGTACATAGCATAGTATACATGAGGCTCCTTATTGCAGAAGCATAAGGGATCTTGCTCATATACTGTATCTCCTCTGATGTGCTAGGGCATATCTTCTTGGAGAGCTGAACTCCATGTCTGGAGGATAACAAACCCCTTTTGGAGCTTTTCATGCTAAATTGCTTCAGCACCTTTTTTATGTACATCTACTATGACAGATCTAGCATTCTTTTAGATCTATCTTTATAGACCTTTATTTCCAAAATGTAGGATACTTCTCTAAGGTTTTTCATGAAAAACTCTTTAGATAACCAAACTTTTATAGAAATCATCATGGGAATGTTACTCCCAATTAGAAGGATGTCATCCATGTACAACACGAGGAATGTGATAGCCCTCCACTAACCTTCTTGAACATGCATGATTTTTTCTCATTCTTGACATAACCAAATGATTTGATCGTATCATTAAAATAAGTATTCCAACTTTGAGATGCTTACTTTGGTCCATAGATGGACCTTTGCAGCTTGCAGATCTTATGATCTTCATCACTAGATATAAAACTTAGAGGCTACTCCATATAGATATCTTTATCAATATATACATTTAGGAAGGTGGTTTTTATATCAATCTGCCATATCTCATAGTCATAAGCTGTTGCAACAGCAGGTAGTAGTCGAATGGACTTTAGCATGGTGACTGGTGAGAAGGTCTTCTGATAGTCAATACCTTCATACTGACTATAATCTTTTGCCACATGCCTCGCTTAAAAGGTCTCCATCTTTCCATCCAAATTGATCTTTCTATAAAAGATCCATTTACATCCAATAGAAACTATTCTTACTGGTGGATCTAGTAAGATCTAGACTTGGTTGATATGCATTGAGTTAATCTTTGACCTCATCGCTTCCAACTATTTCTCGGAGTCGATGTCTGACATCATCTCGTAATAGATTTTAGGATCATCAACATGGTCCATATCATCCATGAGAAATATTTTCTCTGCATTCTTTGTCAACATATCGATGTATCTTTAGGAGGATATGAGATTCTAATGGATCTATGAGGTGGAATGGATTCCGTAGGCTCTATGACTCGTTGCTCTTCAGAGACACTCTCTTTGAGCTAAATTTTTCTCCCACCATCTTTATCCTAGATAAAATCTCTTTCCAAGAATTTGGCATGCTGGCTCATAATCACATTGTGATCCTCCATAACGTAAAAATAGTATGCCAAAGACTCTTTTGGATATCTGATAAAATGAGCTCTCATAGACCTAGCCTCTAGCTTGTCCGTCTATTGTTGTTTGACATAGGCTAAACATCTCTAAATTCTAAGATAACTAAAATTCGACTTCTTACCATACCATATCTCATATGATGTGGTAGGAATAGATTTAGAGAAAATTCTATTAAATAAATAATTTGCAATAAATAAGGCATGTCCCCAAAAAAATAAAGAAAGGTCAGTGAAGCACATCATGGATCAAACTATATCTAATAGGATTTGATTTCTTCATTCTGAAACCCTGTGGAGCTGAGGCATTTCAGATGGAATCCATGGTGAGACTATGTCATTTTTTTGAGATAATTGAGAAATTTGTCACTCTGATATTCACCTCCATGATCTAATTGAAGTACCTTAAATGATTTTTCAATTTGCTTCTCTATCTCTGATCTAAATTTCTTGAACCTTTCAAAGGCTTTAGATTTATGTTTCATAAGAAACACATATCCATATCGCAAAAAGTCATCAATAAAGGTGATGATGTTGTTGGAGGAGTCTGGGCAAGACACCACCATCTCAGGATCTTTTTGATACCACTTACATTATTCTCAATCACATGTAGATACCGCAAGAGAAAGAGCAGCACACAATCAAGTACATGGACTAGAGTAAGGTCTACCTCCATGGGGCATGCAAAGCTTCATTATAAGAAAAGAATAAATACAAGAGGAGATCCTCATGCTCTCAACTTTTATACAAAAAATCTCTTCCAACTAAAAGCTTTCACCTCTCACCCTTTACAAAAGCTCTCTCTAGGAGACCTCCTGAAGCGATTGCTGTTTACTACCTAGTAGTCTATCTAAAGCCTCTACTTCAACTCTCTACTGGTACCTTTCAGGGCCTGCTGCTCATTGTCTAGATCCCTGGACCTCTGCCTACTATCACCACCTAAGTTATCGGCTGCCATAGGATTCACCTACTCTCGATTTTACCTCCGGGGCCTTTTAAAGGCCTCGAAATGGTTGAATATGAGTCCAGATTGAAGAATAGTCTACAAATCAAAGTCAAATAACTTTTCAACCATCGGATCACTCTTGTGTGCATTGCCAGGCATCAGATGTGCACACTGGTCCATGGAATCCCTATAAACCGCACAAAATGTGGTGGAAAACACCCCTCGATCCACCATTGACTGCATGAAATGGGGTGGGAAATGCCCCCGATCCACAGACATGCATGGACCATGTGGAAATAGGGCCTGCACACATGTCACCTATGTGTTTGCCTACGCTGGGCTGTGCTCGCATGCGCTCAGTCTAGGCCGCTAATGCTCATTGTTATATCACCAAAGATAATATTAAACCTGATCCTACTATTGGTTAGAATATTAGTGAATCGGGTGTTGATTTTTTTAGAGATTGTAGGCTAAGTTACGTTCAATTTTAATTAATAAAATAAAATTTTAAATTAATTTTTTAAGTAAAAATTTTAAAAAATAAATTAAAGAGAATTAATTTATATTTTATAAATTAAGATGAAAGAAAGCAAATATTAATTAATTAGGGTTTAATAATTAATTAAAGGTATTTTGAGATTTTGAATCCATCTTTAGCAAGACTGTGGTAATTTTTTTTAATGCAAGAATTTAAATTTTAAGAATTAATTATGACTATAACTTATTTTCTTAGAGCATAAATCATATCTTTCGATCATGATCCATCTCAATAGAATCATAAGCTATTCAATACTTAATTCCTAAAAATTCATAACATGACTTTTAATGATTTTCTCTAATATAAACTATTAAATTAAGTATAGACTGCATCTCCCTGATCACAACCTATCTCAATAAATATAGCATATTTAGATATTAATCAATAGCAAATATGTTAATACAAGATCTCATGCATAGAGAATAAAATTTAAAACTAAGCAGAAGAACATATTATTAATTGCATAAAAAAATATAAAAGATAAAGAAAAGAAAAATACAACCAATGCTAGAAGACTTCATCTACTTTTTCAAAATTCAGGCCTTTAACCGCACAAGATTGAGAATTTGCTCACTTTCGGCATCTTCAAACTCCTTGAAAAAAATGGAAGAAGAAGAAAGAAAGAAAGAAGAAAGAAGAAGAGAAAGGAGGAAAGAGGAAGAGAGAAACGTGAGATTGAGAGAGGGAAGAAGACCTGTTAGAGGGCTAATTCCCCTAGTGGAGGGTTTGGCTTATTGGAGGCATGAATAGAGAAAAGTTGGAATTTTAGAGTTCTTCCTAAACTCTATTAGGAGTTTGAATCAAATTCCTCCTTGTCTGCTATTGTAACACCCCACAAATAAATCCGAGTGACGATACTATACCCCATTTTTATCTAAGAGCAAAGATACTATACTTTACCCTTAAATAAAAGCTTAGGAGAATTCTAAGCTATAGCTATGCTGAACTATTCATTAGTTAATACCCTGCTTTCAATTACACTGAACCATCCATTCATTTTCAACACAAGTATTTCAATTAAATCTTCTTGACTTGCTAAAAAACCATTATCTCAGCTTAGCTCATTAAATTACCTAAACAAACTCAAGCTTTCAACTATCAAACCATCCTTAATACACTTTACACAAGTTACTTAAAATACATAATATACATTCCAAGACTTTATCAAGAATAGAGCCCTCATAAGCTAAAATACACAACTCAAAATATTGATACAAAAATCCCCTTATGTTGATGTTGCACTGATATACTTCAATCTATTCAGAAAGAAAGATAAAAACCACATAATGAGACTAAAATTCTAGTGAGTGCATATCCAACTATCAATGAGTAAAATAGGATGACTATAATTCTTATAACATCATGCATAACTTGCTACTAATAAACTTTCAAATATATGCATACCAACATAAATAAACCACATAATAGCTTTCTTTTAAAATAAACTCATACCTTTGCCTACCATTGATAAAATCAGAACAATGTATCACCATAGGATTTCTTATGAGCAATTGTATCACAACCACATTCATATATTACATTCACATTCATAGGGTTCCTTATGAGTGGCCTGCCTTTTCACCAGAAGGACAACACACTCTCATATGGATTCTTGTGAGCAACCTATCTTCTCACTAGAAGGATAATATACTCTCATAAGTATTGCATTTATTGATAACAACACACTCTCATAAGTATACCATCCCTATGAGTAGCCTATCTCAGTGATATCGGAACAATACACTCTCATAGGATTTACCATTCCTATGAGTGGCCTATCCATGCTCACAAACATCAAAAAGCCCCATGGCACATAAATAGAAATCAACTATGTAAGAGCTTAAATCACATAAGAGATCACTGTACAACTCATTTAAAATTACCAAAGCCATGCTACCAAAATTGTATACATAATTACTTGTGTATGCAATACAGAAAGGCTATTTAGAAATCATACTTTTATCCATGCTTGTTTACGATCATGTAAGCTACTAAATATTGAGAAACTATCTTGCTTTTCAAATATACCTTTTTACATAGCAAAAATACTTTGTAAATACCATATATAGATGAAAATCACTCACCTCCAATAGCCACTAGCTTATTGGCTTACTCAAAGCACCTTTTTCAATTCCTTTCTTTCCCTCAAACGATAATAAATCTACTGCACAGGTTTTCCTGTTTAACTTCAGCACTTTTCTTCTTCTACACATCTTGATTACCACCAAATTCTCTATTTTCCAACTTGTTCTTCTTTAATCTCTAGCTAAAAATAAGTCCCTCTCAACTCTCTTCCCTTCTCTAGCTTCTCTAAAGAACTTGAGAATTGAACAAATAGTAAAAGAACTGGTGACTTTTATTTTGGAACAAGAAATGAATTAAGAAAGATTTGCTAGGTGTCCCCCCTCTAAAAAGACAAGACACCTCTTCCTCTTATGTGGCATAACCTAAGGAAGCCACTTACCTAGTTTCCTCCAAAGAAATGCATTAAAAACACACTTTTAAAACCTCATGACTAGCACCACTTTTCTATTCCCACTAATTAAGTTGGCTTGGCCACAAATCAGGTTAGCTCGAACTTAAATTGGGCTAGCTCTCTCAGAAAATCAAAAACTAATTTTTGCAGCTTGAGACTCGGGTTAGCTCGATTTAGATTCAGGCCGATGCTTGCTTAATACTCTTCTTATTTACATTTACAAGTTAATGTCCTCATCTATTTTACTTTCCACAAACTTTAAAATATAAATATAAATAAGAAAATATCTTCTATTTGGAATCAATAAAAATATCAGAAAAATCAAAATCCATAAGAATAAGATATCAAAACTTGGGTTCTAATTCAAATTTTTCAAAACTTAAAACTTTTAAAACATTCTTTTCTCAGAATGAATAGGTTAAAGAATCTCAAAATTTATCAAAAATTATTTTATGACTCACCAACACCCAAGAATTAATTATTATTAATTTTGGTTCTAAGAAAATATATATTTTATATAGCTCTCTTTATAAGTGCTAGTTTCTAGACTTAGAAAAATTTTAGAACTCGCAATATCAGATAGTCATAATTTTTGCTCAAATTACTCAAATATATCATAATTAAATTATTAAGCCACACATTCATGAACACAAATCTTTTAATCTATTATTTTGCTGGTTTGGGATGTCACAGCTACAATTTGATCGTTGATCTATGATCAAATGGAACAAAATCCACTAAAAAAAATCACCGCAGGCTTCAAATTAATGCCCAGATCTATTCTGGGCATTAGATCACCTGATCAGGCTATTTTTGACCATTGGATTATGCCTGGGAGTGCTGAATCAATTGAAAGAATTTGAATCAGGCTCGCCTCTCTTCCCATCCATTGGATCTCATGCATGACTGCATCTTAGCTATCTTGATTCTTTTTAACTAGAAAATTGAGCTCTTTGCATTAGTGAGGATCTTCCCTATAAAAGATAAATAAAAACATAATTTTTTAAAATAAATATTAATTAATTATATACTAATGCTATTTATTTATATATTTATGATATTTATCACACCCTTCAACTTAAGTTTTACTCATCCTCGAGTAAAAAGAGAAAATTAGAAATATGTACCAACTCATTAAGACATAAAATTTTCTTCTTATTCTTTAAATCCTCTATCTTTAATATGGGCTAGAGTATAAATTTTTATATATATATAAATTAATAAGACTAATTATTATCTTATTCAAGAATTTAATTATTTTTATTTATTACCTTCCTTCCCAACTTAATTTTCATTGTCCTTAATAGAGAAAAGAAATAAAGTATGATGCATAAAAAGAAACGAAAAAAAAAAAAGAGTTCACCTAGCTTAATATGTTTCTGGGCTTGGCTTGGGCTTTATTTGTTCTTCATCTAGCATGGGTCTATAGTTCTTCCCCTAACATAATTCTGAACTTAAAAAAAGGTAAGCTAAAAATAAAAAAAAATTAAATACAAAAATTGGGTTGCCTCTTAATAAGTACTAAGTTTAACACACTATAAGAATCTGAACTATTAGCAGCGGATAACTTTCATTGTTAATTGTCCTTTCATCATCGCTAATAGTCCCATCGTCACTAAGACCATCATAAAAGCTAATCTAAAAAATTTTTATCATAAGTTACCTATTAGCAACAAAAAAATGAGCCATCACTAATAAGACTATTAGCAATGGCTTTATAGATGAAATAATTTTATCACTAATTATTTTTTAATATTTAAATTAAATATTTTTTAAAAAATAATAAAATATTAGCAATGATTTGTGACTAATGTCATTGCTAATAATTATTAGTGACCAAAAATGCCATTGCTAATGCCATCTCTAATTATTTTAATTTTTAAATAAAATAAAAAAATATTTTAAAAAATATTAGCGATGATAATATATTCTCTAATACCATCGCTAATAATTATTAGTAATGGTAATTACTATCATTAATATCAATTCTAATAGTTAATTTTATTTTTTTAAAAAAATATTAATAATATTTTTTAAAACCTATTCTAATTAATCATAATGAATTATGTTCCTAATATCTCTTATAATTAAAATCCAAAGATAACATGATAATCAAAAATTAAAAACTAATTATATGGTACTAAAAAATATAAATTATATTACTTTTTTGCAAGCAGTATCAAAAAATATAATACATAAAAAAAAATTAGATCCAATCCTCATCATCGTCTGCCTCCTCCTATTTTTCTCCAGCAGTTGGTGGATGAGAGCCGGATGTCCCAGCATCCTATAATGAAAAAAATAAAATAATATTAATAAGTTTTGATAAAGAGGCATAGCTTTCGATACACTCCTTCAATTATCAAATAGATTATTTTTATACATTTTATTCGATGATATGGAGTTATAAACATCCCTGATCCATCGATTAGATAGTTAGATTAAATTTTTAGCCTCTAGACCCTCTTTTCAGACTCAAACCTAAATACATGAAGCTTCTAAATATGAAAACCTAAAATAAGTAAAAGAGTTTAATAATATAATTACTTGATGTGATGGTTGGGATGATGATCCTAGCTGGTCGCATAGTTGCAGGTCCTAGAGAAGCTCTATAACTATATTATGGAAGGCATCCGGGAGGCTCTAATGTCGCTGGCTCAGAAGCCTTTGAATGACCTCCTTCATGTGCACATTGCTCTAGGTTTGGGACGTCGAGGCCTGTAAGGATGCCGAAGGATATCGAGGTAGTAGAGGGTTGAAGTTGTGACCGAATCCTATGATCCGACTCCTACTTATCCCTCTGGTGGCACTAAGCCATCCCTCAAGATCAAGGAGGGTTGAGAAGATGGGTCATCGCCATACCTCTCAACAACGTAAGTCACATAACGCATCTGGATAGGTAAGAAATATATTAATTCTAAAATAAAAATTTGATTCTATAATAATTTAATTAATAAATAAAGTTTGAAATTTTTATCATGATCTATTGCGATGTAGAATCTAAATAGTCACCAGTACTTCTAGACTGGTGTGTGGCCCGCCATAACTGCAGCTAGTCTGATGGATGATCCAGCTATCATGTCTAAAATAAGTAAATAATAAATTTAAGTTAATTAAAACATGCATATAAGAGTTTTTATAGTTATAGTAAAGATTTTTGGTATTGATTTCTTACCAGTCTATCGACCATAATATGTGTGCTGACCTAGCCATCCATGTGCCTGATCGAATCCTACTGGATTGTCTGATTTTGTTGGGTCCTCTGCTATCTATCGAAGTACTCCTCACTACTCCACTAGTCATGGAGGGCCTGCCATATGTTTGCCTGCATCTAGTGATCCATGAAGGATCTTCAGTCCGATGGTGACTGAAAATTGAAGTACAGGATGATGGACTGTCTGAGGCTGTAGAGGCCATCTCAAAGCCTTTATGTGGCCACCTCCTCAAAGGTCTGACAATTAGCCTCCTCATCCTGAGGAGTCTCAAATTGGAAGTACTCTTGCAAAATAGAAGCAAGCGTGTATTAATATGTAATTAAAATACCATATTGAGAATTTAAAAATTAAACTAGTTTTGAATTATTAGAAATATTTTGAGGTTGCATGATGAGCTCCAGACGGCCAATTGGAGAACTCATTCACTGGCCCTGGCATCAAGCATCAGATGATGCCAGTAACCACACGAGATACTCCAAACTCTTTAAACATGTTGCAAAATTGATTTTAAAAAATATTTAGTCTAGAGTAGCTAAATTCTAAACATATTAATTAAAGTTGTAGTACTTACGAGTAGTTATGAATGTGAATGAGCTATCTATCCTCCGATCGAGTTGGAGGTGCCATGAGCTAGGCGGGTCCTTGACCATGACTCTGTGTCTGAGAGTTAGTTGCTACTGTGTGTGACTGTGGGGTCACTGGTGACCCCCTATCATCTGAACCTAAGTATAAAATATCTAATATAAAGAATGTTATATTAGTTAGCAAAGGATAAAATAACATAAACAAGAATATCTAAAATATTAGAGTTTACCATCCAG
Organism: Cocos nucifera; assembly: GCA_006176705.1. Lineage (NCBI taxonomy): Eukaryota > Viridiplantae > Streptophyta > Magnoliopsida > Arecales > Arecaceae > Cocos > Cocos nucifera. The sequence continues at coordinate 89,838 of QRFJ01000156.1, read as the reverse complement.
TGTGAGATGTGCGGAACCATGCGAGCTGGCGACATAATTGCTCTTTTCTTGAGAGCTCTGTTCTTGGCTAGAATGACTCTGATCTCTAAAAGATATGATGTATAATCTCTAAAAATAAAAATAAAAATTAAAACAAGAAAATGACCTAAATATTGGTTCAAAAAAAAATCTATCAAAATATAATAAGATGATCAAAATTTAACTTATGTGTAATAAAGATTGTTAGTTAGCATCTGTAATGTATCAGCTAAAAAATGATTCTCATCTAGTAGTATATGATAATGTTTTGGTCTACTGGTTTTTTGATTTAGGCATTGTCTAATTCTCATCCAGTAATATATGATAATCTCAGTATATGAAAATATGAAGAAGGCTCAGATATGTCATTGAAAAATAAGGCATTGCAAGTTTCTCTGCACCTTTAACCATGAGGTGGCTGCAAGCGGTTGTCTGCGATGTAATAGACCATTCAAGCATGCCCTGCATTGCAAGTTCCTTTGCACCTTTAATCATATGGTGGCTATAAGTGGTTGTCTGCGATGTAACAGACCATCCAAGCTTGAACATACAACAACAAGAATAGAATGCATCACCTCTATTACGATACCATCCAAGCTTGCCCTTCATTGCAACATCATCTCACATAGGTAGTTATCATAGCCTCTCAGAGTCCCCGGCTATCTCCTCGAGCAGCAAACTAGAAGTAGAATTTTTTTTAGAAAATAAAATAATAACTTAAAAATAAAATTCATATGGTCACGCACCTACTCATCTAGCAAGCTCTAAGTCCGCATGCACGGGACATACATACGTCCTAACTATCCCCATTTGCAATGATGTCCTTCACTTCTATGATTATGCTTTTGAAAATGCCACACTCTTAGTTCAAGGACAGGCTCATTATCCTTTTAAGAGATGTGTCAATAGAGAAATGCTTGATAGGAATACAATAAGTGCTCATTTATATACGAATGGTTTTATGCCAAACTACAAGCATTGGTAGTTGCATGGAAAGATGTGGAAGATAATATGCATGGACGAGAGGCTCTACTTGTCCAACACATTTGTTGATGTGCAATAGCTTAATAATGACAAGCTCGAGCAGATGATTAGCACATTTGATGGATTTGATTTAGTTATCGATGGAAGCTCATATAATAATCTTTCAGATAGCAATCACTATAGCCATGATGGACTATAGGAGTTGCTATAGCTATAGCTTTGCTTAGCCTTTAGAGGATAGCAACCCTATAGAGGGAAAGCATGACTATAACCATAGCAACCCTATAATCCATCATGACGATAATGGTTGTAATCTAAAAGATTATTACATAGACTTCTACCAATAACCAGATTAAACACACCAAATATGTTAATCATCTGCTCAAAGCCTGTCACCATTAAGCTCTTGCACATCAGCAAGGTCTTGGACAAGTAGAGCCTTCAAAGCCCTTACAATTGTCTCCCACATTTCGATCCCCATACAGGTACCAACACTTATAGTTTGGTATAAATCTACTCCTATAAATGGGTAACTATTGTATCCCTATCAAGTATTTCTCTATTGACACATCTCTTATAAGGACAACGAGCCCACTCTTGAACTAAGAGCACAGCATTTTCAAAATCATAATCATAGAAGTAAAGGACATCATTACAAATGGGGATGGTCAGGACATGTGTATGTCTCATGCATGCGAACTTGGAGCTTGCCAAATGATTAGGCCGGACGAGCACATCGAAATGGCATCCAGGTAAATCTCATCCTAGAGTTTAGCCCAAAAATTTAAAACTAATTAATTTAAATATTATTAATTTAAAACTAATTTTTTTAAAAATTTACACCATTAACCTGAGCACGTAGGACTTATGAGGATGCACGAGGGCTAGATGCCTTGCAGGCCACTTGGGACCCGAGGCTAGAGTATGCAGGGCATGCCTTGGCTCTGTATTTGCAATGCTGTCTAGAGCTTCTCTCAGTTCAAGCACTCTGCACGCTGAGACCCGAGCATGCAGAGCACGTCGCAATCCCATGTTTGCAATGCTGCCCAGACCTTTCCTCGGTTCGAGTGCTCTACATGCCAAGGCCTAAGTGTGCAGGGTATGTCTTAATTCAGTGTTTGCAATGCTACCCAGATCTTCTCTCGATTCAAGCACTCTGCATGTCGAGATCCAAGCATGCAGGACACGTCTCGATCCTATGTTTGCAATATTGTTCGGATCTTCTCTCGATTTGAGTGCTCTGCATGCTGAGACTTGAGCACATATGGCACGTCTCGGCCCCATGTTTGCAATGCTACATGAATCAACCCTCGGTTGGAGTGCTCTGCATGCCGAGACTCGAGCGCATAGGGCATGTCTTGGTCCTATGTTTGCAATGCTATCCGGATCTTCCCTCGATTTGAGTGCTCTGCATACGAAGTCCCAAGTCTTGTACTACTTCTAATTAAATTAATATTTAATTAATTTTTAATATCTATTATACTTAATTAACATAATTTAAATAAAAAATTTAATTTTTAGTGATGGTGTTAGCCATTGCTAATATCATCGCTAATACTCACAACAGAAGGCAGGCTACCATACAGGACAGAGGCATAGGCTGGCACATAGGGGTTAAGGTGTGAGGAGGCATAGGCTAGCGAGCAAGGACTGAGGCTCAAGGATGCGGCCGCGGATGGGAGCTTGGGGTCCAGCTGGCAGGGCAAGGGCTGAAGGGTCGGGACCATGGGTTGGGGGCGGTGTGGCAGGGGCTATGGAAACGAGGGTGCGAGGATAGGCTGGGGGGAGGTGGAAGGCGGTTGGGAGATCGGTGAGGCAGGTCGGGTGTAGCCAGGGGGAGGAGTCTGAGGGCTCGAGAAGGCAGCCATGGAGAGACGAGCCAGGGGTAGGTGGGAGGTAGTTGGGGAGGTAGGAAGTGGCCTGGGGCTTGATAAGTTGGCCATGGTGAGGCAAGCCAAGGGGAGGAAAGCTGAGGGGAGGTGGAAGGTAGCTAGGGAGGTAGGAGGTAGCTACAGAGAGATGAGCTAGGGAGAGGCAGGCCGAGGGGAGGTGGAGGCCGCTGAGGGCTAGGGAAGCGGCTACAGAGAGGTGGCTGAGGAGGTGGGAGGCAATCAAGGGCTTAGGGAGGTGGTCGAGGGAGGTGGGGGGGCTCGGGGAGTCGGCTGGGGGGAGGTGGGCTGGGTGTAGCCGGGGGAGGAGGCTAGGGGCTCGAGGAGCGTTGTAGAGAGGTGAGCTGGGGGAAGGTGGGAGGGGTTTTCGGGAAGGAGGGAGGAGGCCAGGAGCTCACAATCGAGGGCTCAGGGAGGCAGGCTGAGTACAGTCGGAGGTAGGAAGCCATGGGGAGACCATCGGTCGGGGGAGAGAGGGGATGGTTGGGGGACTAAAAGGTGGGGGAGAGGGGGTTGGTGGGGATAAAAATGTAGGAGGGTGAAAAAATGAGGGAGCGGTGGATGGTGGGGTGGGAAAAAATAAGGACGTGCGATGGGTAAGGAGAAAATGAGGGCAGCAAGGTTATTAGCAATGGTAAATTACCATCGCTAAAAATACTCCCTCATCATTAATACTTAAAAAATAATTAGCGATAGCAAAATGCCATCGGTAATAAATTTATCATCGCTAATAATTATATTTTTAAAATAATATTTTTTTAAAGTTTTTAGTGATGATAAGATCTTCGTCGCTAAAGCCATTGCTAATAATCATAATTTTTTAAATTATATTTTAATATAATTTTTTTTTAGATCATTTTCTAGGTGGTTAAAAATTAATTTTGGATTTTATTAAATTTTTAGGCTTAATTAATTTATGAATCAAGTCTTAATAGATTTAAATTAGATTTAATTTATTAAACTTGACTTAATTTGAGGCTAATTGGATTTTAATATTTCAAGTAAGACTTAGATTCAAAGTCTAATTGAATTAGATTTAATAGGATTTTGAATTGGATTTGAATAGGTTCAAATTGAATTTGAATTGAATCTAAATTAAAAACCATTTTGTCTGGTTGATTAAAATCAAATTAAATTTAATTAGGCTTAACTTAATTTGAAGATAATTAAATTTTACAGTCCAATTAGAACTTGGATTCAAGGTCTAGTTGAATTAGGTTTGACAAGATTTCAAATTGGATTTGAATCGGGTTCGAATTGGATTCGAATTGAATCCAAACTAAAAATTATTTTTTTCTAGTTGATTTAAATCAAATTGAATTTAATTATTCTTGACTTAGTTTAAGACTAATTGAATTTTATAATCCATATAGGACTTGGATTCAAAGCCTAATTGAATTAGGTTTGATAGGATTTCGAATTAAATTTGAATCGAATTCGAAGTAGATTCGAATGAAACCATGGATCAAGTCTTAATTGATTTAAATTAAATTTAATTTAAGTAGGCTTGAGTTAATTTAAGGCTAATTAGATTTTATAATCCAAGTAGGACTTGGATTAAAAATCTAATTGAAATAGATTTGATAAGATTTTTAATTGGATTCGAATCAGCTTCGAATCAAACCCAAAATTAAAAATTATTTTTTATAATTAATTTAAATTAGATTAAATTTAATTAGATTTGACTTAATTTAAAGTTAATTAGATTTTACTATCCAAATAGGACTTGGATTCAGAGTCTAATTGAATTAGGATTGATAGGATTTCAAATTGAATTCAAATCGAGTTTGAATTATATTCGAATTGAACCTAAATTAAAAATTAATTTCTTCTAATTAATGTAAATTACATTTAAGTTAATCAATCTTGACTTAATTTGATACTAATTAGATTTTATAATTTGAGTAGGGCTTAGATTCAAAGTCTAATTAAATTAGGTTTGGTAGGATTTCGAATTGGATTCAAATTGAATTTGAATAGAATTATTAACGATGGTAGAGGCTCACCATCGCTAATTCCATTGTTAGTAATATTTTTAAATAAACTTATTTTCCTAATTTATTGTAGATATTTTTTTCAAAAAGTATTAGCGATGGCATGATTTTCATCACTAATAAACATAATCTATCATTGCTAGTAATTATTTTATATTTAAATATTATAAAAATTTAAAAAATTTAAATAATATTAGAGATGGCTTTTACCATCGGTAATAACTAAAGAGCCATACTAATAGTTTTTAATTAGTGATGGTTTTTTTTACATCGCTAATAAACCAAATCCACTATTTTTAATAATTTTTTATTATTTAAATATTTTTTAAAAAATATACTTTTAAAGATGGCATTTGCCATCACTAATAATTAAATTTTTGTCACTAATATTATTAGTGATGGTATTTTTTTTAGTTGGTGTTGTGGTGACAAAAAGATATTACTAGCGACAGAAATTTTTTTCGTCGCTAATACCATCGCTAATATTCAAAATTCTTGTAGCAACGTCTTAAGCCAGACCCTATGAAGAAGTCCCACTTATAATCAACTTTAGTGCATCCCTCAGAGTTTCAGAAAGATAGGGCCAATCAAGAGGCCTATTATCATGACAATAAAACATCTAAGGTTTGCTCTACAATGATTAAACTTAGCCCAAACCAATAGAGTATATTGAGCAAGTATGCTATACTAGAATCTAAAGTTATCATAATTTTTATGATGACCAGGAAATTTATTGCACCAAAATTGAGGGTGGTGGTTTAGAAATTATTTTAACTATAGCCTGTTCTATCCCAATCCCTTTCTCGGGTATGATATATCTTGGCATTAACTCTTCCTGATCTAAAGTATGATACTTTTTTAAATTAATTTTAAATCTACCACCATACATCATTTTAACATTATTGATAGATTTTGAAGGCTATCCTCAGAAGTAGTGTCGAATATAAAAAAATCAGTCTTAAAATCGTTTTCCCTTATTTCAGCAATATCCTATTTGATAGCTTTCTTATGTGCTTTTAGAACATCTATAAGTTGGACTTCCTGATTAGGAATCACTGATAGAATGTCAATGAGTGTATCAGAAAGTAGTTTCAATTCTAGAACAGTTGGTGGTTCTAACAAAGAAGCTATTGGTGGGCTAGGTAGTGGCTTAAATTTTTTGATCTAAAATGGGATGGTTTTAGGATAGGGCATATCTACTTGGTCATTTGTAATATATCCATCTTCATTAAAATCATCCACTTCAAAATGAGCCAGACAAGGATTTAACGAATCCTGGGAAGGAATTATGGGTGAAGCTTCCTCTAGGGTGTTATTCATCTGTAGTTCCTAGGAAGTATCTATTAATTCCATCCTCTCATCAGTTTATCCTTCTTTCCCACTAAAAGGAATGGATGATTCTAGGGCACTTGGGAATGGGACCATAGGTAAATAGGATGATGAAATTGGTTTATCCCACCATTTTGGTTCTTCCCTATATATTTCTACCTCAGTCACATAGTCTAAGATGGTCTTTTTGGTTGTGCTAGATTGTTATATGACCATTTTCTTTTCAAGAGTTATAATTGATTGTTCAAAAAAAGTTTCTCAAACATTAAAATTTTTAGGCAGGTATGGTCTCTCAAAGTCACTATCAGGTTGACTAGGCAACTCTCTTTCCTCCTTCCAATTAAATGTGAGTGCTAGCTTCTCTAGTTCATTTAATGTTTGCATACAGAAGCAAAGGATCTATTGGCTATTGTGATTGGTGAGTTCTAACTTATCTATTGCTTGTTGAATCCTCTCTTCAAAAATTGAGTCATCATTAGTTAGAGAAGGTTGATATTGTGGGTAGGGCATATCATCATAAGGTGCAACCATGAATGTAAGTCCTTGTGGCACTGGGATAACCACTGGTTATGGTTGCCATGAAAAATTTGGTTGAGCCCCCCAGCCTGGATTATAGATATTAAAGTATGAATTATTTTCTGATCTATAGGACATTTGGGTTTGATCTTGATAAACTTGCTCATACATAAACTCAGAAAATTGGTATACAACTAGGCATTCACTCACAAATTGAGTGAGACTCAAACATATGGCACAAACTTATTATGCAGGAAGAAAAGATGGATAGGAAGATTGTCTAATGACTGTTAGATGATCTATTTTATGGGACAACTCATCCAATCTACTATCGAGATCCATCTCGGATTGTTCTGATTATTTAAATATACAATCAAGGGTTCTAGATTAGAGCAATCCTTTTCTGATTATTATTTATTTTATTCTATTCTATTATCGAGAGAGAATTTTAAAGATAAGAGCCTAGAAGATCCTAGATCTAATAATGATAGATGCAAAGAATTAGTTAGTGTTTGGTGTTAATTACAATCAAGTTAAATAAGAATGGACTTTCTATCCTAGGATTAACCTAGATCCAAATAGCTTCTAACTGCCAAGGTCACCTTCGAGCACTCCAAGCCCAAGACTAACTAACTAACTAGGTCAGATAAGTGTAAGATATGGAAGGTCTCTTGCTTGTTATTTTTCTTAGACACCAACTAAGTTGGCTAGATCAGACAATGGAACCAATGAAAAACTATCTTTTTAAACCACTTGCCCTAGACACCGAGTAATTAACCAATATGAATCTGATCTAACTCTAGAAATTTCTTGTCCTACTAAGCTTGAGTATGCTAGAGAAAATATTTAATTGATTTTAGATTAAGATCTAACTTATGAAGATGAAGGAATGATGGAAAATATACAGGATGTCATTCTTGAATTTCAAAATATTTTTGAAATAAATTATAGCGAAAGATGCAGATTAAATAATTTAATTTATAAAAATATATAATATAATTAACAAACCCTACATCTAGGATTTATAACATGTCATAAAGTATTCTTAAATCTATAAATAAAAGTTTTGATATTGATCAAATCAATATCCTAGATCTAGAATAGTTCTAGATCTAAATCCTAGATCATAGCTAGATGAGAGAAGAGATCAAATATCTTATCTTTGCATAGGTTGAGAACTCTGTAGTTGATTTTTTTTATTATCTTTGGAGCCATACATACGTCCGGCCTCTATAGAAAGTCTACACGAGGCTACAACACAAATCGAATGTTCGTCGAACGAAGATCTGCTTGAAGTGCTAGCTTCTCGCGGATCCCTCCTGATGGTCAATCTAAAAATTATTCTTATAATCTCTTGAATATTTCAAGAGATGAAGAATAAGAAAGAAATCCAACCATTTGATCTTCCAAAAGTTAGAAAACAAAAAGACTAAGAAAAGGCCCTGAGAGAAGACACGTCTTCTCTTTTCAGGACATCAACCATTGATGTCCTAAATCGGCCTTCATACTAGGACAAGAGGAGACCTTCTCCTCTAGTATTTTTCACATATCTAGATCTCTTCTCCTCTGATTTTTTTCATAGAAAAAATCATATAAAAAATAAAGAAGAAGGGCTTTCAAAGAAATTCTAAGAGAAGACTTTCTTCTCTTCTTCGTCTCTCATCAGGACATGATCAAATCATGTCCAAAGGAAACCTCCATGCCCTAACTCCTTGGAGCATTCATCCCCATGCCCTCTTCCTCTCTTTCTCTTAGATTTTTTATCACATAAAAAATGCATAAAAGACTAAGAGAAAAATACTTAAAAAAATAAGAGAAGACAATCTTCTCTTACCTTTGTCTTCATCAAGACATCAACATTTGATGTCCAAATAAAAGGTTTTCCTCCATGATTGTTGGTGCTCATAACCACCACGCCTTTCTCCCTTGCTCATAAAAAATTATCATGGAATATCATGGGGTTTTGATGCATTCTTCTATCTAATAAGAGGCACCACAAAAATAGGGAAGAGTAGGTCAAATGACCTAGTCAAACTTGGAAGTTATGGGGCGTCTTGGACGCCCCTTCCCCTATTTTTTCTATATGGAGACTAGGAAACCATGCCTAATAGAGAAATATATAAACTGGTAACAAAATAATAGGTGGGCATGGAGAAAATTGGCAGAAGAGAGGGGAAGGAATTTTGGTTTTATGGGACTCTTTCTCATCTTGCCATGTTTGACCAATTCAAATAAGATTCCAAATACATATATTAATTCCCAAACCCATCTGATGTGGGGTGTGGAGACCTCTTATTGGCATGAGAAATCTCATGCCAATAATAGGAAAAATATGGCATGGGATTTTCTATCTTGGTGCAAGGGAAGTGAGAGAGTCCCAGTCCAACTGGGACTCCTCCTATTTGACTAGGTCAAAATAATTTTGAATCCAATTAAGATAGGATTAATGTAAGTCTAATTATGGATGATCCTAGTCTAATTAGAAATCTAATTAAGTTAGATTTAAATCATATTTAAATCTAATTTAAATCATATTTAAATCTAATTTAAATCCTAACTCAATTAAGAATTAGGTGCACTCAAATTCTAATCCAACTAGAAATTATTATTTTCTTGCAATTGGCTTATCTAATAAATCAATTAGACTTAATCTAATTAAATATAAATTAATTTAAATTAAATCTAATTTAATTAGACTGGATCTCAGCTTGATTGCTCAATTAAATTGAGCCAATTAGCAATTCAATTACTAATCGATCCTCCTGTAACACTTGCATTAGGTCAAACATCAATCACATTGAATGTTTGATCTTATAATAATTCTCAATCATCGATTAACCATCTAATTAGGTTACAATCTCTAATATGTGTGACCCCATAGGTTCGAACCTAAGTTGATAGCATAAGAACCAATTCCCGTATCAATCAAAGTAACCATCTAGCAATGATTTCCAACGTCCGGATAGGTCGAATTAGTTCTCGACGTTTGGATAGGTCAAATATATGCAAAGCAACATTCTTAGAATCCTAGCCCATGGTTATCCTATAATTCATCTCTTTGGTCAATAATACTCAAGACAACTTCAAGTATGCTATCAATACTCATACAAGTCATCTCTATTATGTTCCAAAATTTTGCAAATCCCGTGACTCCTCATGAGGATTACCTAGGCCTAGGTTTTGCTAAATTGAAACACAATGTGTCATTCTCTTCCTGAAGTAATCAGGAGTGGTCAAAATCTTGACTTATACATTGACTCTACAAGTACTTGACTATATCTAAAAATCTTTCGAATCTATATTAGAAATACAGGCAGTCCAATATCAAAGTACAGTGAGTTGCTTGCAAGTCGTCATGGTGATCTCAGGTCAGAGGGATATTTATATCTATTGGCCTTAGCTAGCTACTCTCGATAGTAGAGTGCTACATTGATCACGTTCAGTGTAGATGTACTCCTACATCTCACATGGATGCCTTATCAATGTCTCCACACCACTTGATTATGAGGACAACCAATGCATATGGCATATAGCGACCTATACTCGATAGGTTATTATCCTTGTTAATAACTTATTATTTGGTCATGAATAGTTTAGGAACCATTCGATAAATCCTTCTTTATCGATTGATTATGGTTCTAAGAACTTCATCATAATTTAGGAGTTGATTTAAGAAAGATAGAACTTTTATGATGAACCAGCTAAATAACTATTATTATTGGATAATTCATATACAGGTTTCAATTATCTATAACTTAGATGATTGACTTTAGGATATATTTTTCAACCACTCTCACTTGGACTAAAGCTAATCAGAATAATATCAGATATCCTATCTTTTACTTGAGTTCATAAAACTCCTTAGTTCTGAGGCCTTAGCAAATGGGTCGGTCAAGTTCTCCTTTTTCATCGATCTTCCAAAGATTGACGTCATCCTGATGTAAAATCAAAGATGATAGTGATGTAGAATATGCCAATTCTTCAGTTCCTTAGCCTGAGCTATGGCTCCAATGCAATGATAGGATTGGACTATCGGTGGAGGGTGCCACTTCCAACTTGCTAATGAACCTCAGCAACTATACAGCTTCCATGACAGTATTATATGCCACGATGTACTCTACATTACAAACTAAATAGGCTATAACATGCTGCTTGAAATCTTTCCAATAGATTGCTTCTACAATTAAGATATGACCTGACATTCTCTGGTGATCATCTTGATCTGACTGAAATCAAAATATCTACATGTTTTAAGTCAGTATTTTCATATTTGAGTCACTGGATCTTAGTATTTTTCAAATACTTAAGGATTGTTTATACAATCTTTTAGTGGTTCTCACTTAGATCAGATTGGTATCTACTCACTATCCATAGTGAGTATACCATATTTGGTCTCGAATATGAAATATTGGATGACAGCTAAACCTTTATTCCTTGCAATGCTAGAATGCCATTCTTGATTAAGAAAATTTCATCCAAAGACAATATAAGGAATAACACTATAGAACATTTTGCCCACTTACAAATGTAGGGTTTGTCTTTGTTCATAACAAAGATATACATTCAAAACGTGTGATCCAAAACTAAGATAATAGACAAACATGCTTTACAGGTCTTTACCTTTTTGTCTGCGCTACTCTGATCCTTTTGAAAATTCATTTATATCCAATAAATTTTATCCTTTTAGGTGAATCAACTAGTGTCCACACACTATTGATTTTCATGGACTTCAATTTGGATTATATGGCTCCAAGCCACTTCTTAGAGTCAGACTATTGCATTGCATCCCTATAGATGATCAAATCCTTGTTGTTCTCATTAAGCTCAATAGGATCACCATTCTGAACTAAGATACTGAAGTATCTTTCTGGCTAATGTGGTACTCTACTGGATCTCCTTAAAGGTGCCACTTTAATGAGCTCTGGGTTTGATCTGATCAAATCTGGTTCTATAGGTTTACTAGATTATGTCAATTCTTTTCTATCAGTTAAACTTTTTCAAGTTAAACTTGATAGGCATTAATTTCTTCTCTAAGAAACTCCCTTCCAAAAGGAATGTCCTATTGCTGATGAACATCTTATATTCTTCAGCATGGTAGAATTAATTATCCTTAAACACCTATTGGACCAGGATCCAAGTTTATCTGTATGCAAACCTATGACATAGGCCGATCAATCCTAAACACAAAGGTGAGAGAGTCTAGGCCTACGCCCAATCCATATCCTATATGGAGTCTTTACAATAGATTTACTTGATGTAAATTTTTAGAGTAAAACAAGTAGTCATAAGAGCACAACCCTGAAATAGGCAGACAAGTGAACCCTATTGTGGATTGAACCATGTTTAACAAAGTTCAATTTCTTCTTTCAGATATACTATATTCCGAAAAAAAACCTACTGAGAGAAAATCCTATTCTCTCTTAGATATGTCACTAACTTACTGGATAAGTATTTGCCTCCTTGATCTGATCGAAGAGTTCTAATATTTTTTTCAGTTTATTTTTCTATTTCATTATTGAATCATTTAAATATTTTAAATGATTCAGGCTAGATGCACCCATGCCCAGATAGGTCATCTATAACGAAATATTAATATCTTCCTTTGGCACTTAAGTTCATAGGTCCACATACATCATTATGTATGAGACTTAGAACTTTATCGGCTCCTTCATCTTTTACAGTAAAAGATAACTTTGTCATCTTTTCAAGAAGATAAAACTCATAGATTATCAATGATTCATAATCATTGATGCGAGATTTTTCTCTCAAGCTAACTCGTTTATCCTGTTCTTATCCAGATGACTAAGCCTATAATGCCAAAGATAGACATCTATGACATAATCTAACTTGGATGTTTGTTAAATGTGTATATTATACTTAATAGACTTTATAAATATTGATCATTATTTTTTTATTATCCTTATATTATTATAAAATTATTCATAATAATATCATAATAATTTTTTTTATTGATAAATGATAAATATCTCTGACCAAAAGGCCAATAGAGATCACATTTATCATAAACGATTGATAATAGTGACAATCACTGAAAATGACATCTTTTAAAAATAAGCTTGATAATTTCTAAAGCTAGGATTGGAACAAGACTTTCATCCCTAACATTTTGATATTTCTCACCATTTTCAAACATTCCACTTACCTAAAATTCTTGCAATAAATTGCATAGGACTACCGATATCCTATACCTAGATAGCAGAATTACATACAGAAAAATTTTAAAGTGTTATCATATAACATCCTTGATAAGCAACTCTTGCTCCTTTTCTTTTGTTCAGCCTATTATGGTCAAGAAAAGCAAGATAATTCTTTTTCCTATGATCCTGCATCTAATAGTAGAAGCATTATGCCTATTTTGGGTCTATATTGGACTAATTATTTTGACTAGGCTTAGAAGACTCAATATAAATCTATTTGTACTGCTGAACCAAATTCAACTTTTGATACTAATTATTGAAGTTGGATCCTATAAGTCATCACTATCTAATAGTGATAGAAGCAATTAGGGTTTAGCCTTAATTTAAGAAAAGAGAATAATGACCTAAGTATATACATTATTTTAAGCCTAGAGACTTGGACTTTAATCTTAAGGTTCTTTTACTATTTTATTCAAATTGATAGCCTCTACCTCTAATTTAGAAAATTACTTTAATTTCGTAGTAGGTACTAGAATCCACATAGATTACACACAAGCCTGACTTTGGTCGGCCAACCCATGTGCATCTATGGATAGATTCATTAACCAATTATTTCTCTAAATAACTTTTAGTAATTTAATTTTATCCCAAAAGCCTAATCAATAGGCTTTGGCCTCTACTATAAGAATTCGATTAGGTCCAACCATTAACATGACTACACTTGGTGCATCCAACCAATAAATAATTAAGCCCAACTTTGGTTGGCCAACCTAACCACCATTAGAGAGACACTTCCAAGTTATCATATTATGAATGATAATTTTATTAGTCAATAAGCACCAGGCCTTTGGACCTTCGAGTTAATGGACCCATTATCTCCCAACTTAATGGGAGGCTATGACTCAGTTAACTCCATAACTTTTTTATTTTAAGAACCTAATAATTTTAGCAAATTTAAATTATTAGTGATTTAAGGATAGAAAAGATATGGACCAATTTGCTCCCACTGACTTCACCAAGTCAAGTCCTCCCATTGACTTCTCCAGTCTTTGACAAGGACTAGGATCAATAACGATCCATGGGCACCTAGAACAGTCTCACTAAATAAAATCAGTCTCACTAATTTTTTATGTGACATGGGTTAGCATGAATCAATGAGCAACCTAATCAAGATCTGATCAACTACATTGGTCAGGTAAGTGAGATTGGTAGGAGGGTCTGCCAAGACTTGCCTTAGATACCATAAAAAATGATCAGGTAAGCGGGCTGCCAATTAAAAATCATCGATCTGAAAGTACCAGACTTACCTTATACACCAATCGATTCATCAATTTTGATTTGGTCTATCCAAAGACTCAGGCTTAACCACTGAGCCACGATCAGTATTCATTTGTTAGATGTATGGACTTTGATCAACTACAACTATTGAATTGATCTAAAGAAATGATCTAATCTTAATTAATTATTAATTTGATTTAATCAATTTTTTAACTAAGTTCATATTTAATCTAATCCCAGGTCTAACCCAGTTAATGACCTGATCAAAGCTAATCCATTACCCTTTAACCCATGTTTTATAAAATTATCTTAGGATCTTCAAATCACAAACCTAGATCCTAAACAATCACTTAATTCTCAATTAAGTTTAAAGCTTATGAGTTTGAATTTATGAAATCTCAAAACTAATTTCTGATATGATTATTTGAAATATTTTTAAATTATAAATAGTCTATATTGAATTATATTTAATATATGGTTTTAGATCTGATTTATTTTAATATTTTGATCATGTTCTAGAATTTTGAATTTAGAGTTTTGCAGAAAGTAAGTTTTTAATTTAAATTCTATAAAATAAATATATCATATACATTCTAGATTCAAAATAAAAGATATATATCAACATATGCAACAAGAGGATCTAGATCTAAACATAAAATACATCATATGGATCAAATCATAAATCATTTAAATTTAGATTTAAAATTTAAAAATAAATTATAAATTATTTTAGATCTAATCTAATATATTTATAATTTAGATTATTCAAGTAAGTACATATTAGGACAATCTCTTCATTATAAGAGATAAATCTTACAGTAGGACAATCTTATAGTAGTATGTGCAATTTGATATTATTTAGATCTAATCTAAATAATTTAAAATAGATCTAATATTTATTTAATTTTAAATTTAAAATTAAAAAATAAATCATAAAATTATCTAGATCATATCTAATCGATTCATGATTCAAGAATAGATCAACACATACTAAGACAACCTTTCTACTATAAGGGATAAATCTTACAGTAGGACAACCTTATAGCAGTATGTATGATCTTTAAAATTTTATATTTAGATTTAATTTAATATAAATATGATCATATTATAAATGAACCTAGATGCTCTGATACCACTGATGGAAAATATGCAGAATTTTATGCTTGAATTTCAAAATATTTTTGAAATAAATCACAGCAAAAGATGCAGAATAAACTATTTAATCTACAAAAATATGTAATCTAATTACTAAATCCTATATCTAATATCTATAATATATCATAAATTATTATTAAATCTAAAAGTAAAAGTTTTGATGTTGATCAAATTAATATCCTAGATTTAGAATAGTTCAAGATCTAAATCCTAGATTGCATATAGGTGAGAGAAGAGATCAAATCTCTTATCTTCGAATGAGTTGGGAACTCTGTAGTTGATTTTCATTGTTGTCTTTAGAGCCACATGTATATTTGACCTCTATAGAAAGTCCACATGAGGCTGCAACATAAATCAGAGGTTCGTCGAACAAAAATCTGCTCGAAGTGCTAGCTTCTCGTGGATCCCTCCTGATGGTTAATCTAAAAATTATTCTTCTGATCTCTTGGACATTCCAAGAGATGAAGAATAAGAAGAGGAATAAGAAAGAAATCCAACCATTGGATCTCTTAAAAATCAGAAAACAAAAGGGCTAAGAAAATGCCCTGAGAGAAGACACATCTTCTCTTTTTAGGACATCAACCATTGATGTCCGATTTGGTTGATGTCCTAAATCGGCTTTCTTACTAGGACAAGAGGAGACCTTATTCTCTAGTATTTTCCACACATCTAAATTTCTTCCCCTTTGATTTTTCTCATAGAAAAAATTATACAAAAAATAGAGAAGAAGGACTTTCAAAGAAATCCTAAAAGAAGACTTTCTTCTCTTCTTCTTCTCTCATGAGGACATGATCAAATCATGTCCAAAAGAGACCTCCATGCCCCAACTTCTTGGAGCATTCATCCCCATACCCTCTTCCTCTCTCTCTCTCTCTCAAATTTTTTATCATATAAAAAATATATAAAAAAATAAGAGGAAAATACTTTAAAAAAAAAATAAGAGAAGATAATCTTCTCTTGCCTTTGTCTTCATCAAGACATCAACATTTGATGTCCAAATGAAAGGTTTTCCACCATGATTGTTGGTGCCCATAACCACCATGCCTTTCTCCCTTTCTCATCTGAAATTACCATGGAATCTCATGGGGTTTTGACACATTCTCTTATCTAATATGAGGCACCACAAAAATAGGGAAGACTAAGTCGAATGACCTAGTCAAACTTGAAAGTTATGGGGCATCCAACTCTTGGATGCCCCTTCTCCTATTTTTTCTGCATGGAGACTAGGAAACCATACCTAAAAGAGAAAAAAAGTGGTGACAAAATAACATGTGGGCATGGAGAAAATTGGCACAAGAGAGGGGAAGGAATTTTTGTTTTATGGGACACTTTCTCATCTTGCCATATTTGACCAATTCAAACAAGATTCCAAATACACATATTAATTTCCAAAATCATCTAATGTGGGGCGTGGAGACCTCTTATTGGCATGAGAAATTTCACACCAATAATGGAAAAAATATAGCATGGGATTTTCTATCTTGGCATAAGGAAAGTGAGAGAGTCCCAGTCCAACTGGGACTCCTCCTATTTGGCTAGGTCAAAATAATTTTGAATCCAATTAAGATAGGATTAATGCAAGCCTAATTATAGGTGATCCTAGTCCAACTATGTTAGGATTAGTGATGCTCCTAAGCCTTGGAAGGCCACTGGAGGAGTTAGGATGTTGACTCCAAGAGACTAGGATAGGTCTGGTCCTAGGATTAGGATCGATTTGGTTCTGAGATAGAGATTCAGTCCTCCATGATCATGAGGCCCTGATTTGGGTCTCATGGGGGCTGCTAGATTTGGATCTATAGGATTGAGTGCATGATCAGACCATGGGTGTACATGGATTTGGTTGAGTTCATTCAGACTGGATTAGCCTAGGAAGTTTTTTATGGGTTAGGATTTCGGTCCACGTATAGGTATATATATACATGTATATTGTAAACCCTAGGTGTAAGAGATAGTGAAGATCAAAAGAACCATTTTCTCCCACATCTCTCCCTCTCTTTGGTTTCTTCACACGCCAAGGTGCCCTAGGGGGTGCGCCTCCAAGCTTGGAGGAAGAAGGTGCGCCCCACTCTTTCTTCAGCCTCAATAACATCAAGTGATCCTTGCACAATAATTGATATCAGAGCTAGGTGATACCATGGTGATGCACCAATAATTCGTATCAGAGCCATCTTGATGACGAGGCATGAAGGTGAGATCCAGCAATAGGGATTCAATGAAAGGACAAAAAGAAATGTTTTTTAGGAGGCCGGTAGGGCCCCCCTTTCTTCCTCTCATTGGCAATGGCCGGTGATTGGCCTTCGATCCCAGGCTCAGCGACCGACAATCAACGAACCAGCATGTGGAGGTAGTTTTCGATGATCTGGTGGCCGATCATGGCATGTGGAGGTGGATTCCACAAGTGGTTGGTAGTGGTGCTTGCAGGCAAGACAATGGAGATTGAGGTGCCATGCAATCTTGTTCTTCAGAAACATGGTAGATGGTGGCAGCATCATCTCAGGTGGTGGCACATGGTAGCAAGCGTGCATGCGAGCATCGATGACCAACCGACAGTAGTGGCTAGTGGAGTGCAGCCAGCAGGCATGCATGTAGTGGGAACCAACCAGAGAGATGGAGAGAGTAGTGGGGAGATCAGGGTTCTCCCCTTCCAAGTGATGTTGACATCGATGCTGTCGATCAGGAGCAGTGGATGGACATGCGGATGAAGGGATTCGATGTTGGAGCAGGCCCTAGGGAAATATCCAGCTTGGTGGAGCAAGGATCCGATGAGGCGATGCCCAGATCCAGTGGTGGCATGCAGATCTGGTCGGCAAGATGGGCCACGAGTAGAGGTCGGATTCGGCGATGTTGACTCATATGTGCAGTAGAAACTAAGGAAGAATCCAATGTCGGGGATCCCAGATCCGATGATGACAGGCCGCAAACAATAGTAGTGATGTGCCATGGTGGAGATCTGACATTGGTGATGCCCAAATCCAGCGGTTGTGTGGGTAGAGCTCAGCTGGCAACAGGTGAGCGGTCCTATTCTATTTTTGGGATGGAACAGAGATAGGAGGATGAAGGAGCCGAAGGAGAGCCTGGAAGGTTCTAGGAGAGAATAAAAAGTTTTGAAGTTTTTTTTTTTTTTGATTTTCTCTCTGCTGTTTGTAGTTGTTCTTCTAGATGCAGCTTTGCATGGTGTTAAAAATATAAATATGCAAAGGCTGGGCTATTGGTAATTTTATTTGGCATGTCAGAAGAGAGATCACTCAAAAGCTCAGGGTCGAGATGGAGCTGAAGAAGCAGCTATTCAGTTTGATGGAAGGCTATGAAAAGTAGTTGGGGTGTATTCAGTCATACGATTGGTTGGAGCCTTGGGGGTGATGGAGATGGATGATCCATAGAGGTCCAGTAGGTTAGGGCTGGGAGGCTATAGAGTGGCGCAGAGATTAGTCAAGGAGTGTTGTAGTAGTGCTATCCTAGAGGCACAAGGGCTGAGAGAGGCTTGACAGTGCAGTAGTCAAGGAAGGTATCTCAATAGAGAGTGTCAGGGGCATCTTAGGGAGACCGAGAGCAGGTCTCAGAGAGAGCCAGGGGGTCTCAGGGAGTGCCAAGGGCATCTAGAAGCTAAAAGTATCTTGGATCAGGTTTCTTCTATAGGAGCACCAGGAAGAGTCATGGTTCAGATGGAGGATGGATGTGTACAGCAAGAGAGGACCCGGATACCTATGAGGAGGTGGTGTCGAGATGAGGTAGGGAGCACTGGAGTGCTATAGTAGTACTTTCCTAGAGGCATGGGGTTGAGAGAGGCTCGACGGTGCAGCAGTCGAGGGAGGTATCTTAGTAGAGAGTGTCAGGAGGCATCTCAGAAAGACTGGGAACAGGTCTCAGGGAGAGCCAGGGAGTCTTAAGAGCCTTGGGATGAAATAGATGGGTCTGAGCTCAGGATAGGATTTAAGCTGTAGTT
Organism: Cocos nucifera; assembly: GCA_006176705.1. Taxonomy (NCBI): domain Eukaryota; kingdom Viridiplantae; phylum Streptophyta; class Magnoliopsida; order Arecales; family Arecaceae; genus Cocos; species Cocos nucifera. The sequence continues at coordinate 70,574 of QRFJ01000156.1, read as the reverse complement.
CCTATGGGTGCAATTGAAGTGATGGTTAGTGCAGAGGCAGAAGAGGAGAGGCTAGGATGAAATTTTTTAGGGTTCAATCACTAGATTCAAAGGAGTTGGATGAGCTCCTGTACATTTTGGAGGTGCTCGCGGGTTATGGAGGTATTCAAGATGGCTTCGGTGGGGTCTGCATAGTGCGAAGGATCTGAAGGAGCAGCGATGATGTTCAAGATGCAGCAGCAGGCCTAGCAGTGCAGTGTTGGATGGTTGGCCTCGAAGAACTTGGGTACAAAGTTAGATTCTTCTATGGCATCAGATGGACTTCGGGTATAGGTGGAGCTCCGTAGTGGTGGCTTCATAGGGGGTGAGAAAATCTAGCATGAGTTTAGAGTGGAGGAGTGTAGGAGGATCGATATCCTAACACCAGCGTTGGTGATGCACAGTTCCAAGTGGAGCGATGTGTGCAGGTTGATAGGCATAACTCTGAAGAGATCGTGTCAGGTGGTATAGCATGTGCTAGCACAAGAATACTATAGGTTCTCCAAGAAAGTCTAGGAAAAGTGATGCAGCTACTAAGTAGAAGGGATCCTATAATTTTAGAGTGGTGTTGAGAAGTAAGCCAAGACTATAGTGGTGGAGGCGATCATCCCAAAAGTCTTCAAGGGTGTACAACAGCTGAAGAGGATTGGCAAAGGCATTAGAGTTTGCATAGAAAACTATCTAGATGCATTGCGGAGCACAGGTTGGTGTTGCAGCCATAGGATAAGAGTAGAAGGACATCGGTTTGAGGCCAAGGAGTGTGGTGGAGCATGAGTCTCAGGTCCTGTGGAGCACATGTTGGTGTTGTAGCTAAAGAGGCGAGGTGGCTTCAACGGGACGATGTCAGTTCTGAAGGCAGTAGGATGGTGCAGACGGTTCATGTAGGATTTGCCAAGGCTTGGAGGTACCAAGATGGAGATTGTTAGGATTAGTGGTGCTCCCAAGCCTTGTAGGGATACTGGAGGAGTCAAGATATTGACTTCGAAAGACTAGGATAGGTGTGGTCCTAGGGGTAGGATCAGTTTGGTTCTAGGGTGGAGGTTCAATCCTCCACAATCATGAGGCCCTGGTTTGGGTCTCATGAGGGCTACTCAGAGTTTGGACTAGGTTTGGGTCCATGGGATTAAGTGCATGATCAGACCATGGGTATACACGGGTTTGGATGAGTGCATTCGGACTGGGTTAACCTAAGAAGTTTTTTATGGTTTAGGATTTCGGTCCATGTATAGGTATATATATATGTATATTGCAAACCCTAGGTGTAGGTGATAGTGAAGATCAAAAGAACTATTTTCTCCCACATCTCTCCCTCTCTCTGGTTTCTTCACACGCTAAGGTGCCTTAGGGTGTGCGCCTCCAAGCTTGGAGGAAGGAAGCACATCCCATTCTTTTTTCAACCTCAACAACGTCAAGCGATCCTTGGACAATAAACTAGAAATCTAATTAAGTCAGGTTTAAACCATATTTAAATTTGATTTAAATTCTAACTCAATTAGGAATTAGGTGCACTCAAATTCTAATCCAACTAAAAATTATTTTTTCCTTACAATTGGCTTATCCAATAAACTAGTTAGACTTAATCTAATTAAGTCCAAACCAATTTAAATTAAATCTAATTCAATTAGACTTGATTTCAACCTGATTGCTCAATCAAATTGAGCCAATTAGTAATCCAATTGCTAATCGATCCTCTTGCAATACTTGCATTAGGTCAAACATCAATTGCATTGAATGTTTGACCATAGAACGATTCTCAATCATCGATTAACCATCTGATCAGATTACAATCTCTAATATGTGTGATCCTATAAGTTCGAACTTAAGCTGATAGCACAAGAATTAATTTCTATACCAATCAAAGTAACCATCTAGCAATGGTTCCTGATGTCTGGATATGTCGAATATATGCAAAACAATATTCTTAGAACCCTGGCCCATGATTATCGTATAATTCAACCCTTTGACCAATAATGCTTAAGATAACCTTGAGGACATTGTCAATGCTTATACAAGTCATCTCTATTTTGTTTCAAAATTTTGTAAATCTTGTGACTCCTCACGAGAATTACTCAGGTCTAGGTTTTGCTAAATTAAAACACAATGAGTCATTCTCTTCCTAAAGCTAATCAGGAGTAGTCAATTCCATCTTGACTCACACACCGACTCTACAAGTACTTGACTGTATCTAGAAATCTTTCGAATCTATATTAAAAATACAGACAGTCCGATATCAAAGTATAGTGACTTGCTTGTAAGTCACCATGGTGATCTCAGATCGGAGGAACATTTATACCCATTGATCTTAGCTAGCTACTCTTGAAAGTTAAGTGCTATATTGATCATGTTTAGTATAGATATACTTCTACACCCCACTTGAATGCCATATCGGTGTCTTCACTGTTAGATATGTGTACCCTAGAAGCCAGAATTGGCTGACACTTATAATACACTTCTAGGAAAAAAATTATAATTTTGACTATAAATAATAAAATAGATTATTTTCTATCACATATGTATATTTAGTGTCTGTGATACATCCCTTGAGTTAATGATAATGATAATTCTTATTTTAAAGAGTTGAAAATTTAAGATAAGAATTTTCATTATTAACTCATAAAATACTTCTGACCGTAGGATCATCATGAGGATGGTGATTAATCCAGAAGGTTAGTGTATAATCGCTTCTTTATAATAGATGAGTCTTGAGTCTACGGTGTAGAGACATCAGAGTGAGAGTATAGATACTCATTAGAGAATGAGGGCACTGAGCATGACCACTTCGAGTAGTCATAAGGAAGTCTACCTTCTCATCGATGACTGACTCGAAGCTGCAGTGGTATGTCTAGTTCTTTAATATGAGGTGCATCGATGGTTCAGCTTGAGGGTGTTATAGTTTGACTACACCATGACTCGGTCTCTTAGCCATTCGAAACCCTGAGGTGTATGTTGACTATAGCATGTTCATTGTAGGAATTGGATTGCACCAAGATGAAATCTATCTACTCGGTGGATGAGGAGCAGTCCTATGATGATCATGAGAATCAAGTCCATAAGCCCATGGCCATGGCAGAGAGTGAAATAATAGAAAGAGTTTCTATTAAGGTTTTCACATTAGACTTGAATCGAATGATTAAATCATATGATAGAAATTAGGGTTTGACGAGTTCACCTTAACCCTAATCTGATCAGGGCTCAAGATAGAAGAACTTAATCACACAAGTAGCTACATCGAGAGGTTCATTTTTAGTTTTGATGGGTTGCCACCATATACTACTAGGTGTCACTAGTAGATTTTGGGAGCAACTAGAATGATTTAGATAATCGATCATTCTAAGTTATCTGAATCAGAAGAGTTCTGATTCATCGAAAGAAGTTTCGATGATGTCGATCATGACATGTCCCATTATCATACAGAACTAAACCTAACTAGATCCCACAAACAAGGGTTTGGATTTGGATATCATCAATTGGACTAACCTAGTTCAATTGATTTGAATAAGATTCAATTAGGTTCAAGAAAATTGTGCTATCACACGATTGAGCCTAATGTTCTCCTTTTTTCTTATCATTAAAAGTTATCTCGACTGAGCCAAATGAGTTTGTGCTCACTCAGATACATTTACCTGGTCTGACGGGAGCTTGTCCAAGTCAGAAAAAGGTTGTCTTAATTTATGAGATAAATTTAAGACAACACCTACCATTTTCCGTCACTTGCTAATTCTTATTCTTTGACTTGGTCAAACATTGACCTTTGACCCTTGGACATCTGCCCATGTGTCATTCACTTATTGGAGAGTAGATAGGGACTTGTCCCCTCCCTAGAAATTGGAAAGAAAGGGGGTGCACACCTAGGATGGCGTGCATACATCGATAGTGATGCTGGAGTCCCATATGGATGGGACTCCAGGTTGCTTCTTGGATTCAAACTAGGTGACCCTCACCTATAGACTTTGACTAGTCTTAGGCGCCACCTTAAGATGAATCTATGGATCTCTCATCTGATTGGATCAGGTGATGTCATCCCACCAATCAGATTTAGATCTGATTGAACGAAGCAACGTGATTCGTCGGGGTGATGCAGCACTGCATGGCACAGCAGAGTCTATAAATAGACCCTGTCTGCACCCACTTTTAAAATAAGTTCCTCTTAGCCCATGCCCCAAGGCTATCTCTCTCCTTTCTCCATGCCACCATCTAGCCCTCTCTCTCCTCTCCATGCCCAAGGAAGTTCAGTCTTTAGATTAGTGAGAGTCAGGCAAGAAAAGGCTGATGAAAAAGAAAGAAGGCAGCACTGTTGCAGAGACGACGGATGACCTTCAGAAGAAGTTTTGAAGATCCTTCAAATCAGATCTAGATCTAATTTTTGAAGAAAAGAAAAAGAAGGAGAAGATCTCCAGATCCAGCCCATGGTTAGTCCAAGTGGATACCGGTAGAGGCCAGGCGCTTGCGTGGCTAGATCCAGAACCTCAGGGCTTTGGCAGGATCATCAACGGGTAATCAGATTATCCAAAATCATGGTAAAATTAATTTAGTTTTATTTTTTAATTATTAAATTATAAATCAAATCTAGAAAAGTATCAGATCTGATTAGGATCTAAAAGAAAATTTTTGAAATATGCCTCTCGATCCAATCAGATCCGAATGAACCTAACCCAAGAAATCTGGATTTTCTTTGAGCTGGTATCAGAGCTAGGTTCTTATTAAATTTATTTAGATCTGATTTAATCTAGTTAATTAGTAATCTTAGATATTACATGAGATGTGATTAGATCTAAAATTAGAAAATAAAAAATTAAAATTAATTGATCTAGATCTAATATGTATGAGATATATTACTAGACTAGGAATAGAATTATTCTATGTGTAGTCTAGTATAATTATATTTTTATTTGATTAAATATAATTTTTAAATCTATTTATTTTTTATTTTTTGATATTATAAATATTATAATTAGATCTAAAAATAAAAAATAAAATAAAATTAATTTGTTCATATGAGATATGATAGTTGCATATTTTAGACTAGTTGTAGAATAGTTCTGCAAATAGGTCTAGATTAAATTTTATTTGATAAGATCAAATTTAAATTTAATTTTTTAGATGATTATGAGATAATTTAGATATAAAAAATATGCATGCATGATATATGTGATATATACAAAATATGTTTTAATTTGATCTTTTTTTTATATGAGATATATGCTTAGATCTAATTTGTTTTTGTAGATTAGTTATATTTTTGATTAAAGCATTTCCCTTGGCTGTCCGGTCGTAAGAATAAAGTAGGACTTAAAGACCCTCTCCTTCCATTTGATGGGGTGTTCTTATGATGTGTAGGGGTGCTGCGCGTTCGTCCTTAATAAAAAATTGAAAACTTACTTTCTGCAAAATCCTAGATCCTGAAATCCTAGGATCTTATTTACATTTTTTTTTTAAGAACCCTGACTTAATTAAGAATTAAGTTTATGAAATATCAATTAGGTCTAAAATTGAGAATTTTAGATCTAAGATATATTCATAAATCTAAGTTTGGGCTTGGATAGCTCAATTAAGTTCAGCGGTTGATCAAACCGAATCAAGAGTTGGTTAGATGGGATCAACAATGCTTAAATTGACCAGCCTAATAGGATTAAGTCTAGGTCAAGATCAAGTCACGTGAGTGATCGATCAAGCTAAGACCTAATTAGGCTCAGTGGTTAGAGTCTGGATTGTAGGCTAACCTAATTGGTTCTATCTCAATAATTTGGTGTCTAAGGTAAGTTTGGCAAATACGATCGACTGGTTTTTAATTGGGAGCTACTCGACTCGAATGCATTTTTGTCGAGTTAATGGCATATTCCTTCCACTAGTCTCACTTACTTGGCCATGTTTGTTGACTCAGTTCTGATCCGAGGTGGTCAATAATCCGAACTAACCCATGCCATTAGGTTAGTCATAATAGTTATGACTATGTCAAGTCTAGTTTAATGAGACCTAAATCAAATCTCCCTAAGAAAAGATTAAGTCATGGTCTTCCACCATTGTAGATGTGCGGGCCCTTCCTATGGTTGATTGTTCTCGGCTGGTTACAGTGGCTCAGTTGCACCGAAAAGATGCAACCATGTCTATTAGGCATTGGATGCTATAGGTTGGAGGATGAATTGGGCTCAATATTCTGGATATGGTGAGAGACCCAATTAGGAATTCAATTTATGCAAATTATGCATCTAACATAACTAAGGAGTGGATCAATATTCCAACACGGTGAGATTCATGAATTAGAGACCAAGTTTGGGTGCACCATGATTAGAGAATCATTGAACAAGAGTTGTTCATGCATTGGCTAACCCATCACCAATAACTGTTAGGTGAGGTGATGAGTCAGTTGGTGGGATCGCACCATCCACTAGAAATCAGTAATCATGGAGATTTTTGCATCTCTATAGAGAAAGTGTAGAGATCTGAGAAAATAATGGGAGCTAATTTATTTTAAAATAAAATTTTTAAATAAATTGATTAAATTTTAATTACAATATCTAACTAGAAACTTTGGCTCTCTACAGGAAGATGTCTGCATCCAATCCACTAGCATGAATTTTGGACACCCATAGACTGATCGGACCAAATTATAAGGATTGGCTTCGGAACTTCAAAATCATTTTGGATTTCAAAAAGTTAACTCATGTATTGGACCAGGACCCTTCCACCTTACCAGTTCGTCCATCCGCTGAACAGAGAGCATCTCTGGATAAGTGGACCGACGAAGATAATAAGGCTAGATACTACATGTTGGGCTCAATGTCTGATGAGCTTCAGTGCCAACATGAAGATATCAGAACTGATCATCAAATGTTGGCTTACCTACAAGAGATATTTGGTGAACAGAGTCGCACAGCCAAGTATCAAGTCACTAAACAATTGTTCAAGGCTAAGATACATGATGGGTAGTCAATCCAAGATCATTGTCTGATGATGATCAAGGACTTGGAAGAGCTTGAGAAGCTTAGAGTGAGGTTGGACTTGGATTTGCAGAATGATATAATTCTACAATCCTTGACTGATGCATATGGGTAGTTTATCATGAACTACCATATGCATAAACTTCAAAATTTCTTCACCAAACTTATGAACATGCTGGTTACCGCTGAGCTCTCCATGAAAGGTTCTAAAGGCTCAGTGCTTGCTATGGAACGGACTTCTTCCAAAAGGAAGTCTTTTGGAAAGAAGAAGAAGTCTATGAAAAGGCAGAAGGTGGAAGGAGGAAAGAAGAAAAAGATAGAGCTGAAAAAGAAAGCCGTTGACAAAGAAAAGTGTTTCCATTGCAACAATGATGGCCATTGGAAGCGAAACTACCCTACATACCTGGCCACCCTAAAGAAGAAGGAGGTAGGTCCTTTTGGAGGTATGCTTGTTATTGAGTCTAACCTTATGGTTTCTTCTGCATCCAGTTGGGTGCTTGACTCTGGTTCTAGTGCTCACTTGTGCACTTCTATGCAGGGTCTTGAAGATAGTAGGAGGCTGAGGGATGGTGAGATGATCCTACACATCGAAAATGGAGCAAGAGTTGCTGCCATGGCCATGGAAACATACCCTCTTCGACTACCATCTGGTTTAGACTTAGTATTAAAAGACTGTTATTATGTACCTACAGCAAGCAGAAATTTGATTTCTATTTCTTGCCTTGCATTAGAAGGCCATATAATTAGTTTTCTTAAGAACCATTATAACATTCTTTATGAAAGAAATAAAATTGCAAGTGGTTTCCTTATTAACGATCTTTATCAGTTATATGTTGATGTATCTATTTTTAATTTCGAGCAAAATGTCAATGATATAAAATCAAAATGTCCTAGGGATAGTCCTAATGATAGGTATCTATGGCATTAAGATTAGGTCATATAGCAGAAGACAGGATTAACAAATTAGAGAAAATCGAGTTATTGAGTTCATTGACTTCTGAGTCATATCCAATCTGTGAATCCTGTCTTCATGGCAAAATGACTAAACTTCCTTTTGCAGGTCATGGGGAAAGGGCCACGGACCTTCTTGCCCTAGTACATACAGATGTGTGCGGCCCATTTGATGTGTTGACTAGAGACAACCTTGTCTACTTCATAACCTTTACCGATGATTCATCTAGGTATGGATATATGTATCTTATGAGACACAAGTCTGAAGCTTTTGAAAAGTTCAAAGTTTCAAACATGAAATAGAAAAGCAAACTGGAAAACCCATTAAGGTTCTTCGATCAGATCGAGGAAGTGAATACCTTAGTCAGAAATTCTTGGACTATCTCAAGAAAAATGGCATAGTCTCTCAATGGACTCTACCAGGAATACCTCAACTTAATGGAGTTTCAGAATGGAGGAACCAGATCCTATTAGATATGGTTCGATCCATGATGAGCTTCACAGACCTTCCTAATTTTCTTTGGGAATACTGTTTGTTAACTGCAATATACTTACTGAATAGGGTTCCTTCTAAAACCATTGCTACCACACCATATGAGATATGGCTTGGTAAGAAATCAAGTCTGAGTCATCTCAAAATTTGGGGTTGTCTGGCTCATATCAAAAAACAACAAGCGGACAAGTTAGACTTTAGGTCCTTCAGAGCTCGATTCATAAGATATCCTAAAGAGTCATTAGGATATTATTTCTACATTCCAGAAGATCACAATGTGCTTGTGAGTCGACATGCCATCTTTCTTGAAAAATAGTTTATTCAAGATAGCGGCATTGGAAAGCAGTTCAAGCTCGATGAGAAAGTCTCACAAGAGCAACAAGTTAAGGACCAAATGGAACCAAATCAGGTTAAGCCAATCCATACACTACCTCCTCCACCTCGTAGATCGAAAAGGGTTTTCCATCCCCTTGAGAGGTACTTAGGTACTATTTCAGAGGATGTTGAGGAAATGTTCCTCATAGGTAATGGGGTTCATGATGATGATCCCAAAATCTATAACGAGGTGATATCAGATATCGACTCTGAAAAATGGTTAGAGGCAATGAAGTCAGAAGTTGACTCGATGCACTCAAACCAAGTCTGGACCTTAGTAGATCCACCAGAAGGTATAGTACCTATTGGTTGTAAATGGATCTACAAGAGAAAGATTGGTGCAGATGGAAATGTAGAGACATTCAAGACTAGATTAAGTGGCAAAAGGTTATAGTCAATGCGAAGGCATTGACTATCAGGATATCTTTTCACCAGTAGCTATGCTAAAATCCATCCACACACTGCTTGCTATTGCAACCTATTTTGATTATGAAATATGGTAAATGGACGTGAAAATGGTGTTCTTAAATGGATATCCTGAGGAAGATATCTATATGGAACAGCCCTTAGGTTTCACATTCAGTAATGATGATCACAAAGTATGCAAGCTGCAAAGGTCCATATATGGACTTAAGCAAGCATCTCGAAGCTGGAATACTCATTTTAATAATGTGATTAAAATATTTGATTTCATCAAAAATGAGGAGGAACCATGTATCTTCAAAAAGGTCAGTGGGAGTGTTGTTGTCTTTCTCGTATTATACATGGATGACATCCTCCTTATTGGGAATGATATTTCTATGTTGACCATAGTTAAAAAATGGTTATCTGAGAATTCTCCATGAAAGACCTAGGAGAAGCATCCTTTATTCTAAGAATCAAGGTCTATAGAGATAGACTGAATAGGATATTAGGACTTTCACAGAAGAAGTACATAGAGGAAATACTAAAGAGGTTTAGTATGGAAAACTCTAAGAGGGGTTTAGTACCCTTTAGGCATGGCATTCATCTTTTCAAGAAGATGTGCCCTAGCACACCTGAGGAAATAGAATGCATTAGCAAGATCCCTTATGCTTCAGCAATAGGGAGCCTCATGTATGCCATGTTATGTACACGACCTGATATAGCCCATGCTATGAGTGTCACAAGCAGATATCAGTCAAATTCAGGTGAAGAACACTGGACTTCTGTGAAATGTATCCTTAAGTACTTGAGAAGAATTAAGGATATGTTGTTGGTCTTTGGCAATGGAGAACTCCAAATCCAGGGGTATATAGACTCGGACTTTATGTCTGATGTAGATGATCGAAAGTCGACATCTGAAAGTCTATTTTTGTGCAATGGTGGAGCTGTCAGTTGAAAAAATTCCAAGTAGACAGCACCATGGAAGCAGAATACATCGCTGCATCAGACGCTGCAAAGGAGGCATTCTGGTACAAAAAGTTTGCTACAAAGATCGAACTGATGCCATCAGATGCCATTTCTCTGTACTGCGACAATAGTGGTGCCATAGCCCTTGCTAAGGACCCAAGGTCTCACCAAAAATTCAAGCACATCGAGTAACGATACCACCTCATCCGCGATTACCTCGAGAAGGGTTACGTCGAGGTCAAGAGAGTCGACTCCGAAGACAATACGGTGGATCCGCTTACAAAGCCATTGGGCCAGCAGAAGATCGAAGCCCACTTTGAGAAGATGGGACTTAGATTTGTAGCCAATTGGCTTTAGGTCAAGTGGGAGTTTGTTAGATATGTGTGCCCTAGAAGCCAGAATTAGCTGACACTTGTAATACACTTCTAGGGGCAAAATTATAATTTTGATTATAAATAATAAAATGGGTTATTTTCTATCACATATGTGTATTTAGTATCTGTGATACATCCCTTGAGTTAATGATAATGATAATTCTTATTTTCAAGAGTTGAAAATTTAAGGCAAGAATTTTCATTATTCACTCATAAAATGCTCCTGACCGTAGGATCATCATGAGGATGATGATTGATCTGAAAGATTTGTGTACAATCACTTCTTTATAGTAGATGAGTCTTAAGTCTATAGTGTAGAACACCAGAGCGAGAGTACATATACTCGTTAAAGAACGAGGGCACTGAGCGTGACCATCTCGAGTAGTCATAAGAAAGTCTACCTTCTTGTCGATGACTGACTCGAAGCTGCGGTGGTTTGTCTGGTTCTTTGATCTGAGGTGCATCGACAGTTCACCTTGAGGGGGTTATAGTTTGACTACAACATGACACGATCTCCTTGCCATTCAGAATCCTGAGGTGTATGTTGGCTATAGCATGTTCATTGTAGGAATTGGATTGCACCAAGATGGAATCTATCTACCTCGGTGGATGAGGAGCAGCCCTATGATGATCATGAGAATCAAGTCCATAAGCCCATGGCCATGGCAGAGAGTGAAATAATAGAAAGAGTTTCTATTAAGGTTTTCACATTGGACTTGAATCGAATGATTAAATCATATGATAGAAATTAGGGTTTGACGAGTTCACCTTAACCCTAATCTGATCGGGGCTCAAGATAGAAGAACTTAATCACACAACTAGCTGCACTGAGAGGTTCATTTTCAGTTTTGATGGGTTGCCACCATATACTGCTAGGTGTCACTGGTGGATTTTGGGAGCAACTAGAATGATTTAGATGATCGATCATTCTAAGTTGTCTGAATCAAAAGAGTTCTGATTCATCGAAAGGAGTTTTGATGATGTCGATGATGGAGATCATGACATATCCCATTATCATACAGAACTGAACCTAATCGGATCACACAAATAAGAGTTTGGATTTGGATATCATCAGTTGGACTAACCTAGTTCAGTTGATTTGAATAAGATTCAATTAGGTTCAAGAAAATCGTGCTAGCACATGATTGAGCCTAATGTTCTCCTTTTTTCTTACCATTAAAAGTTGTCTCGACTGAGCCAAATGAGTTTGTGCTCACTCAGGTACATTTACCTAGTCTGACTGGAGCTTGTCTAAGTCAGAAAAAGATTGTCTTAATTTATGAGATAAATTTAAGACAACACCTACCACTTTCCGTCACCTGCTAATTCTTGTACTTTGACTTGGTCAAATATTAACCTTTGACCCTTAGACATCTGCCCATGTGTCATGCACTTATTAAAGAGCAGATAGGGGCTTGTCTCATCCCTAGAAACTAGAAAGAAAGGAGGTGTATGCCTAGGATGGCGTGCGCCCATGGATAGGGATGCTGGAGTTCCATATGGATGGGACAACAGGTTGCTTCTTGGATTCAAACTAGGTGACCCTCACCTATAGACTTTGAGCAGTCTTAGGCACCACCTTAGGATGAATCTGTGGGTCTCTCATCTGATTGGATCAGGTGATGTCATCCCATCAATCAGATTTAGATCTGATTGAATGAAGCAATGTGATTCGCTGGGATGATGCAGCACTGCATGGTGCAGCAGAGTCTATAAATAGACCCTCTCTACACCTAATTTTAAAATGAGTTTCTCTTAGCCCATGCCCCAAGGCTATCCCTCTCCCTTATTCATGCCACCATCTGGCCCTCTCTCTCTTCTCCATGCCCAAGGAAGTTGGGTCTTCAGATTAGTGCGAGTCAGGCAAGAAAAGATTGACGAAAAAGGAAGAAGGCAGCACTGCTGCAGAGACGACGGATGACCTTCAGAAGAAGTTTTGAAGATCCTTCAAATCAGATCCAGATCTAATTTTTAGAGAAAAGAAAAAAAAAGAGAGGATCTTCAGATCCAGTTCGAGTGGATATTGGTAGAGGCCAGGCGCTTGTATGGCTAGATCTAGAACCTCAAGGCTTCGACAAGTTCATCAACGGAAAATCAAATTACCTAGAATAAAAGTAAAATTAATTCAAAATTAATTTAATTTTATTTTCTTAATTATCATATTATAAATGAGATCTAAAAAAGTATCAGATCTGATTAGGATCTAAGAGAAAATTTTTGAAATATGCCTCTCGATCCAATCAGATCCGAATGAACCTAACATGAGAAATCAGAATTTTTCTTCATCCACACCACTTGGTAATGAGGTCAACCAATGCATATGACATACAGTGACCTACACTTGATAAGTTATCATCTTTGCAAATAACTTATCATTTGATTGTGAATAGTTTAAGAACCATCCGATAAATCTTTCTTTATCGATTGATTGTGGTTCTAAGGACTTCATCATAATTTAGGAGTTTATTTAAGGAAGATAGAACTTTTATGATGAACCCGCCAAATAACTATTATTATTAGATAATTCATATGTAGGTTTCAATTATCTACAACTTGGATAATTGGCTTTAGGACATATTTTCCAACAAGAAAGTGATTTATGAACTTGAAAATGATGATCAAATCCCCATCTTATCTTAGTTAATGGATTGTGCCCTTAATGTACTTTATGGATATGCAATGCAAACAAAGCAAGATGTCTAATCAAAAGTGAAAAGTTTTTGCTTGTTAGATTTTGTGGTTAGGTCTCTAATCCTCTAAATAGCTTATATAGTGTCAGTATATATATATATATTATTTTTTTATAATTTTTTTAATTTTTATTCTTTAATTTTTTATTTTTTATTTATATTATTTATTTAAAAAAATTAAAGCAACCATGCTATAATTCTTGATAATATTGCCAAAATGTTGATGCTCGTCGTTATAGAACTAAAGATAATTTTAAACTTGATCCTACTATTGGTTAGAATAGCAGTAAATCAGATATCAATTTTTTTAAAGATTGTAGACTAAGTTACCTCCAATTTTAATTAATAAAATAAAATAATAAATTAATTTTTAAAATAAAAATTTAAAGAAATAAATTTTTAAAAAATAATTTATTTTTTATAAATTAAAATAAAAGAAAGTAAATATTAATTAATTAAGATTTAAAAATTAATAAAGATATTCTAGAATTTTGAATTCATCTTTAGTAAGATTGTGGTAATTCCTTTTAATGTAAGAATTTAAATTTTAAGAATTTAGTTGTGACTATAACTTATTTTCTTATAGTATGAATCGTATCTTCCGATCACGATTCATCTCAATAGAATTATAAGCTATTCAATACTTAATTCCTAAAAACTTGTAACATGGCTTTCAATGATTCTCCCTAATATAAACTATTAAATCGAGTATGGACTGTATCTCCCTGATCATAATCCATCTTAATAAATATAGCCTATTTAGATATTAATCAATAGCAAATATATTAACACAAAATCTTATGCATGAAGAACAAAATTTAAAATTGAGCATGAACATTTTATTCATTGCATAAAAAGAATTATAAAAGATAAAAAAAATATAATCCATAATAGAAGACTTCATCTATTTCACTAGAATTCAGGCCTTTAACTATGCATGGTTAAGAATTTGCTTACTTCCGGCATCTTCAAACACCATGGAAAAATTGGAAGAAGAAGAAAGAAAGAAACAAGATAGAAGAAGAGAAAGAAGAGAGGAGAGATGAAGAGAGAAATGTGAGATTGAGAGAGGAAAGAAGGCCTGTTAGAGGGCTAATCCCCCTACGGTAGGGTTCTACTTATTGGTGGCGTAAGGGAACTTAAATAGAGAAAAGTTGGGATTTTAGAGTTCTATCCAAACTTTATTTGGAGTTTAAATCAAATTCTTCCTTGTTTGCTACATCATGGTTGTTGATCTGAGATCAAACAGATCAAAATCCACTGAAAAAAATCACCATAGGCTTCAAATCAATGCCCAGATCAACTCTAGGCTGTTAGATCACTTGATCAGGCCATTTTCGACCATTGGATGGTGCCAGGGAGTGCTGGATCAACTAGAAGAATTTGAATTAGGCCCACCTCTCTTCCCATCCATTGGATCTCATGCATGATGGTGCGTTAGCCATCGGAGGGTGCAAAAGTGCCTCATCCCCACACGAATTTCCCATGAGCCGCATGAAGACCAGTCCACTATAGCCACGGACCGACATGGACTACGATGAATATGACCTCATTAGGATGTCAGATGTGTTGGTTCTTAGGCTGAGCTAGTGAGCGGTGGTGAGCGGGTTGGGCCGATTTTTATTCTGAGTGAACCAACTGGAGTTTGGCCAATTTTTTATTTTATTTTTATTTTCTTTTTCATTTCTTCTAGCTTTAGTTTAAGCTCTGATTTAGCTCTGATTTGCATCAAATTTGATTCTTTTTAACTAAAAAATTAAACTCTTTGCATTGGTGAGGATCTTTCCTAGAAAAGATAAATAAAAGTATCATTTCTTAAAATAAATATCAATTAATATATATACTAATGCTTCTTATTTATATATTTATGATATTTATCAACTGTGCCCATGCTGGGCCACGCTTGCATGCATCCATGCCGGGCTATGCCCTCATAGTTGGCTCGTGCCTCGCACTAGGTCGGGTGGCCCACCAGCCCATGGGCCTGCTTCGATGGCCCATTGACTGTACCACCTGCTCCAGCCTTTCTTTATGCATATCTCCTCTATCGAATCTCCGTTTGGGCTATTCTTGTGCTCATTGGACTCCTTTCATCATCTTGGATCTTGTTCTGAGCTTATTATAGATCGAATTCAAGGCATTTTTTCTATCAATCTCCTTCTCAACTCAATATTTTGCCTTCTCTAAAAACCACCAAAGTCGAGTTGCCACTATCTTAGCTCAAAGCTGGGTTCTCCCTCTTGAGAATCTTGTTTTAGAGAATTGCTGTAGTGATCTCGTCCATCTTGATGGTGCTCTTCTTCACTAGAAGAGTAGTCACCAAGGACTCATACGAAGAAGAAAGTGATGATAGCAAGACCAATGCCCTATTCTTCTCCTTAACTTTCTCGCCAATGCTGAGGAGGTTAGTAAGGATCTTTTGAAAGTTGCTTAGATGCTCCTGCACCCTCTATCCCTCGATCACCCATAGTTGGTAGAACTGCCTCCAAAGAAAGAGAGTGTTGATGAGGGACTTTGTCATGTATAGCTCCTCAAGCTTCAACCACATTATCATTGAAGAAGTCTTGCCAAGTACATGAATCACCACCTCATCTATCTGGTATATACAGATGGTACTCACCATTTGTATTTAAAACCACTTTCAATCCTGCACCTTCATGGTAGCAGGCATCTCCTCGCACAAGAGAGCATCGATCAGCCTCTGTTGGATGAGCACGTCCTTCACCTTTGCTTGCCAGAGGGAGAATTACTCTTTCTATCAAACTGGCTGATCTCCATCTTGATTAGGCTTATCTTTTCTATCTTCTTCGATCTCGATCAACACCATCACGATCTAGGAAACCACATGCACTGGTATTGCCTTGCTCTGATACCAATTATTGGAAGAGTCTTGCCAGGACACTACCACCTCAGGACCTTTTCAATACCACTTGCATTGTACTCGATCACGTGTAGTTATTGCAAGAGAAAGAAAGAAGAATAAAAGATAAAAGACAGCATACCATCAAGTACATGGATGAGATCAAGGTCTACCTCCATGGGGCATGCAAAGCTTTACTATGAGAAAAGAACAAATACAAGAGGAGATCCTCATGCTCTCAACCCTTATACAAAAAATCTCCCTCAATTAGAAGCTCTCACTTTTCACCCTTTACAAAAGCTCTCTCTTCAGGAGACCTCATGAAGCAACTACTATTCACTACCTGGTAGTCTGCCTGAAGCCTCTACTTTAGCTCTATTGGGGGTAAAATAGCTCCTGCCAAAGTCTAGTGGATGGCTCGTTCTTGATATAGTACTACCACGAGTAGCGATGTTTGGGTCCGAGCCTCAGCTAAATTGCCATCTTGTTCTAATTAAATTCTGGAAGGCTGACCTTCAGTCCACAAATGCTAGATGATCTTTCCAATGACAATCCTTAGCTCTCTTCCCATAATTAAAGAACTCGTTAAAGGCCTGGTCAGACGAGCTTGAATAGTAAAAGGAATTATCATTCGACTGGTTTTGGTTCCTATCTCAAAATAGATAGCAGGACTCTATCAAGTATCAAATCCTAGCACAGCCCAACTTCGTCTGGTGGCCGACCTTGAAGGCAATTGAATTCCTTCACTATAGATGGCAGATCTCATCAATCTCACATCAAAAACTCGAGCCAGCCGAATTTCACTCTAGCCAAATTCCTCTCTAGCTGAATTTCTCTCTAGTCGAGTTTCTTTACTATACTTTATGAATGGCAAACCTTAGCACTTCTACACCAAGGACTTCGACCAGATGAACCTGAGTGAGCAAAAGGCACCATCAACATAAGTGCGAACTTCCCCCTGAGGGTGTGACCATGGTCCTAATCAAAGAATCCATCATCCTTTCCAACCTTTAGCCCCCTTAGAATAATATTGATATCCACCTTTGACCGATCTTTAGGGTGGCTGAACTTCTGAAGGCATTCAGAAAGTAGTTAAAACAGCACCAACAAGAAGCCCTGAGTCTTAATACTCATCCATCTCAGCATCCAGTCGATCTCAGACCTCTACTATCCTAGTCAAACTCCTTCAAGAAAGCCTGACCACAATTCTCATTGAAAATCCTATCATCTCCTCTCTAGCCTCTCGTCTGAATGCCCATACCTACTCTCAACAGACTTTGAAGGTGGCCGAGCTCCTGTAAGCTATCAAAGATAGTCTCAATAGAATTCAATTGCAAGCCTGCCATCTGCAACTTAAAGGCCAACCTTGAAGTTTGGCCAGTTTGACTTTGAGTTCCCCATCATAACAAGAATAGCTTGCTACTAGGCACAAAAGTCTTCGACTATCCATCCAAACTCCAATGGATGATCTCCAATCATCAACTCATAGCGACAAAGGATAGCCCACTCTCCATAACAAATCCCAAGTGGCCTGAATGGCCTATTGATATTTGATTATGGCTATCAACATCATTTTATTATAGGCTCCGCCTATATAAGGGACCATCCAAATACGTCTTCTTCTCTAAGCTCTTAAACTCTCCTCTCTGCTCTTATTCTCTTGAGTACTTCATTCTTGTTGGCTGGAGAACTAACTTGACCGTCGAAGAATCTTGCTGGAGCCAACTCTAGTCAAGACTTCGTCTTACAGGTCTCATTGATGACCTTGTCTTCTCTAGCTCTAGTGAACTCCGACATCTGTCTATTTTCTGCACCAACAAGACTAGTGCTAGAGAAAGGATCCCTCTGAGCCCTTGTTCTTAAAGGAGTATCCAGTCGAGTTCATCTTTTTCCTCTCTCCTTCAACTTTTCAACTTTTTTCTCTGATCTTCCTTGCGTGAAAGAAAAATGCCACCCAAAAAGGCTCCTTGTTGGCGATCCATCACCTCTACCACTAGATCCCACCTAGATCAACCTGCTCTGACCTCATTTCTAGTACCCCAACCTCCACTAGCAGTAGCCATGATCGATCTGGAGTAGTTAATCTACTAATGCAGTAGGTTAGGAGCCTCACTTAAGCAGTTCAGGCCATGCAATAGATTTTGACCCCAGCTTAGCTGGAGAAACTATCATTGGAGCATCGAGATCTGATGCAAGGAAGGCCCACCTGGGTGAGCCAGTCGGTAACCCCTAAAAAGGAAAAGTATAGAGCAGAGAGCCCCTATTTCGACCATAACTCCACCCCTAGAAGGTCTCTACCTCCATCCAGCTAGCCACACTTTGAGATTCATGATCGATATGATATTCTCAATCTGAAGCTCTAGAAAAAAAATTGATGGATTGAGGAACTCCATCATGTGGCTCTTGTACGCAATGATGACATCTGCACCGACCCTCCATTCTCCATCCAGATCATGAAGGAACCCATCCCGCCAAACTTTAAACTCTCCCAGTTTAAAAGTTACGATGGGATCTTGGACCTAGTTGACCATCTTGAAGCCTTCCAAAAAATGATGCTACTCCATGGCACACCAGATGCCATTTTGTGCTGAGCTTTTTCCTATACTTTGAATGAAGCAATAAGAAATTGATACTCAAGACTCAAACTGGGTACCATTTACTCTTTTGACCAAATGAGCCACCAATTTATGGCTTATTTCATCAATAGCTGGCATCAAAGATGAGGTTCGGACTTTCTCATCAATATTAAGTAGAAGGAAGAAGAGTCCATCCGAGCTTACATCAGCCATTTTAATACTACTACATTGGAGGTCCAAAATTTGGACTAATCTATTGCTATGGCCGCACTGAAGGATAGCCTCTACAAGAATAATTTTTTCTTTTTTTCTGAAGAAGAAGTACCTCCGAGATTTTGCCAACATGCTAGCTCGGGTTGAGGGTTATGTCCAGGCTTAGGAGGCTTTTAGATTGAAGGATGATGAGGCCATAAGAGAGCGACAGGCAGGCAAATCTAGTAAGCACACAACTATTAAGAAGTTGGGTGAAGCTTGGCTCTGGAATCTCTTTAGAGCATCGATGAGCCCGAACTTCACTTCGAGCTCGTCGCCCAAGAAGCCTGGACTGGAGGATGCAATGGAACTCCACCCTTAGAAGATTTCATAACTACTCCTCCTTGAATACTCTAAAGACCTAGGTGTTGATGGAAATTAAGGAGTAACTACCAAGGCTGAAAAAAATGCGGTCTCATCCAACCAAGTGCAACCCTAACAAGTACTGCCTCTACCATCATGACTACAGTCACGATATTGAAGAATGTATCTAGCTCTAAGATGAGATTGAGGAGCTCATCAAATGGGGTTGACTGGATCGATTTCTATGATGTCGGTCAAAACGAAGAGATGATCAACCAAGGGCACTACAACAGTTGGAGACACCTTGGAGGGATGAACCATAAGGAGATTGATCCCCGCTTGGGATCATCAACACCGTCGCTGGAGGACATCGATAGGAGAGGCCAGTAGATCAATAGAGCCAACAAGGAGGCAGAGGATTGAAGAACCCATTGCTTTTACTTAAGAAGATACACAAGGGTTTGAATTTCTGCACAATGCGTGGTTGTAGTTTCTCTAAATATTGCTAACTATGATGAACACCATATTTTGATTGATAATGGAAGCTCTGGTGATGTTTTATTTTATGATGCTTTCTCCAAAATGTCTATACCTTATGGCTGAATGGGATCAATAATCTTTCCATTTGTGGGATTCACTAGTGATGCTGTACCAGTCGAAAAAATAATTAATTTACCAATTGTGGTAGGTCGGTATCGAAGGCAATGCAAGGCACAAGTTGATTTTCTAATAGTGAAGGCTCCCTCTGCCTATAATGCAAACTTCGGCTGACCTGAGTTGAATGAACTCCGGACTATGGTGTCAATCTATTACTTCAAGATGAAGTTTTCAATAGAATATATAGTTGGAGAAGTTAGAGGAGATCAAATTTTTGTATGACATTGCTACACAATTGCTCTATAAGGGAGAAAGCAGCCAGATCATTGCCTGGTGGATGGGCTTGATGCTTGTGATGATTTAACTAAAGAATAGGGGGAACCAACTGATGACCTTATTGTAGTCTTCCTAAATAATGTGCAGTCTTCCTAAATGATGGGAATGGGGACCATACAATCTAGATCGGTCCCAATTTATAAGAAGAGGTTAAAAAGTAGCTCGTCACTTTCTTGTGAAAGAATGCTAATGTCTTTGCCTGGATCTCTGCAGATATGCCCGAGATAGATGCAGAAGTGATGGAACATCATCTAGTCATCGATCTCAAGCACCGACCTATGAAACAAAAGAAGTGCATATTTGCACTGGAGTGGTAGAAAGCCATTGTGGATGAGGTCAATAAGCTCTTCAAGGCTAAGTTCAGTTGGAAGGTGCCCTACCCAGATTGGATTGCAAATATGGTCCTCATCAAGAAGGTGTGAACGATAAGTGGAGGATGTGTATAGACTTCACAGATTTATATAAGGCCTACCCAAAGGATAGCTATCCCTTGCCCAAAATTGATCAACTAGCTAGTGGATGCAATCTCGGATCATGAGCTCCTCACATTCATGGATGCCTTCTCTGATTATAACCAAATCTGGATGACACTAGAAGATGAGGAGAAAATTACTTTTATTACTAACCATGATCTTTATTATTATAGGGTCATACCTTTTTGACTAAAAAATGTAGATGCAACTTACAACATCTAGTGAATAAAATTTTCAAGGAGTAGATCGACCGCAATATGGAGGTTTACTTGGATGATATGCTTGTTAAGAGACGATCTTCAACAAATCATATCACTAACTTAGAAGGAACCTTCAAAATATTCTAGAAGTATAAGATGAAGCTGAATCCAACCAAATGAGCTTTCAGAGTGACTTCAAGAAAGTTCTTAGGATTCATGGTGTCGAGACATGGCATGGAGGCAAATCAAAAAAAGATTCGAGCCATTTAAAAAATGATAGCCCCAAAGATGATAAAAGAAGTTTAGCACCTGACAGGAAAGGTTGCCACTTTGAATTGCTTCGTTTCAAGGTTAGTCGAACGTTGCATGCCATTTTTCTAAGTCCTCAAACAACTAAAGAACTTCTACTAGACCCTTTAATGTCAGAAGGCATTTGAAGAATTAAAGAATTATCTCAGCTCATCTTCCCTCCTTACCAAGCCCAAACCTGGAGAAGAATTGTTCCTATACTTGGCGGTATCTCCCGCCGCCATCGGAGCCATCCTGATCAGGAAAGAGGCAAAATTCTAGAGGCTGATCTACTACATAAGCCAAGTTTTGAGGGATGCAGAAACAAGGTATACTAAATTGGAAAAGCTGACCTATGCTTTGTTGATTGTAGTAAGGAAGCTTTGACCTTACTTTTAAAAGCATACAGTGACACTCCTCATGGACCAACCCATAATGGTAGTTCTTCATTGGCCGGATATCTCCAAAAAAATAGCAAAATAAGAAATTGAGCTCACTGAATTTGACATCAATCTCTAACCTCGACCATCTATCAAAGCTTAAATATTAGTTGACTTTATAGTAGAGTGTACCATCTTGGATGAAGCTGAACCTAAACAGCAAGCGGTCAGCACTTCTAATTTGCAACTGAGCTCCCTTAAGGAAAGAGTAGACTTTCTTAAAGATTCCTACGCTTTGTATGTCGATGGTTCATTCAATGCATCTGGTGTAGGCGTAGGATTGATTCTAATTAATCTGAAAGGAGTTGTGGCTGAATATGCACTGTGCTTTGAGTTTCTTGCAACTAACAATATAGTGAAACATGAAGCTTTGATTACGGAACAAAGAATAGCTAAGAAATTGAGGACGAATCATGTGAAGGTCTACAGCAACTCATAACTGGTAGTAGGGTAGGTCAATGGTATTTATGAAGCCTAGAAGGAAAGTCTGAAGAAATATTTGGATAAGATAAAAAGTTTAACCTCGGCCTTTGATAGTTTTGACATCCAACAGATTCCTAGAGTGGAAAACTCAAGGGCCAACTTTTTATCCAAGTTGGCTACTTTGGCCCTAAATGAATTGCCAAAGAAGGTTTTCTTTGAAGTACTTCTGCACCCGAGTTCAGAAGAGTCTCAGCTGTGTAGATCATGAGCCCAGCTGGATTGATCTGTTGATCCACTATCTTAAAGACGGTGTCCTCCCCAGAGATCCTAAAGAAGTCCAAAAATTGAGAAATCAAGCCTTCCACTATATTTTATATGAGAATAAGCTGTATAAGAGTTCTTACTCTTTACCGCTTCTCAAGTATCTTTGACCATTCGAAGTCGATTATGCCCTGAGAGAAGTTCATGAAGGAATATGTGAAAAACATCTGGGAGCTAGGTCATTGTCTTATAAACTGCTCCATCAAGAATACTATTGGCCAATCATGTAGTAGGATGCAACTGACTATATACAAAAATGTGATCGATGCCAGAGGAATGCCAATATTCAAAGACAACTGGCTTCCCAGCTCATACCCTTAAGTGCTCCATGGCCATTTGCATAATGAGGAATGGATATACTTGGGTCATTTTCCATGGCATCGGGATAGTAAAAATTTTTTTTTAGTGGCTGTGGACTATTTTACCAAATGAATTGAGGTTAAATCCCTAGCAAAAACTACTGAGGCAAAGGTACAAAACTTCATCTGGAAGTCAATAGTGTGTAGATGGCCTACCTTGAACTTTAAATATAGATAATGGATGTCAGTTTGTAGGGGCAAAGTTTGCCAAGTTTTGCAAAAATTTGAATATCTTCCATCATTTTACATCTATGGTCCATCCTCAAGCAAATAGTGAAGCCGAGGTGACCAATAGAACTCTGATGCAAGGAATAAAGGCCAGACTCAAGCAGACAAAAGAAACATGGATGGACGAACTTTATCATGTGCTTTGGGCCTACAAAACTACTAGAGGTTGCCCACTAGTGACACCATTTATTTTGGCATTTGGAACTGAAGCAGTCATACCAGTTGAACTTAAACTTCCCTCAACCTGAATTGAAGCCTTTGATGAACAGAACAATTCATAGAACCTCAGGACAAATCTCAATCTACTAGAGAAAAAGTGGGAGAATGTCCAAATTTGGATGGCAGCTTATAGACAAAAAGTGGCTCGATATTATAATTCCAAAGTTAGGAGCATGATATTCAAGGTTGAAGAACTGGTGCTATGATGAGCAGACATCTTGCAGTCATAAAATCAAGGCAAGCTCACTTTGAATTGAGAAGGCCCCTATGAGGTCATAGAAATCATCCGACTGGAAATCTATTACCTGAAGGAGCTTTGAGAGGCAACACTCCCACAATCCTAGAACTCGAAGAATTTATAAATGTATTATCAATGACCTCATTTTAATAATTTTTTTAACTTAACATCCTTATTTTTGATGCAAATTGAATGATGGCAGGAAATTATTCAACTGAACTTCATTCTTAAACAAAGTAGAAGGTCTCCGATTCTTAAATAGGAGGTTAACCTCATCTTAATGAGGGTGAAGGTCTCTAATTCTTAAATAGGTAGTTAACCTCATCTTAATGAGGGTGAAGGCCTACGATTCTTAAATAGGAGGTAATGAGAAGAGACCCTCTCTACGGTCATTTTTGTACCCCAAAAATCTTGTTAGAAATAGGAGGTGAACTTTGTCCTAATAAGGATAATAGCCAACCACGTTAGGAACAAAAGGTAGACGTCGTCCTGATGTGGATGAAGACCATTATGAGGGATTGAAGACCTCCGATTCTTAAATAGGAGGTAATGAGAAAAGGCTCTCTTAATAGTCCTTTTTGTGCCCCAGCAATCGCATTAGGAATAGGAGGTGAATTACATCCTAAGCCAACCACGTTAGGAACAAGAGATGGACCTCATTCTAACATGGATGAAGATCCTTACAAGGGATTGAAGGCCTTCAGTTCTTAAATAGGAGGTAATGGAGAGAGGCTGTCTCAATGGCTCTTTTTGTGCCTTGGTAATCTAGGTAGGAATAGAAGATAAATCTCATCCTAACAAGGATAATAGCCAACCATATCAAAAATAGGAGGTGGACCTCGTCTAGACATGGATGAAGATTCTTATGAGAGATTGAAGGCCTCTGATTTTTAAACAGGAGGTAACAAAGAGAGGCCCTCTAACAATCCTTTTTGTGCCTCGGCAATCTTATTAGCAATAGAAGATGAACCTCATCCTAACAAGGATAAAATCTAACCATCTCATCCTGACATGGATGAAGATCCTTACGAGGGATTGAAGGCCTTCGATTCTTAAATAGGAGGTAACGAAGAGAGGCCCTCTCAATGGCCCCCTTGCATTCTGGCAACTTTGTTAGGAATAGAAGGTGAATCTTATCCTAACAAAAATAATAGCCAACCACATCAGAAATAGATGGACCTCACCCTCATGAAAGGAGGAAACATCTACAAGATGTCGGATCAAGATCATCACTCCAAAATGACATCAACATCAGATACAATATAAGAGCGAGGAACTCCATGAATACTAAATCCACATGAGACATGAAGATGGCTAGAAGAAATATAATTTCATTAATACTAAAGTTTATTACAAGTGAAGGTCTTCACGATCGATTACAAAAAAAAAAGAGAATAAAAGAGAGAACAAAGATGAAGCCCTATTCGGACTTCGGACTACCTGCTCCAGCCATAATGAGGGAGTGCTTTAGATCATTAATCTTCTCTTCAAGCTCTCACCTGGCTGCCAAACTCTCACCTTGAAATTTCAAGAACCTTCAAGAGTTTTCTTTAGCCTCCCTCAACCTCTTCCACAAAACCTCAGATTCAGCCTCAAAGTTCTTCACCAAATTCTCTTGATAGGCCATCTAAATCTTGAGTTGGAGTAGTTCGGCCTTATCCTTATTATGCAACTTAGAAAGATCTCCCATGGTGCATCTCAGGGTAGCAATCTCCTCCAAATCTCTGCTTGAGCCAACTTGAGCCTTATCCGCCAATCATTTTTGAAGCCTAGTTATCTCTTCATCAGCCACCTGGAGCTTCTACTTAAGATCGCCAATTTGACTTCACCTACTGAGCCTGTAACTATTGTATTACTTCTTGATTGTGTCTAGTTGACTTTGGAGCTCAAACAATCTTTTAGACCAGTCCCAACCGTATTCCTTTTTATCGGTGGACCAAGCCAAGCCTTTCTCCAATAGTTGAATTTTTTTCTTCACCATCTTAAATTCGACTTTGAGGGAGATGACTTTAGCAGTTAAGGTCCAGGACTTCACATTTACATGTTTCTTGGTTTCCTTAAGCTCCTCACTAAGGTGATACTTCTTGGTGGTGTATTCTTTAAAAAATTGCTTGGATGACTAGCAAAGGTGGTTGATCTTAATAGCTGCTTTAGCATAACTTTTTCTAAATTTTAGGAGTTCATCTTCCATCTTTTTCAACTTTTTTCTGGCTCGATGAACTTTCTTCCTTAAGTCCTTGATGTGAACCTTCAAAGGGATTCCCTCAAGCAGTGGTTCCACTTCAACCGGGACTGCGTTTGATATATAAACATATCACAACACAAAGGTATGGTGAAAAAGAAATTCGATTTCATTAACTAAAATGTTTGAATACATGAAAGGTTGAAGAAAAAGAAAAGATACAATTGTCAAAAATCTCCAACCTCTGGAGGTGGAGCAACAGACGAGTTTGGTGCATCTTTGGCGGTCTTCGACTCTCTAGTGGATTCGAAGGTCATAGCAGCAGGCTCAGCAGACGGAAGATTGGCATTAATAGCTGAAGGTTCTACCTCCTTGTTAGAAGACTCTTCCACCAAGAAGATGAGGTCCAGCTTAAGGAACTTCTCGGTGACCCTCCACTGATAGAGCTCAAACCCTCTGATGAAGGCTTCTTTGGCGAACCCAATCTTTATATCTTCTAGTTTCTTTGAGGCCTTGAAATCCAAAATAGTCTATTCTCTAGCCTCAATAATCCAACTCTCCCTTTCAGTAACTTCAACTTCCATCTTCTTCCTCTTCTCCGCCAAAGAAGCTAGCTCTTCCTTTGTTTCTATCAGGGCTTGATCAGTGCTCCTGAGTGCTCCTTGAAGATTCTCGACCTCAACAAGACTATCTTTCAGTAGGCGGTCAACCTTAACTTTATAATCTTCATGAGCCTTTATAGCCTTCGAGGTCTCAGCCTTCTAGTTGTTAATCGCCTTAATATTGGTGATCAGTTGGTGACCCACTTGTGAATGACAAGATCAGTTGTGCCATTGGAAGAACGCATGAGTAAGCCTAAAAAAGGAAGGATAAGGTAACTACCTTAAGGAAAGCCTCAAGAGAGTCTTTTGTCCATTGTACACAGTCGGTGAGGATGATCCTATCCACAATGTTGGGCAGAATGCACCCATCGACCAGGGACTTGATGACTTCCCAATCATCGAAAGAAGCATTCTCCTAGTCAACATTATTGCCGCTAGACTCCCTGGAGTTGCACTAAGGTTGGGCCTTCTTGGTGAGTGTCTTTTTCCTCTTCTTTCTAACCTCCTCCACTTTGGTGGGAAGGTTGGGGACTGGGACCTCGGCAGGTGGACTAGAAGTCATTGAAGGCATTGTGGCTTTAGGAGCAGAAGTAGATCAAGTTGGAGAAGTCAAACTTGGATCATCGACCTTCACCTTCTTCGATGATTCTCCCGATGCATTGCCCTTCCTCTTGTGAACTCGAAGTTCCTTGGACAATCATTTTAGTTCTTCTAGAGTCATCTCTGCAATAATAAATAAGCTAAAGTTAGAAGCAGAATTAAAGAAATAGAAGGAGATGCTAATGTATACCTTTGGGATTAAGCAGGCTCAAATTGAGGTTGTATAGCATTTGGCTATCAACAAGTTCGGACAAAGAAGGAATTTTATAGACTTTCAACTTGTCGATAGAGTCAAGGTCTTCCCTTTCTAATTCTGAAGCTCGACGGATTAAGTCTCTCAATTGACCTCAGGGAGGAAGTCCTAATTCTACTAAAGGACATGACACAAAAAAGAATTTTTTCTTCTAGTTATGAGTGGAAGAGGGGGCACCTTTAAGCAGTTCTTTCTTACTGAACTGGGGGGATATGTATCATCAGTCCTTGGCAGAAGGATGATGCTTGAAAGAAAAGAAGGATCGGAACAAGAAAATCATGGGATGGACTTCGATTGAGATACAATGGGCTACAAATCCTATGATGAACCTAAAAGAATTCAATACAATTGAGGCTATAGATATGTTTAAAAAGCAAAAAAGTGCAACTACGAAGGAAGGAAGAGAAAATCTTAATCTAGCATGAAGGGCTTAAGAATATAAACAAAAGTGATCCAGGTGATGGGCACAAGCTTGGTCACTCGATTCAGGAAGCTCTAGTTCATATTCAGAAGGTATCTCGTACTGGATTCTAATTAAGAATAGGTCTTCGGAGGATAGGGAGCAAGAAATGATTTTGGGGTCGAAGGTTGGAAAGGTATTTCTACGTGTTTGGCTGTCTCCCTAAGACCAGGATTTGAGGAGATCGGATTGGTCGGGCTCTTAGAACTGGTGGACTAGGATGCCTTAAAAGATATTTTAGATCAAACTAAATCGAAAAAGACTCTCTAAAATTAGGATAAATCGATGGATAAACTCTAAGAAGCTTTTTGAAGAATAGAAGATAAAAGAACAGCAAGAAAACATAGAAAAAGGTTAGAATACTAGTCTAAGATGGGCGAGGAACTCGACGATGGCACTAGAATAACAGAGAAAGAGTGAAGGAGATGCCAAAGATAGTGCAAATTGCAGAAGAAGGTGGAATAGGGGTGCTCAGGCGAAAGAAAGACGAAGGACGGGAAGAACATAAGGGAGAAGAAAAATCAAGCCAAAGTAGGAAATCAGGAGGAAGATGATGCCTAAATAGTTGGAAAGGTTAGGAGCGGTTATGATTGCAGATCCCTTCCACCCAAACCTCGTCCACCACATCTCCTACTCATCATGACCGCAACAGATGTCTGACAGAGCATTTATGACACATGTTGAAAAATATGTAGGATTTCATGCTTATATTTTAAAACTTTTTTTTGAAAACTGACAGAGCGGAAGATGTAGATTAAACTATTTAATCTAATAATGCATGTGATCTAATCACTAAACTCTACATCCAGGACCTTCAACATATCATGATGCAATCATAATTATGAAAATTAAAACATGGTTGGTAGGTATTGATCAAATCAATACCTAGATTTAGAACTATTCTAGACAAACCCTAGATCATATCTAGGTTAGTAAAGAGATCTTATCTCTTACCTTTGCATGGGTCAAAAAACACCATGATTGAGTTCCGTTGTTGTCATTGTTGCTTGGATTCGCACACGCATCCGACCTCTACAAATAGTCCACACGAGGCTGTAACACAGATCAAAAGTTCATCGAATGAAAATCCACTCAAAGTGCTAGCTTCTTGTGGATCCCTCCTGATGGTTAATCAAAAAATATTCTTTGGATCTCTTGGACACTCCCAGAGATAAAGAATAAGAGGAGGAATAAGGAAGAAAACAAACTTTTGGATCTCCCATAAATCAGAAAATAAAAGCTTAATAAAATTATCCTAAGTCTTGAATGCATCTCCATGCATGGACAAGAGGAGACCTTCTCCTCAATTAATTTTCATGTTTCTAGATCTCTTTCTCTCAGATGTTTCTCATAGAAAAATTCATACAAAATTGAGAAGAAAGGATTCTCAAAAGAACCCTAAGAGAAAACTATTTTCTCTTCTTTTTCTTCTCATCAGGACATAATCAAATCATGTCCAAAAGAGATCATCATGCCCCAATTGCTTGGAGCATCCATTCCCCATGCCCTCTCTCTCTCTCACTCTCAAATTTTTATCACATAAAAATCACATAAAAATAAACAAAAGAGGGTTAGAAATAGATCTCTAAGAGAAAATAGTTTTTCTCTTACCTTTCTCTCTTCAAGACATCAACAATTGAAGTCTTAATGGAAGGCTCTTCTCCAAGAATCATGGCACCCCAAACCACCATGCCACCACCCTCTTTTCTTCTCAAATTTTTGTTGGAATACCTGGGATCTCATGCACACACCCATAAGAAATAGGCACACTCCTTAGGTTAGGAAGACTAGGTCAAACAAGGTAGTTAGGTGTTTGAATTTCAAGAGCTTGTGGGGCCATCCAACTCTTGGACGCCACCCCCTAAAAACATGGTGCGAAGACCAAGAATCCCTCACACAAAAGAAATAAAATTGGGCAAACAAAATATCTATGGGCGTGGGAAAGTAGTTGGGGTTTCTATGAAGGGTGGACTAGGTCAGAACCTAGTCAATCAAAGAGTCTTAGTGGCGTCCAACTCTTGGATGCCACCTCATTCCTTTTAAACTTCGGGAACCAGGTATTGGAGCATGGAGAACCTTCTTAGGCATGGAATAATGCATGTAAAAAATCTAAAAATAAATGTGTGGGGGTGGGCTCTTAGGTGGTGCAAGGAAAGGAGGAGTCCTAGTCTAACTATGACTCTCCTATTTTGACTAGTTCAAACCCAATTTAAATCTCATTTAAATTAGATTTGAGTTAACCTAATTAAAAGATAGTCTTAATCTAATTAAGAGTCTAATTAAATTTGATTTAATTAAATTTAATTTTGATTTAAGTTTTAATCAAATTAGAAATTAGGTACACTCAAGTCATAGTCTAACAAAGACTTGTTCTCCTTTATAATTAGCTTATCCAATAAACCAATTAGACTTAATCCAATTAAGTCAAATAAATTTTAATTGAATCTAATTTAATTAGACTTGATTTCAATCTGATTGCTCAATCATATTGAGCCAATTAGCAATTTAATTGCTAATCAATCTTCCTGCAACATTTACATTAGGTCAAACATCAATCGTACTGATTTTTTGACCTTAGAATGATTCTAAATCATCGATTAACCATCTGATCAGTTTATAACATCTAATGTGTATGACCCCATAAGTTTGAATCTAAGTTGGTAACATAGAAACTAATTTCTATATCAATCAAAATGACCATCTAGCTATGGTACCCAACATTCGGATAGGTCAAATGTATGGAACACAACATTCTTAGAATCCTAGCTATGATTATCATATAATTCATCCCTTTGATTAATAATGCTCAAGATGACTTTGAGTTAGCTGTCAACACCCAAACAAGTCATTCATATTGTGTTTCAAAGATTACAAATCCCATGACTCCTCACGAGGATTACCCAGTCCTAGGTTTTGCTAAATTGAAACACAATGAGACATTCGCTTTCTGAAGTTAATTAGAAGTGGTCAATCCCATTTTAACTCATACACCAACTCTATAAGTACTTGACTATACCTAGAAATCTTTTGAATCTATATTAAAAATTTAGGTAGTCTAGCACCAAAGTTCAGTGAGTTGCTTGCAAGTCACCATGGTGATCTTAGGTCGGAGGGATACTTATACCCATTAGCCTTAGCTAGCAACTCTTAATAGTAGGGTGCTACATTGGTCACATTCAGTATAAATATACTCCTCCATCTCACTTGGATGCCATACCAATATCTCTGCAGCACTTGGTTATGAGGACAACCAATGCATATAATATACAGCAATCTTCACTCGATAAGTTATCATTCTAGTTAATAACTTATCATTTAGTCGTGAATAATTTAAGAACCATCCAATAAATCATCCTTTATCGATTAAGTATGGTTCTAAGGATTTCATCATAATTTAGAAGTTTGTTTAAGAAAAATAGAACTTCTATGATGAATAAGCCAAATAATAATTATTATTTGATAATTCATATACCAATTTCAATCATCTACAACTTAGATAATTGGCTTTAAGATATATTTTCCAATAACTCATACTTGGACTAAAGTCAATCAGAACAATATCAAATATCCTGTCTTCCACTTGAGCTAGTAGAACTCTTTAGTTCTGAGGCTTTGTCAAATGGGTCGGTCAAGTTCTTCTTTCTCATTGATCTTCTAAAGGTCGACTTTATCCTAATCTAAAATCAAAGGTGATAGCGATGTAGAGTATGCTAGTCCTATGGTGCATCTTTGGTTCTTTAGCCTGAGCTATGACTCCAGTACTCGATAGGACTAGATCATCATTGGAGGATGCCACTTCCAACCTACTAATCAACCTTAGCAACTGCATAGCCTATATGGCAGCATCAGATGTCATGATTTATTCTTCATCACTAATAGAATAGGCTATAGTATTTTGCTTGGAACCTTTTCAGTAGAGTGCTGCTCCAATTAGGGTAAATTCATGACTCGACACTCTTCTGCTGTTGTCTTTTTCTGACTAAAACTAGAATCAAAATATTCCACATGTTTTATGTCAATTTCTCTATATATGAAACAATAGATCTTAGTATTTCTAAAATACTAAAGGATTGTCCCTATAATCTTCCAGTGGTTCTCACCTAGATTAGACTGGTACCTACTTATTACCTCTAGTGAGTATACCATATCTGGTCTAGTATATGAAGAAATAAGATGATAGCAAACTTTTATTTCTTGTAATGTTAGAATGTCATTCCCGATTAAGAGAATATCATCCACAGACAGCACAAGGAATAACACTACAGAACTTTTTGCCCACTCACAAATGCAGTGTTCCTCTTTATTTATAATAAAGACATACATTCAAAATGTATGTTCCAACTCTGAGATAATAGCCAAATGGGCTTTATAGGTCTCTACCTTCCTGTCTGTGCTACTCTAATCCTTTGAAAATCCATTCACACCCAATAAGTTTTATCCCTTCAAGTGAATCAACTAGTGTTCATACATTATTGATCTTCATGGACTTCAATTTGGATTTTATGGCTCCAAGCTACTTCTTAGAGTTTGACCTCTGCTTAACATCCATATAGGTGATCGGATCTTTGTTGTTCTTATCGAGCTCAAAGAGATCACCATCCTAAACCTAGATACTAAAGTATCTATTCAGCTAATGTGGTAGTCTACCAGATCTCCTCAATGGTGCCACTCAAATGGGCTCTGGGTTTGATTTAATCAAATCCAATTCTATAGGTTTACTAGATTGTGTCGATCATTTCTATCGATCAAACTTTCTCAAGTTCAACTTTATAGGTATTAGTTCCTTCTCTAAGGGGCTCCCTTCCAAAAGGAATGTCTTATTGCTGAGAACAACTTTATTCTTCAGTATGATAGAAATAATAATCCTTAAACACCTATTGGACTAGAATCCAAGTTTATCTATGTGCAATCCTTTGACATAGGTCGATCAACCCCAAACCTGAAGGTGAGAGAGTCTAGGCCTATGTTCAATCCATATCTCATATAGAGTCTTTGCAACAGATTTACTTGGAATATATTTCAAAGTAAAACAAGTAGTCACAAGAGCATAACCCTAAAACAGGCAGACTAGTAAATCCCATCGTGGATCGAACTATGTCTAACAAAATTTAATTTCCATCAAGAGAGAATTTCATTCTCTCTTAGATATGTCAAAAACTCACTGGATAAGTATTCACCTCCTCGATCTGATCAAAAAATTCTAATACCTTTTTTAATTTATTTTTCTATTTCATTATTGAATCAATTGAATATTTTAAATGATTTAGCTAGATGCACCTATACCTAGATAGGTTGTCTATAATGAAATATTGATATCCTTGATATTATCTAACCTGGATATTTATTCGATGTGTACATTACACCTAACTGGCTATGTAAATGTTAAATGTCATTTGTTTATTGTCCATGTATTATTGTGACATCATTCATAACAATATTACAATAATCTCTATTTATAGATAAATGATGATCATCTTTGGTCAAAAGGCTATCAAAGATCACATTCATTATAAATGATAGACAATAGTAATAGTCATTTTAAATGATAATATTTGAAAATAAGCTCAACAATTCTTAGAGTTAGGATTGGAACAAAACTTTCATCCCCAACATTTAGGTATTTCTCACCATTTTCAAACATTCCACTTACCTGTAGTCCTTGCAACAAATTGCATAGGACTACTTGTATCCAATACCCAGGTAGTAAAATCTTAAATAGAGAAATTTTAAGGTGCTATCATATAACATCCTTAATGAGCAACTCTTGCTCCTTTCTCTTGTTTAGCCTATTGAGGTTAATGAAATCAAGACAATTCTTCTTCCTATGACACTGCTTCTTACAGTAGAAGCACTCTACCTAAATTTGGTTAGTCTCAGATCTTTTTATTTTAACTGGACTTATAAGTCCCAGACAAACCCTTTCGTGTTGCTGAACCAAATTCAACTTTTGATACTAATTATCGAAGTTGGGTCCCATAAGTCATCACTATCTAATAGTGATTGGAGCAATTAGGGTTTAGCCTTATTCTATGAGAAAAGAGAATATAGACCTAATGTATATGAATTATTTTAAGCCTAAATACTTGGACTTTATTCTAAAAGTTCTTCCACTATTTTATTCGAATTGGTAGCCTCTACCTCTAATTTAAAAAATTACTTTAATTTTTTAGTACGTACTAGAATCCATATAGATTGCACATAAGCCCAACTTTGGCCGACCAACCCATGTGTATCTATGGGTAGGTTCTTTAATCAATCATTTCTTCAAATAATTTTTAGTAATTAAATTTTATTTTAGAATCCTAATCAGTAAGCTTTGGCCTCCACTGTAAGAATCCGATTGGGTCCAACCATTAACATCATCATACTTGGTGCATCTAACCAATGAATGATTAAGCTCAACTTTGGTTGGTCAACCTAACCACCATTAGAGAGACACTTTCAACTCATCATATTATGAATAATAATTTCATTAGTCAATAAGCACCAGACTTTTGGACCTCCAATAATTATTAAGTTAATGGATGCATTATCATCCAACTTAATGGAAGGCTATGACTCAGTTATCTCTATAACTTAATCATTTTAAGGATCTTATAATTTTAGAAGATTTAAATTTATTTATGATTTAAGAATAGAGAAAATATGGATCAAATTGCTTTCACTAACTTCACCAAGTCAAGTCCTTCCACTGACTTCTTAAGTTATTGATAAGAACTAGGATCAATTTTGATCCATGGGCACCTAAATCAGTCTTATTGAATAAAATCAATCTTACTAATTTTCTATGTGACATGGGTTAGCACGAATCAATGAGCAACCTAATCAAAAGCTAATTAACCATATTGGCTAGATAAGTGAGATCGGTGAGAGAGCCTACCAAGGCTTGCCTTAGATACCATCAAAAATGGCTAGGTAAGTGGGTTGCCAATTAAAACTATTAGTCTGAAAATGCTAGACTTACTTTAGATATGAATTGATTTATCAGTTTTGATTTGGTCTACCTAAAGACTCGAGCTTGACCACTGAGCCATGATCAATATCCATTTGTTAGACGTATGGACTTTGATTAACTACAACTATTGAATTGATCTATAGAAAAAAAATTATTTAATTCTAATTAACTATTAATTAGGTTTGATCAATTTTTTAACTTGGTTTATATTTGATCTAACCCTAGGTCTAACGCAGTTAAGGACCTGATCAAAGCTAACCCATAACCCTTTAACCCATGTTTTATGAAATTGTCTTAGGATCTTCAAATCATAAACTTAGATCCTAAACATTCACTTAATTCTCAATTAAGTTCAAGGCTTATGGGTTAGGATTTGAAACCTTAGAACTATATTCTGATTTAATCATTTGAAATATTTTCAAACTATAAACAATTTACATTGAATCATATTCAATTCATGGTTTTAGATCTAATTTGTTTCAATGTTTAGATCATGTCCTAAGATTTTGAATCTAGAATTTTGTAGAAAGTAAGTTCGTAATTTAAGTTCCACAAATCAAATATGTCATACATATTCAAACTAGATTCAAAATAAAGCTACATATCAAGCATATGTATTAAGAAACTAGAACTAGACATGAAACACATATTATTTAGATCATATCAAAATAATAAAAATTAGATCATAAATTAATAAATATTAGATTTAAAATTTAAAAATAAATTATAAATTATTTTATATCTTATCTAACTTATTTATGATTTAGGATGCACATACTAGGACAACCTCTTCACTGTAAGGGGTAAACCTTATAATAGGATAACCTTATAATCAGTATGTGCGATCCAATATTATTTAGATCTAATCTAAATAATCTTAAATAGATCTAAAATCTATTTAATTTTAAATTTATAATTAAAAAATAAATTATAAAATTATTTAAATCATATCTAACTTATTCATGATTCAAAAAAATAGATCAGCACATACTAGGATAATCTTTTCATGGTAAGGGGTTAACCTTACAACATGACAACCTTATGATAGTATGTGCGATCTTTAAGATTTTATTTTTAGATTTATTTTAATATAAGACATAATCATGTCATAAAAGAATCTAAATGCTCTGATACCACTATTGGAAAACATGCAGGGTTTCATGCTTGTATTTCAAAACTTTTTTTTGAAAACTAATGCAGTGGAAGATATAAATTAAAATATTTAATCTAATAATGCATGTGATCTAATCACTAAACCCTATATCCAAGACCTTCAACATGTCATGATGCAATCATAAATTTAAAAATTAAAATATGGTTGGTAGGTATTGATCAAATCAATACCTAGATCTAGAACTGTTCTAGACAAAACCTAGATCATATCTAGGTTAGTAAAGAGATCTTATCTTTTACCTTTACGTGGGTCGAGAAAACCATGGCTGAGTCTTGTTATTATCATTGTTGCTTAGAGACGGACATGCATTTGACCTCTATAGATAATCCATATGAGGTTGCAATACAGATCAGAAGTTCGTCGAATGAAAATTCGCTTGAAGTGCTAGCTTCTTGTGGATCTCTCCTGATGGTTAATCAAAAAATATTCTTCAGATCTCTTGGATAATCCAAGAGATAAATTATAAGAAAAGGAATAAAGGAGAAGACCAACTTTTGGATCTCCTATAAATAAGAAAACAAGAGCTTAATATAATTATCTTAAGAGAAGACAGATTTTCTATTTCAGCATATCAACCTTTGATGTCCTAAATGCATCTCCATGCATAGATAAGAGAAGATCTTCTCCTCAATTAATTTTCACATTTCTAGATCTCTTTCTCTCATATCTTTCTCATAGAAAAATTCAAACAAAATTAAGAAGAAAGGATTTTCAAAAGAACCCTAAGAGAATACTATTTTCTCTTCTCTTTCTTCTCATCAGGACATGATCAAATCATATCCAAAAGAGATCATAATGCCTCAACTCCTTGGAGCATCCATTCCCCATGACCTCTCTCACTCTCTCTCTCTAATTTTTATCACATAAAAATTATATAAAAATAAGTAAAAAAGGGTTAGAAATAAATCTCTAAGAGAAAATAGTTTTTCTCTTACCTTTCTCTCTTCAAGACATCAACAATTGATGTCTTAATGGAAGGCTCTTCTCCAAGAATCATGGTGCCCCAAACCACCATGCCACCACCCTATTTCCTTCTCAGATTTTTCATGGAATACCTAGGATCTCATGCACACACCCATAATAAATAGGCACCCTCCTTAGATTTAGAAGATTAGGTCAAACAAGGTAGTTAGGTGTTTGAATTTCAAGAGTTTGGGGGGGCGTCCAACTCTTGGATGCCACCCCCTAAAAACATAGCATGAAGACCAGAAATCCTTTGTGCAAAAGAAAGGAAATTGGGTGAACAAAATATTTGTGGGTGTGGGTAAGTAGTTGGAGTTTCTATGAAGGGTGGACTAGGTCAAAACCTAGTCAATCAAAGAGTCTTGGCGGTGTCCAGCTCTTGGACATCACCTCATTCTTTTTAAATGTGGGGAACCAGGTAATGGGGCATGGAGAATCTTCTTAGGCATGGAATAATGCATGTAAAGCATCTAGAAATAAATGTGTGGGGGTGGGCTCTTAGGTGGTGCAAGGAAAGGAGGAGTCTTAGCCTAACTAGGACTCTCCTATTTTGACTAGATCAAACCCAATTTAAATCTCATTTAAATTAGATTTGAGTTAACCTAATTAAAAGATAATTCTAATTTAATTAAAAATTAAATTAAATTAAGTTAAATTTAAATTTGATTTAATTTCTAATCATATTAGAAATTAGGTGCACTCAAATCCTAGACTAACAAGGACTTATTCTTCCTTGCAATTGACTTATCCAATAAATTAATTAGACTTAATCCAATTAAGTCCAAACAAATTCTAATTGAATCTAATTCAATTAGACTTGATCTTAGTCTGATTGCTTAATCATATTAAGCCAATTAGTAATCCAATTGCTAATCAATCTTTCTGCAACACTTACATTAGGTCAATCATCAATCGTATTGATTGTTTGACCTTAGAACGATTCTAAATCGATTAATCATCTAATCAGCTTACAACCTCTAATGTGTATGACTCTATAGGTTCGAATCTATGCTGGTAGCATAAGAACTAATTTCTATATCAATCAAAATGACTATCTAGCAATGGTACCTGACATCTGGATAGGTCGAATATATGCAATACAACATTCTTAGAATCTTGGCCTACGGTTACTGTATATTTCATCTCTTTGATCAATAATGCTTAAGATGACTTCGAGTTAATTGTCAACACTCAAACAAGTCATCCATGTTGTGTTTCAAAGTTTGCAAATCTCGTGACTCCTCATGAGGATTGCCTAGACTGAGGTTTTGCTAAATTAAAATATTGCAAGACATTCATTTTCTGAAGTTAATCAGGAGTGGTCAATCCCATCTTAACTCACACATCGACTCTACAAGTACTTGACTATACCCAAAAATCTTTCGAATCTATATTAGAAATATAAATAGTCTGGTATCAAAGTACAGTGAGTTGCTTGTAAGTCACCATGGTGATCTCAGGTCGAAGGAACACTTATACCCATTAGTCTTAGCTAGAAACTCTTGATAGTGGAGTGCTACATTGGTCATGTTTAATGTAGATATACTCCTACATCTCATTTGGATGCCATACTAGTATCTTCACACTACTTGGTTACGAGGACAACCAACGCATATGACATACATCGACCTTCATTTGATAAGTTATCATCCTAGTTAATAACTTATCATTTGATCGTGAACAATTTAAGAACCATCCGATAAATCCTTCTTTATCGATTAAGTATGGTTCTAAGGATTTCATCATAATTTAGGAGTTTATTTAAGAAAGATAGAACTTCTATGATGAATAAGCTAAATAATAATTATTATTTGATAATTCATATACCAATTCTAATCATCTATAACTTAGATAATTGGCTTTAGGATATATTTTTCAATAGCACCATATAAGAAGCTCCATGCTAGGAAGAAATTTAATAATAGAAGTTCTTTCAGATCATTCAATGTTAAGAAAACTTTGGTGTTAGTTCAAATATGCCAAAATTTTTCACCTTCTGAGAGTAGGAAGCCTAAAGAGGACTTTGGCAATCATAGTTTTTATACTTTCTTCATTCGAACTTCAAACTCGAAAGTAGGAAGATAAGTGTTGGGAGTAAAATAGCTTCCACTAAAGTCTAGTTGATGGCCCAATCTTGATATATTACTACTAGGAGTAGTGGTGTTTAGATCTGAGCCTCAGCTAAATTGCCACCTTATTCCAGTCGAATTCTAAAAAGCCGACCTATATTCCACAAATGCCAGGTGATCTTTCTAATGACAATCCTTAGCTCTCTTCCCGTAATTATAGAACTTGTTAAAGGCTTGCGAAACTTTGGCCAGATGTGCTTGAATAGTAAAAAAATTACCATTAGACTGGTTTTGATCTCTAGCTCAAAATAGACACCAGGACTCTATCAAGTATCGAATCCTAGCGTAGCCCAACTTTGTCCAATGGCCGACTTTGAAGGTGGTTGAATTCCTTCACTATAGATGGTAGATCTCATCAATCTCACATTAGGAACCCCGGCTAGCCGAATTCCACTCCAGCTGAATTCCTCTCCAGTCGAATTCCACTCTAGCCGAATTCCTCTCCTGTCGAAGTTCACTCCAATCAAATTCCTCTCCAGTTGAATTTCTCTTCAGTTGAGTTTCTTTACTCCACTTTGTGAGTGGTAGGCCTTAGCACTTCTATGCCAAGGACTTCAATCAGACGAACCTGAGTCAGCAAAAGGACTCCACCATCAACATAAGTCCAAACTTTCCCCAGAGGGTGTGATCGTGGTCCTAATCAAAGAATCCATCATCCTTTCCAACCTTTTGTTAGATATATGTGCCCTAGAATCCAGAATTGGCTGACACTTGTAATACACTTCTAAGGGCAAAATTATAATTTTGACTAATATCAATAAAATATGTTATTTACTATCACATATGTGTATTAAGTGTCTGTGATACATCCTTTGAGTTAATGATAATGATAATTCATATTTTCAAGAGTTGAAAATTTAAGATATGAATAATCATTATTAACTCATAAAATGCTCCCGACCATAGGATCATCATGAGGATGGTGATTGATCCGAAAGGTTGATGTACAATCGATTCACTTTAGTAGATGAGTCTTGAGTCTATGGTGTGGAGATATCGAAGCGAGAGTACAGGTACTCATTAGAGAATGAGGGCACTGAGCGTGACCATCTCGAGTAGTCATTAGGGAGTCTACCTTCTCATCAATGACTGACTCGATGCTGCAGTAGTGTGTCTGGTTCTTTGATCTAAGGTGCATCAATAGTTCACCTTGAGGGTGTTATAGTTTGACTACACCATTACTCGGTCTCCTAGCCATATGGAACCCTGAGGTGTATGTTGGCTATTGCATGTTCATTGTAGGAACTGGATAGCATCAAGATGGAATCTATCTACCTCGGTGGTAGAGGAGCAGCCCTATGATGATCATGAGAATCAAGTCCTAGAAGCCCATGGCCATGGCAGAGTGAAATAATAGAAAGAGTTTCTATTTAGATTTTCACATCGGACTCGAATCGAATGATTACATCATATGACAGAAACTAGGGTTTGACGAGTTCACCTTAACCCTAATCTGATCGAGGCTCAAGATAGAAGAACTTAATCACACAGGTAGCTACACCAAGAGGTTTGCATTCAGCTCTGATGGGTTGCCACCATATACTGCTAGGTGTCATTGATGGATTTTGGGAGCAATTAGAATGATTTAGATGATCGATCATTCTAACTGTTCGAATCAGAAGAGTTCTGATCCATCGAAAGGAGTTTTGATGATGTCGATGATAGAGATCATGACATATCCCATTACCATACAGAACTGAACCTAACTAGGTCACACAAATAAGGGTTTGAATCTGGTGATCATCAATTGAACTGATCTAGTTCAATTGATCTGAATGAGATTCAATTAGGTTCAAGGAAATCGTGCTAGCACTCGATTGAACCTAATGTTCTTCTTTTACTATCATAAATAAGTTGTCCTATTTGAGCCAAAGGAGTTTGTGCTCAATCAGAGGCCTTCATATGGTCTGACTAGGAGGTTGTCCAAGTCAGAAAAGGTTGTCTTATTTTGTAAGACATTACCTGCCATTTTTGGTCACCTGCCATTTCTTGTTCTTTGACTTTGGTCAAAAGTCTATCTTTGACTGGTCAAATGTTAACCATAGATATTTTGATTTCTGTCCATGTGTCATGCACCTATTGGAGGACTGGTGGGGCATGTCCCCCTACCAGAACCTTGCAAGGAGGAGGGCACACGTCACCCTAGGTGTGCGCCCAAGTTGGAGGCGCCTAGGAGTCCTTGTTGGATAGGGACTCCATCTCCTTTTTGGATTTCAATTAGAGCTTTTCTAAGAACCAACTTTGACTGATCTTAGGCACCCTCTAAGAAGGAATCCATGGGACTCTATTCCCATCAATCAGATTTAGATCTAATTTTACAAAGAGTTGTGATTAATTGGGAAGAAGAGAAGTTGGATCACAGACAGTCTATAAATAAGATCCTGCACCCAACTCAGATTGTGCATTAAAACCCCATGCCCCAAGGCTGCCTCTCCCCTCTTCCTCCATGCCAAACCCACCTTCTCCCTCACCTCTCCACGTCCAAAAGAAGTTTTGGATCTTGGTTGGTGCGATCAAGATCAAAGAAAGGCGACTGAAAGCTAGAAGGCTGCACTGCTGCATAGGACAACTGCTGATCTTCGAAAAGGGTTTTGAAGATCCTCCAAATCTGATCCAGATCTAATTTTTGGAGACATGATAGAGAAGAAGAGGATCTCCAGATCCAACTCAAGTAGATATCAGTAGAGGCCAGGCACTTGCGTGGCTAGATCCAGAACCTTTCGCTGCTTACAGGATCATCAACGGGTAATAGGATTACCCACTTCAAGGTAAATTAAATCTGATTTAATTTATCTAATTTTATTTTAATTTTTAAAATAATAGTAATTAGATCTAAAACATCTCAAATCTGATCTAGATCAAAGAGAAAAATTTTTAAAATATATCTCTTGATCTGATCAGATTTGAACGAACCTGGTCCAAAAAATCAGGATTTTCCTTCAACTGGTATCAGAGCCAAGGTTCTAAAAGTATTTAGATCTAATTTTAAATTTATTTTAATTAGAAAATAAGTGATTTCAGATGTCACATGAGATGTGATCATATCTAAAATTAGAAAAAATTAAAATTAAATGATTTGGATCTAAGATTAGAAAATATGCATGACTAGTTCTAAAATAGAATAGTTCTATAGAATAGTCTTGCATGTTTTCAATTTAATTTGATTAAATCATATTTTAGATCTATTTATTTACTATTTTTTTATATTATAATAGTTATAATAACATTTAAAAAATAATAAATAAAAATTATTTAATTTTAAACATCATATGAGATATGATTGATGCATGTCTAGACTAGTTGTAGAATAGTTCTACATAATTATCTAGATTAGAATTTATTTTGATTAGATCAATTTAAATCTAATTTTTTAGATTATTATGAGATAATTTAGATCTGAAAATATGCATGATTCGATACATGAGATGTATGCAAAATATGCCATGATTAGATCTAATTTGTATATGAGATATATGATATAGATCTAAAACTGTTTTGTAGTATTGCATGTTCCTGATTAAGGCATTCCTCTTGGCCGTCCGGTCATAAGAATGAAGAAGGGTTTAAAGGCCCTCTCTTCTCATTTGATGGGGTGTTCTTATGATGTGTAGGGGTGCTGCATGTTCGTCCTTAATCAGAAACCCAAAACTTACTTTCTGCAAAACCCTAGATCCTGAAATCCCTAGGATTTATTGTGCATATTTTGTTTATGAACCCTACTTAATTAAAAATTAAGATTATGAAATATCAATTAGGTCTAAAATTGAGAATTTTAGATCTAAGACATATTCATAATACTGGGTTCGGGCTTGGGTAGCTCAATTAGGTCTAAGCGGTTGATCAAACCGAATCAAGAGTTGGTTAGATGGGATCAACAATGCTTAAATTGACCAGCCTAATAGGATTAAGTCTGGGTCAAGATCGAGTCACGATCAAGCAAGACCTAATTAGGCTCAGAGGTTAGAGTCTGGATTGTAGGCTAACCCAATTGGTTCTGACTCAACAATTTGGTGTCTAAGGTAAGTTTGGCACATACGACCGACTGGTTTTTAATTGGAAGCTACTCGACCTGAATGCATTCTTGTATGAGTTAATGGCATATTCCTTCCACCGATCTCACTTACCTGGCCATATTTGTTGACACAGTTCTGATCTGAGGTGGTCAATAATCCGAGCTAACCCATGCCACTAGGTTAGTCATAATTGTTATGACTATGATAAGTCTAGTTTAATGAGACCTGAATCAATTCTCCCTAAGAAAAGATTAAGTCTGAGGTCTTCCACCATTGTAGATGTGTGGGCCCTTCCCGAGGGTTGATTGTTCTCGACTGGATACAGTGGCTCAGTTGCACCGGGAAGATGCAACCATGTCTATTAGGCATTGGATGCTATGGGCTGGAGGATTAGTTGGGCTCAATATTCCAGATACGGTGAGAGACTCAATTAGGAACCCAGTCTATGCAAATGGTGGGTCTGACTTAACTAAGGAGTGGATCAATATTCTAGATATGATGAGATTCATGAATTAGAGACCAAGTTTGGGTGCACCATGATTAGAGAATCATTGAACAAGAGTTGTTCACTCATTGGCTAACCCATCACCAATAACTGTTAGGTGAGGTGATGAGTCAGTTGGTGAGACCGCACCACCCACTAGAAATCATTAATCGTGGAGATTTTTGCACATCTCTACAGAGGGAGTGTAGGGATCCGAGAAAATAGTGGGAGCTAATTTATTTAAAAATAAAATTTCTAAACAAATTGGTCAAGTCATAATTACAATATCTAACTAGAATCTTTGACTCTCTATAGAAAAATGTCTGCGTCCAACCCATTGGCACGTATCCTGGACACACATAGACTGACTGGACCCAATTATAAAGATTGGCTCAGGAACTACAAAATAGTTTTGGGTTTCGAGAAGTTAACCCATGTATTGGATCAGGACCCTCCCACCTTACCAGCCCGTCCATCCATTGAACAGAGAGCATCTCTGAAAAAATGGATAGACGAAGATAATAAGGCTAGATATTACATGTTGGGCTCGATGTCTGATGAGCTCCAGCACCAACATGAAGATATCGGAACTGCTCGCCAAATGTTGGCTCACCTGCAGGAGATGTTTGGTGAACAGAGTCGCACAGCCAAATATCAAGTCACGAAATGACTTTTTAAGGCTAAGATGCGTGATGGGCAGTCAGTCCAAGATCACTGTCTGATGATGATCAAGGACTTGGAAGAGCTTGAGAAGCTCGATGTGAAGTTGGACTTGGATCTGCAGAACGATGTTATTCTGCAATCCTTGACTGATGCATATGGGCAATTCATCATGAATTACCACATGCATAAACTTCAAAATTCCTTGGCCGAATTAATGAATATGCTGGTCACCGCTGAGCTTTCTATGAAAGGTTCTAAAGGCTCAGTTCTTGCTATGGAACGGACTTCTTCCAAA
This sequence comes from Cocos nucifera, assembly GCA_006176705.1. Classification (NCBI taxonomy): domain Eukaryota; kingdom Viridiplantae; phylum Streptophyta; class Magnoliopsida; order Arecales; family Arecaceae; genus Cocos; species Cocos nucifera. The sequence continues at coordinate 26,478 of QRFJ01000156.1, read as the reverse complement.
AGAAAGTCTTATGGAAAGAAAAAGAAGTCTGCAAAAAAGCAAAAGGTGGAAGGAGCAAAGAAGAAGAAGGCAAAATCGAAGAAAAAGGCCGATGTCAAAGGAAAGTGTTTCCATTGCAACAGCGACGGCCATTGGAAGCGGAACTGCCCTACTTACCTGGCCACCCTGAAGAACAAGAAGGAAGGTCCTTCTGGAGGTATGCTCGTTATTGAGTCTAACCTTACGATTTCTTCTGCATCCAGTTGGGTGCTTGACTCTGGTTCTAGTGCTCATCTATGCACTTCTATGCAGGGTCTTGAGGATAGCAGGAGGCTGAGGGATGGAGACATGATCCTACGCATCGGTAATGGAGCAAGAGTTGCTGCAGTAGCCGTGGAAACATACCCTCTTCGATTACCATCTGGTTTAGACTTAGTTTTAAAAGACTGTTATTATGTGCCTGCAGCTAGCAGGAATTTGATTTCTGTTTCATGCTTAGCACTAGAAGGCTATGTGATTACCTTCTTTAAGGACCATTGTAACATTCTTTATGAAAGAAATAAAATTGCAAATGGTTTTCCTTATTAACGGTCTTTATCAGCTACATATTGATGTACCTATTCTAACTATCGAGCAAAATGTGAATGCCAAATGACCTAGGGATAGTCCAAATGACAAGGTATCTATGGCACCTAAGATTAGGTCATATAGCAGAAGATAGGATCAACAAATTGGAGAAAAATGGGCTACTTGAGTCCATTGACTTCTGAGTCATATCCAACTTGTGAATCTTGTCTTCAAGGCAAAATGACTAAACTCTCTTTTGTTGGACATAGGGAAAGGGCCACAGATCTCCTTGCCCTAGTACATACTGATGTGTGCGGCCCATTTGATGTGCCGGCTAGAGGCAATTTTGTCTACTTCATTACCTTTACCGATGATCTGTCTAGGTATGGGTATGTGTATCTTATGAGACATAAGTCTGAAGCTTTTGAAAAGTTCAAAGAATTCAGACATGAAGTAGAAAAACAAACTGAAAAATCCATTAAGGTTCTTCGATCAGATCGAGGAGGTGAATACCTTAGCCAAAAATTCCTAGACTATCTAAAGAAAAATGGCATAGTCTCTCAATGGACTCCATCCAGGAACACCTCAACTCAACAAAATTTTCAGAAATGGAGAAATCGGACTCTATTGGATATGGTTCCGATCCATGATGAGCTTCACAGACCTCCCTGATTTTCTTTGGGGACACTCATTGTTAACTTCAATTTATCTACTGAAATAGGGTTTTCCTCTAAAATCCGTTCCTACCACACCGTATGAGATATGGCACGGTAAGAAACCAAGTCTGAGTCATCTCAGAATTTGGGGTTGTCCGGCTCATGTCAAAAGACAACAAGCGGACAAGTTAGAGTTTAGGTCCTTTAGAGCTCGATTCATAGGATATCCTAAAGAGTCATTAGGATACTATTTCTACATTCCAGAAGACCACAATGTGATTGTGAGTCGACATGCCATCTTTCTTGAAAAATAGTTTATTCAAGATAGCGGCATTGGAAAGCAGATCAAGCTTGATGAGAAAGCTTCACAAGTATAACGAGCTAAGAACCAATTGGAACCAAATCAGGTTGAGCCAATAAGAACACTACCTCCTCCACCTCGTAGATCGGAAAGAGTTTTTTTTCCCCCTGAGAGATACTTAGGTATTATTTCAGAGGAAGTAGAGAAAATGTTCCTCATAGGTAATGGTGCTCATGGTGATGATCCCAAAACCTACAACGAGGCGATATCAGATATCGACTCTGAGAAATGGCTTAGAGGCAATGCAGTCAGAAATTGACTCGATGCACTCAAACCAAGTCTGGACCTTGGTAGATCCACCAGAAGGTATAGTACCTATTGGGTGTAAATGGATCTTCAAGAGAAAGATTGGTGCAGATGGGAATGTGGAGACATTCAAGGCTAGACTGGTGGCAAAAGGTTATAGTCAATGCGAAGGCATTGATTATCAGAATACCTTTTCCCAATGGCTATGCTAAAATCCATCCGCAATTGCTTGACGTATTTTGAAAATGGCAAATGGATCTTGAATGGATATCTTGAGGAAGATATCTATATGGAACAGCCGCTAGGTTTCACATCCAGTGATACTGATCACAAGGTTTGCAAGCTGCAAAGGTCCATATATGGACTTAAGCAAGCATCTCGGAGCTGGAACACTCATTTCAATGATGTGATCAAAACGTTTGGTTTCATCAAAAATGAAGAGGAACCATGTGTTTTCAAAAGGGTCAGTGGGAGCGCTGTTGTCTTCCTCGTATTGTACGTGGATGACATCCTCCTTATTGGGAATGATATTCCCATGTTAACAATAGTCAAAACATGGTTGTCCAAGGAATTCTCCATGAAAGACCTAGGTGAAGCATCCTTTATTCTAGGAATTAAGGTCTATAGGGATAGACCGAATAGGATGCTAGGACTTTCACAGAAGATGTACATAGAGAAAGTACTAAAGAGGTTTAGTATGGAAAAAATCTAAGAGGGGATTAATACCCTTTAGACATGGTATTCATCTTTCCAAGAAGATGTGCCCTAGCACACCTGAGGAAATAGAATGCATGAGCAAGATCCCTTATGCTTCTGCAATAGGGAGCCTCATGTATGCCATGCTATGTACACGACCTGATATAGCCCATGCTGTGAGTGTCACAAGCAGATATCAGTCAAATCCAGGTGAAGAACACTTGACTTCTGTGAAATGTATCCTTAAGTACTTGAGAAGAACTAAGGATATGATGTTGGTCTTTGGTAATGGAGAACTCCAAGTCCAGGGATACACAGACTCGGATTTCATGTCCGATATAGATGATCGAAAGTCGACATCTGGAGTCTGTTTGTGTGCAATGGTGGTGCTGTCAGCTGGAAGAGTTCCAAGCAAACGGTGATAGCAGATTCCACCATGGAAGCAGAATATATCGCTGCATCAGAGGCTACGAAGGAAGCATTCTGGTATAAGAAGTTTGCTGCAGAAATTGGAGTAATGCCATCAGATGCCATTCCTCTATACTGCGACAATAATGGTGCCATAGCCCTTGCTAAGGAGCCAAGATCTCACCAGAAATCCAAGCATATTGAGCGGCGATACCACCTCATCCGAGATTACCTCGAAAAGGTTATGTCGAGGTCAAGAGAGTCAACTCCACAGACAATGTGGCAGACCCACTCACAAAGCCATTAGGATAACAAAAGGTCGAAAGCCCACCTTGAGAAGATGGGACTTAGACTTGTAGCCAATTGGCTTTAGGACAAGTGGGAGATTGTTAGATATATGTGCCCTAGAAGCCAGAATTGGCTGACACTTGTAATACACTTCTAGGGGCAAAATTATAATTTTGACTAATATCAATAAAATGGGTTATTTACTATCACATATGTGTATTAAGTGTCTGTGATACATCCTTTGAGTTAATGGTAATGATAATTCATATTTTCAAGAGTTGAAAATTTAAGACATGAATAATCATTATTAACTCATAAAATGCTCCCGACCATAGGATCATCACGAGGATGGTGATTGATCCGGAAGGTTGGTGTACAATCACTTCTCTTTAGTAGATGAGTCTTGAGTCTATGGTGTGGAGACACCAAGGCGAGAGTACAAGTACTCGAGAGTATAGGTACTCGTTAGAGAACGAGGGCACTGAGCGTGACCATCTCGAGTAGTCATTAGGGAGTCTACCTTCTCGTCAATGACTGACTCGATGCTGCAGTAGTGTGTCTGGTTCTTTGACCTGAGGTGCATCGGTAGTTTACCTTGAGGGTGTTATAGTTTGACTACACCATTACTCGGTCTCCTAGCCATATGGAACCCTGAGGTGTATGTTGGCTATAGCATGTTCATTGTAGGAACTGGATAGCATCAAGATGGAATCTATCTACCTCGGTGGTAGAGGAGCAGCCCTATGATGATCATGAGAATCAAGTCCAGAAGCCCATGGCCATGGCAGAGTGAAATAATAGAAAGAGTTTCTATTTAGATTTTCACATTCGGACTTGAATCGAATGATTACATCATATGACAGAAACTAGGGTTTGACGAGTTCACCTTAACCCTAATCTGATCGGGGCTCAAGATAGAAGAACTTAATCACACAGGTAGCTGCACCAAGAGGTTTGCATTCAGCTCTGATGGGTTGCCACCATATACTGCTAGGTGTCACTGGTGGATTTTGGGAGCAATTAGAATGATTTAGATGATCGATCATTCTAACTGTTCGAATCAGAAGAGTTCTGATCCATCGAAAGGAGTTTCGATGATGTCGATGATAGAGATCATGACATATCCCATTACCATACAGAACTGAACCTAACTGGGTCACACAAACAAGGGTTTGAATCTGGTGATCATCAATTGAACTGATCCAGTTCAATTGATCTGAATGAGATTCAATTAGGTTCAAGAAAATCGTGCTAGCACTCGATTGAACCTAACGTTCTTCTTTTACTATCATAAATAAGTTGTCCTGTTTGAGCCAAAGGAGTTTGTGCTCAATCAGAGGCCTTCATATGGTCTGACTGGAGGTTGTCCAAGTTAGAAAAGGTTGTCTTATTTTGTAAGACATTACCTGCCATTTTTGGTCACCTGCCATTTCTTGTTCTTTGACTTTGGTCAAAAGTCTATCTTTGACTAGTCAAATGTTGACCATAGATACTTTGACTTCTGTCCATGTGTCACGCACCTATTAGTGGACTGCTGGGGCATATCCCCCTATCAGAACCTGACAAGGAGGGTGGCATTGGCGTGCGCCTAAGTTGGAGGCGCCTAGGAGTCCCTTTTGGATAGGGACTCCATCTCCATTTTGGATTTCAATTAGAGCTCTCCTAAGAACCAACTTTGATAAATCTTAGGCACCCTCTAAGGAGAAATCTAGAGGACTCTATTTCCACCAATCAGATTTAGATCTGATTTTACAAAGAGTTGTGATTGGTTGGGAAGAAGAGAAGTTGGATCATAGATAGTCTATAAATAAGACCCTGCGTCCAACTCAGATTATGCATTAAACCCCACACCCCAAGGCTGCCTCTCCCCTCTTCTTCCATGCCAAACCCACCTTCTCCCTCTCCTCTCCATGTCCAAAAGGAGTTTTGGACCTTGGTTGGTGCGATCCAGATCAAAGAAAGGCGACTGAAAGCTAGAAGGCTGCACTGCTGCATAGGACAACTGCTGATCTTCGAAAAGATTTTTGAAGATCCTCCAAATCAGATCCAGATCTAATTTTTGGAGACATGATAGAGAAGAAGAGGATCTCCAGATCCAACTCAAGTAGATATCAGTAGAGGCCAGGCACTTGCGTGGCTAGATCCAGAACCTTTGCTGCTTACAGGATCATCAACGGGTAATAGGATTACCCACTTCAAGGTAAATTAAATCTGATTTAATTTATCTAATTTTATTTTAATTTTTAAAATAATAATAATTAGATCTAAAATATCTTATATCTGATCTAGATTAAAGAAAAAACTTTTTGAAATATATCTCTTGATTTGATCAGATCTGAATAAACCTGGTCCGAGAAATCATGATTTTTCTTCACCTTCAACCCTCCCAAAATAATGCTAATATCCACCTTCAGCCGATCTTTAGGGTGGCCAAACTTTTGAATGTATTCAAAAAGCAGTTAAAATAGCACCAACAAGAAGCCCTAAGTCTTAATACTTACCCATCTCAGCCTCCAGTCAATCTCAAACCTTTACTATCCCGATCGAACTTCCTCAAGAAAGCCTAGCCATAGTCCTCATTGAAAATCCTACCATCCCCTCTCTGGCCTCTAGTTCGAATGTCCATACCTGCTCTCGACCGACCTTGAACATGGTCGAGCTCCTATAAGCTGTCAAAGGTAGCCCCAATAGAATTCAATCATAACCATCTGCAACTTAGAGGCTGACCTTCAAGTTCGGCCAGTTAGACATTGAGTTCCCCATCATAATAGGAACAGCTTGCTACTAGGCACAAAAGTCTCCAACTATCCATCCAAACTCCAATGGATGATCTCCGATTGCCAACGTGTTGCGATAAAGAATAGCCCACTCTCTATAATAAACCCTAAGTGGCTTGAATGGCCTCCTGACATTTAGCTATGACTGTCAAAATTATTCTGTTATCGGCTTCGCCTATATAAAGGACCCTCTAAATATATTTTCTTCTATAATCTCTTAAGCTCTCCTCTCTAGTCTTATTCTTCTAAGTACTTCATTCTTGTTGATCGGAGAACTAACTTTACCATCGAAGGATCCTACTGGAGCCAACTCTGGTTAGGACTTCATCTTGCATGTCTTGTCGATGATCTCATCTTTGCTAGCTACAGCGAACTCTAGCGTTCGTCTATTTTCTACACCAATAAGCTCTTTATTGATGCCTTTCAAGGCCTGCTACCTGCTATCTAGATCCCTGAACCTCTACTTGCTACTGCCATCTAAGCTCTCGATTACCATAGGATTCACCTACTCTTTATTTTGCCTCCTTGGCTTTTTAAAATCCTTGGAATGGTTGAATATGAGTCCAAATCAGAGAATGGTCTCTGAATCAAAGTCAAATAACTTTCCAACTTTTGGATCATTCTTGTGTGTGTTGCCAGCCCTTAGATTGCACATACTGGTCCATGGAATCCCAATAAACCATGCAAAACAAGGCAAAAGATGGCCCTTGGTCCATCATGGACCACATGAAACTGGGTTGGAAATGCCCCCGATCCACGACCATGCATGGATTGCATGGAAATCTAGCCCGCGCACGCATCACCTATGCATTCACCTACACTGGGCCATGCTACGTGCGCTCATGCTAGGCTGCACCCTTGCGATCGGCCCACACCGCATGCTAGTGTTAGAAAATATGTCCTAAAGGCAATCATCTAAGTTATAGATGAATGAAATCAATTTATGAATTATGAAATAATAAAAGTTATTTGGCTTATTCATCATCAAAGTTCTATATTCCTTAAATGAACTTCTAAATTATGATGAAGTTCTTAGAGCCACACTTAATCGATAAAGGAGGATTTATTAATGGTTCTAAAATTATTCACGATCAAATGATAAGTTATTAATAAGAATGATAACTTATCGAGTGTAGATCACTATATGTCATATGCATTGATTGTTCTCATAACCAAGTGGTGTAGAGACACTAGTATGGTATGCAAGTGAGATATAGAAGTACTTCTACACTGAATGTGACCAATATAGCACTCTACTATCGAGAGTAGCAAGCTAAGGCCAATGGATATAAGTGTCCCTCCGATCTGAGATTACCATGGTGACTTGCAAGCAATTCACTGTACTTTGGTGCCAGACTACCTACATTTCTAATATAGGATTGGAAGATTTCTAGGTATAGTCAAGTATTTATAAAGTTGGTATGTGAGTCAAGATGGGATTGACAACTCCTGATTAACTTCAAGAAGTGAATGTCTCACTATATTTTAGTTTAGTAAAACCTAGGCCTAGGTAATCCTTATAAAGAGTCATGGGATTTTCAAAATTTTGAAACACAATAAGGATGACTTGTATGAGTGTTGATGGCTAACTTGAAGTCATCTTAAACATTATTGATCAAAGGAATGAATTATACGATAACCATTGGCAAGAATTCCATGAATATTGCTTTACATACATTCGACCTATCCGGACGTTGAGTATTATTGCTAGATGGTCATTTTGATTGGTTCAGAAATTAGTTCCTATACTATCAGCTTAGATTTGAACCTATGTATTCATACACATAAGAGGTTACTACCTGAATAGATGGTTGATCGATGATTAAGAATTGTTCAGTGATCGAATCATTAATGTAATTGATGATCGATCAAGTGCAAGTATTGTAGGAGGATCGATTTACAATTAGATTGCTAAATGGCTCAATCTAATTAAGCAGTTAAATTGAGATCAAGTCTAATTGAATCAGATTTAATTAGAATTGGTTTGGACTTAATTGAGCTAAATTCAATTAGTTTATTGGATAAGCCAATTCCAAGGAAAAATAATTTCTTATTAGACTAGGACTTGAGTGCACCGAATTTCTAATTGATTTAGAATTTAAATTAGATTTAAATATGATTTAAATCTAATTTAATTAGATTCTTAGTTAGACTAGGATCATCATTAATTGAATTGTATTTAATCTAGTTTAAATAAATTTTAAATTGGGTTTGACCTAGTCTACATTGGAGAGTCCTGGTTGGACTAGGACTCCTATTCCCTTGCGCCTAAGAAGCCATACCATAAATATTTCACACTCCATATTTTTTCTTATTATTGGCACAAGAATTCCCACACCAATAAGGATTACATGCCCCATTTTGTTTTGGAATGAATGTTGAATTGGTCAAAATATAGCAATGTGTTATTGTCTAGAACTCTATTTGATAAGAGTCCTACAATTCCAAAATTCCTCTTCTTTCTTTGCACCTTCCTCTCCCATGCCCACTTATTATTTGTCACCATTTCTTTTCCCTTTTGGTGCATGATTTTCAGAATCTTCATGCCATATTTTTAAGGGGAGGTGTCCAAGAGTTGGACACCCCCTAAAAGACTCCATTGAATTCTTCTTTGACTAGGTCTTTTGACCTAGTCTTAGTTGGTTATGGAATGCCTCCTTTTAAGGGGTAGTTGGCATGAGAGTTATGGAATGCTTCCTTTTAAGGGGTAGTTGGCATGAGAAAGCCTTAGAATTTTACTGCAAATCAGAGAATAAGAGGAAGAGGGCGTGGGTCGTTTTGTGCGCCAACATCCTTGGAGAAGAGGCCTTCTTTTGGACATCAATTGTTGGTGTCTTGTAGAGACAAGGAGAAGAGAAGATTATCTTCTCTAGGGTTTCTTTCTGAGATTATTCTTTACCATCTTTTGAGAGGTTTCTCCCATTGAAAAAATTAGAGAGGAAGCAATGAGGGGCGTGAAGGATGGGTGCTCCAAGGGTTAAAAAACATGCAGGATTTCATGCATAGATTTCAAAACTTTTTTGAAATAAAGAGCAGTGGTAGACATAGATTAAACTATTTACTCTACAAATGCATGTAATCAAATTACAAAACCATACATCAAGGATCTATAATATATTATGATATAAATATAAATCTAAAATTAATTAATCATGAGTAGTATTGATCACATCAATACCTAGATCTAGAATAATTCTAGATCTAATTCTAGATCACATCTAGATCACCAGGAGATCAGATTTCTTACCTTTGCATAGGTCGAGAACTCCATAGTTGAATTCGTTGTTATCTTTGGAGCCACACATGCATCCGGCCTCTACAGATGATCCACATGAATTTGCAACACAGATCGAAGGTTCGTCGAACGAAGATCCACTCAAAGTGCTAGCTTCTTATGGATCCCTCCTGATGGTTAATCAAATACATGTTCTTTGAATCTCTTGGATAATCCAAGAGATGAAGAACATGAGGAGGAATGAGGGAGGAATCCAACCCTTAGATCTTTCATAAAATATAAATAAAAAGACATACAGAAAAAAAAACCTAGGAGAAGATAAATCTTCTCCTTCAGGACATCAATAGTTGATGTCCTAAAAACACCTCTATGCTAGGATCAGAGGAGACCTTCTCCTCTAGATTTTTTTCTAATTTTTTAGATATCACACCTCAGATTTTTCTCATAAAAATCTCATAAATAAAATTGAGAAGAAGGGCTCTCAAGGAAACCCTAAGAGAAGACCTTCTTCTCTTCTTCTTCTCGCATCAGGACATGATCAGATCAGGTCCAAATATGATCACCATGCCCCAACACCTTGGAGCATAGATTCCATGCCCTCTTCCTCTCTCTCTCTCTCTCTAATCTTTATCATATAAAAATCATATAAAATAATGAAGAAGAAGATACTTAAAAAAAAGCAAAGAGAAGATAATATTCTCTTACCTTTGTGCCTTTATGACATCTATGATTGATGTCCAGATGAAAATCTTTTCTCTAAGGATCTTGGCACCATCTTTACTCAAGCCCTTCCTCTCTCTCTCTCTCTCTCTCTTAGATTTTTATCATATAAAAATCATAAATAAAATAGAAAGAGAGAAACATAAAAGAAAAATATAAGAGAAGACAATCTTCTCTTACCTTGTCTCTTCAAGACATCAACCTTTGATGTCTTAATTGAGTGCTCTTCTCCAAGAATCATGGCACCACAAATTCTCCACTCCTTTTCCTCATTCTTTTCTAATTTTTCATGATTTTTCTAGAATTTTTTGCATCCTAAAATCATCTCATAAGAGGCATCCACCTTTTATTGCAAGACTAGGTCAAAACCAAGTCAAAAGAGGACTTCTATGGGCTATCCAACTCTTGGACACCCCTCCCACTTATTTTTTCATGTAACTACTAATTCGCACACACTAAACCAAGAGAAAAAGTGCTGAATAAGATAGAGAGGCATGGGTAGAGTTGGCGCACAAGGGAGGGAGGAGTTTGGATCAAAGAAGACTCTTCTAAGTAGGAAACAATTTCCAACTTTCTTCTAATTTTGACCAAATCAAATTTAAATCCAATTCCTGAGATAATGGGGTGTGGAAAATCATTTCTTAGGCATAAAAATCATAAAAGAAAATCTAGAATTAAAATATAGTGTGTGCTTTCTTATGTGCAAGTGAAAGAGAGAGAGTCCTAGTCCAACTGAAACTCCTCTTGTTTGACTAGGTCAAAATTATTTTAAATCTAATTTAAATTCTATTTAAATTAAATTAAATAAAATTTAATTAAGAATGATTCTAATTTAACTAAAAATTTAATTAAATTAGATTAAATCAAGATTTAAATCTGATTTAAATCCTAAGTTAATCAGGTGCACCTAAGTTCTAGTCAAACAAGAAATTATTCTTCCCTTGCAATTAGCTTATCCAATAAACCAATTAGACTTAATCTAATTAAATTTAAACTAATTCTACTTAAATATAATTTAATTAGACTTGATCTCAACCTGATTGCTCAATCAAATTAAGCTAATTAGTAATCTAATTGCTTATCGATCCTCTTGTAATACTTGCATTAGGTCAAACATCAATCGCATTAAATGTTTGACCTCAAAACCTCGAAATAATTTTCAATCATCAATTAACCATCTAATCAGGTTACAAGCTCTAATGTGTGTGACCCTATAGGTTCAAACCTAAGTTAGTAGTATAGGAACCAATTTCTGTAGCAATCAAAGATACCATCTAGCAACGATTTCCAACGTTCGGATAGGTCGAATGTATGCAAATCAATATTCTTAGAACCCTAGCCCATGGTTACTGTATAATTCATCCCTATGACTAATAATGCTCAAGACGACTTTGAGTATGCTGTCAAATACTCATACAAGTCATCTCTATTATATCTCAAAATTTTGCAAATCCCATGACACCTCACGAGAATTACCCAGGCCTAGGTTTTGCTAAATTGAAACATAGTGAGATATTATCTTTCTGAAGTTAATCAGGAGTGATCAATCCAATCTTGACTTATACATCGACTCTATAAGTACTTGACTATACCCAAAAATCTTTCATTACCTATATTAGAAATACAGACAGTCCAGCACCAATGTACAGTGAGTTGCTCGCCAGTCACCGTAGCGATCTCAGGTCGGAGGGACACTTATATCCATTGGCCTTAGCTAGCTATTCTTAATAGTAGACTGCTACATTGATTATGATCAATGTAGATATACTCCTACATCTCATCTGGATGCTATACCAATATCTCCATACCACTTGGTTACAAGGACAACCAACGTAAATGGTATACAGCGACCTACACTCGATAAGTTATCATTCCTGTTAATAACTTATCATTTGATCGTGAACAATTTAAGAACCATTCAATAAATCCTCCTTTATCGATTGATTATGGTTCTAAGGACTTCATCATAATTTATGAGTTTATTTAAGGAAGATAGAACTTTTATGATTAAATAGCTAAATTACTATTATTATTAGATAATTTATATACTAATTCTAATTATCTACTACTTAGATGATTGGCTTTAGGACACATTTTCCAACAACTCCCACTTGGACTAAAGCCAATCAAAATGATATCAAATATCTTATCTTTCACTTGAGTTCGTAGAACTTCTTAGTTTCAAGGCCTTAGCAAATGGATCGATTAAGTTCTTCTTTTACATTGATCTTCTAAAGATCAACGCCACCCAGATCAAATATTTAAGATGAAAATGATGCAGAATATACTGGTCCTTCGGTTCTTTAGCCTGAGCTATGACTCCAGTGCTACGATAGGACTAGACCATAGGTGGAGGGTGCCACTCCCAACTTGCTAATGAACCTCAGTAACTACACAGCTTGCATGGTAGCATCATACACCATGATGTACTCTACATCACCAACTGAATAGACTAAAGTATTCTACTTGAAACCTTTCTAGCAGATTGCTTCTATAATTAGAGTATGAGTCGACATTCTCTTGTTGTCATCTTGTTCTAACTGAAATCAAAACATACATATATTTTAAGTCAGTACTTTTATATTTGAGTCACTGGACCTTAGTATTTCTCAAATACTTAGGGATTGTCTATACAATCCTCCAATGGCTCTTACTTGGATCAGACTGGTATCTGCTCACTATCTTTAGTGAGTATACCATGTCTAATCTCATACATGGATAATTAAGATGACAACTAAACCTTTATTCCTTGCAATATTGGAATGCTATTCTAGATTAAGAGAATTTCATCCTCAAACATCATAAGTAATAACACTACAAAATATTTTGCCCAATAATAAGTGCAGGGTTTGTCTTTGTTCATAACTAAGATATACGTTCAGAATATATGTTCAAACTTAGATGATACTCAGATAGGCTTTATAGGTCCTTATCTTCCCATCTACGCTACTCTGATCCTATTAAAAATCCATTCACACCTAATGAATTTTATCCCTTCAGGTGATCAACTAGTGTCCATACACTATTGATTTTCATAGATTTCAATTTGGATCATATGGCCCCAAGGCACTTCTCAGAATCAGGCCACTACATTGTATCCTTATAGGTGATCGGATCCTTGTTGTTCTCATCGAGCTCAACATGATCACCATCCTAGACCTAGACACTGAAGTATCTGTCTAGCTAATGTGGTACTCTACCGAATCTCCTTTAGTGGGCTCCAGATTTGATCTGATCAAATTTGGTTCTATAGGTTTATTAGATAATGTCAGTTCTTTTTTACCAGTCAAACTTTTATAAGTTCAACTTGATAAGCATCATTTTTTTTTTCTAAGGAACTCCTTTCCAAAAAGAGTGCCTTACTATTGATGAATATCTTATATTCTTTAGCATAGCATAATTAATAATCCTTAAACACTTATTGAACCAGGATTCAAGTTTATTTGTGTGCAAATATACGACATAGGCTGATCAATTCTAAATCCAAAAGTGCGAGAGTCTAGGTCTATGCCCGATCCATATCCCATGTGAAGTCAATGCAACAAATTAACTTGGTATAAATTTTCAAAGTAAAAAAATACTCATAAGAGCACAACCCTGCAACAGGTAGACAAGTATATCCTATTATGGATTGAACCATGTCTAATAAAGTTCAATTTCTCCTTTTAGATATACTGTGTTTTGAAAAAAAATTTACTGAGAGAGAATCCTATTCTCTCCTAGATATGTCACAAACTCACTGAAAAAGTATTTACCTCCTCGATCTGATCGAAGAGTTTTAATACCTTATCTAGTTTGCTTTTTTTTTTTATTATTGAATCGTTTGAACATTTCAAATGATTCATCCTAGACGTACCCATGCCCAGATAGATCGTTTGTAATGAAATATTAATATCTTTCTTTGGCACTTAAGTTCAAGGTTCACATACATCACTATGTATGAGACTTAGAACGTTATCGACTCCTTCACCTTTTTTAGTAAAAGGTGACTTTGTCATCTTCCCAAGAAGATAAGATTCATAGGCTATCAATGATTCACAATCATTGATATCGAGGTTTCCCTCTCAAGCTAATCCCTTTATCCTGTTCTTATCAATATAACTAAGCCTGTAATGCCAAACATAGACATTCATGACATAATCTAACTAGGGTGTGTACATTCCACTTACCTTAAGTCCTTGCAACGAATTTCATAAGACCACTAGTGTCTAATACCCAGATAGTAGAATTACATACAGAGAAGTTTTAAGGTGTTATCATATAACATCTTTAATGAGCAACTTTTACTCCTTTTTCTTGTTCAACCTATTGTGGTTAAGGAAAGCAAGATAAATCTTCTTCTTATGACCCTATTTCAGACATTAGAAGTACTATGCCTGATTTGGGTTAATCTTGGACTAATTATTTTGAATGGGCTCAGAAACTCCAATACGAACCCATTCGTACTACTGAACCAATATTCAACTTTCGATACTGATTATCAAAGTTGGATCCATAAGTTTTCACTATCTAACAATGATAGGAGTAATTAGAATTTAGCCTTAATAGAGAATAATGACTTATTGTATATGAATCATTTTAAGCCTAAAGACTTGGACTTTAGTCTAAAGATTCTTCCATTATTTTATTCGAACTAGTAGTCTTTACCTCCAATTCAAGGAATTACTTTAATTCCCTAGTAGGTACTAGAATCCACATAAACTACACACGAGCCCAACTTTGGTTGGCCTACCCATGTACATCTAAGGGTAGGTTCATAACTAATTATTTCTCCAAATAATTTCTAGTAATTTTAATTTTGCTCCAGGCCCTGATTAGTTGGCATTGGCCTTCTCAGAAAAGGGTTCAGTTAGGTCTAACCATTAATATGACCATACTTGGTGCATCCAACCAATGAATGATCAAGCTCAACTTTGGTTGGCCAACCTAACCATCATTAGAGAGACTCATCCAAGTCGTCATATGATGGATGATAATTTCATTAGTCAACAAACACCAGACCTTTGGGCCTGCAATGATTATTGAGTTAATGGACCCATTATCAAACACCTTAATGGGAGGCTATGACTCCGTTATCCCCATAACTTTATCATTTTAAGGACCTAATAATTTTAGAGGATTTAAATTATTAGTGATTTAAGGATAGAAAAAATATGGATCAATTTGCTCCAACTGACTTCACCAAGTCAAGTCCCACTGACTTCGCAAGTCACTGATAAAGACTAGGATCAATTACGGTCCATGGGCACCTAAATCAGTCTCACTGAATAAAATAAGTCTCACTAATTTTCTATATGACATGGGTTAGCATGAATTAATAAGCAACCTAATCAAAAACTTGATTAACCACATTGGATAGGTAAGTGAGATCGGTGGAAGGGTCTGCCAAAGCTTACCTTAGACACCATCAAAAATGGTTAGGTAAGCAAGCTGCCAATTAAAAATCATCAATCTGGGATGCTAGACTTATCTTAGATACCAATTGATTTGTCAGTTTTGATTTGGTCTGCTTAAAGGCTTGGGCTGGATTACTGAGCCATGATCAACATCCATTTGTTAGATGTATGGATTTTGATCAACTACAACTATTGAAGTGATCTATAGAAATGACCTAATCCTAATTAACTATTAATTAGGTTTGATCAATTTCTTAACTATGTCCATATTTAATCTAACCCTAGGTCTAACCCAATTAAGGATCTGATCAAAGCTAACCCATTTTTCTTTAACCCATATTTTATGAAATTATCTTAGGATCTACAAATCATAAATCTAGATCCTAAATAATCACTTAATTCTTAATTAAGTTTAAGTCTTTTGAGTTTAGGTTTATGGAGTCTTAGAACTAGTTTTTGATTTTATTATTTGAAATAATTTCAAATTGTATTGAATCATATTCAATATATAGTTTTAGATCTGATTTATTTTATTATTTAGATCATGTCCTAGGATTTCAAATCTAGAGTTTTATAGAAAGTAAGCTTACAATTTAATTTCTACAAAATAAATATGTCATACGTATACATTCTAGATTCAAAATAAAAATTACATATCAACATATAAAATAAGAGGATTAGATCTAAACATAAAACAAATCATGTGGTTCAGATCATCAGATTTAAAATCTAAAAATAAATCATAAATCAATTAAGATCTCATCTAACATATTTATGATTTAAGTTTCTTAGATCAGCAGATACTAGGACAACCTTTCCACTGTAAGAGGTAAACCTTACAACAGGACAACCTTATGGCAGTATGTGCAATTATGATATTATTTAGATCTAATCTAAATAATCTAAAATAGATCTAATATCTATTAAATTTTAGATTTAAATAAAAAAATTAAATCATAAATTTTTTTAGATTCAATCTAAATAATTCATGATTTTGATTTAGATCAGCACATACTAGGACAACCTTTTCATTGTAAGGGATTAACTTTATAACAGGACAATCTTATGGCAGTATGTGCGATCTTTAATTAACTTTAATTTTTAGATTTAATCTAAAGCATATATAAACATGTTATAAAAGAACCTAGATACTCTGATTGTTAGATATATGTGCCCTAGAAGCCAGAATTGGCTGACACTTGTAATTTTGACTAATATCAATAAATGGGTTATTTTCTATCACATATGTGTATTTAGTATCTGTGATATATTCTTTGAATTAATGGTAATGATAATTCATATTTTCAAGAGTTAAAAATTTAAGACATGAATAATCATTATTAACTCATAAATTGCTCCCGACCATAGGATCATCACGAGGATGGTGATTGATCCGGAAGGTTGGTGTACAATCACTTCTCTTTAGTAGATGAGTCTTGAGTCTACGGTGTGGAGACACCGAAGCGAGAGTACAGATACTCGTTAGAGAACGAGGGCACTGAGCGTGACCACCTCGAGTAGTCATTAGGGAGTCTACCTTCTCGTCAATGACTGACTCGATGCTGCAGTAGTGTGTCTGGTTCTTTGACCTGAGATGCATCGGCAGTTCACCTTGAGGGTGTTATAGTTTGACTACACCATTACTCGGTCTCCTAGCCATATGGAACCCTGAGGTGTATGTTGGCTATAGCATGTTCATTGTAGGAACTGGATTGCATCAAGATGGAATCTATCTACCTCGGTGGTAGAGGAGCAGCCCTATGATGATCATGAGAATCAAGTCCAGAAATCCATGGCCATGGTAGAGTGAAATAATAGAAAGAGTTTCTATTTAGATTTTCACATTGGACTCGAATCGAATGATTACATCATATGACAGAGACTAGGGTTTGACGAGTTCACCTTAACCCTAATCTGATCGGGGCTCAAGATAGAAGAACTGAATCACACAGGTAGCTGCACCAAGAGGTTCGCATTCAGCTCTGATGGGTTGCCACCATATACTGCTAGGTGTCACTGGTGGATTTTGGGAGCAATTAGAATGATTTAGATGATCGATCATTCTAGCTGTTCGAATCAGAAGAGTTCTGATCCATCGAAAGGAGTTTCGATGATGTCGATGATAGAGATCATGACATATCCCATTACCATACAGAACTGAACCTAACTGGGTCACACAAACAAGGGTTTGAATCTGGTGATCATCAATTGAACTGATCTAGTTCAATTGATCTGAATGAGATTCAATTAGGTTCAAGGAAATCGTGCTAGCACTCGATTGAACCTAACGTTCTTCTTTTGCTATCATAAATAAGTTGTCCTGTCTGAGCCAAAGGAGTTTGTGCTCAATCAGAGGCCTTCATATATGGTCTGACTGGAGGTTGTCCAAGTCAGAAAAGGTTGTCTTATTTTGTAAGACATTACCTGCCATTTTTGGTCATCTGCCATTTCTTGTTCTTTGACTTTGGTCAAAAGTCTACCTTTGACTGGTCAAACGTTGACCATTGATACTTTGACTTTTGACCATATATCACGCACCTATTGGAGAGCTGGTGGGGGCCTGTCCCCCTGCCAGAACCTGGCAAGGAGAAGGGCGCACGCCACCCTAGGCGTGCGCCCAAGCTGGAGGCGCCTAGGAGTCCTTGTTGGACAAGGACTCCACCTCCCTTTTGGATTCCAATTAGAGTTCTTCTAAGAATCCAATTTGACTGGTCTTAGGCACCCTCTAAGGAGGAATCCAAGGGACTCTATTCCCACCAATTAGATTTAGATATGATTTCACAAAGGGTTGTAATTGGTTGGGAATAAGAGGAGTTGGATCATCGGTAGTCTATAAATATGACCCTGCGCCCAACTCAGATTGTTAAGTGATGAAAATAGAGTTTCCCCATGCCCCAAGGCTGTCTCTCCTCCTCTCCTCCATGCCAAACCTTCTTCTCCCTCTCCTCTCCACGTCCAAAAGTGTTTTGGACTTGGTTGGTGCGATTCAGATCAAGAGAAAGGCGATCAAAAGCAAGAAGGCTGCGCTGCTGCAAAAGGACGACTGCTGATCTTCAAAAGGAGTTTTGAAGATCCTCCAGATCAGATCCAGATCTGATTTTTAGGAGGTGTGATAGAGAAGAAGAGGATCTTCAGATCTAGCCTGAGTGGATATCGGTAGAGGCCAGGCACTTGCGTGGCTAGATCCAAAACCTTCCACTGCAAACAGGATCATCAACAGGGTAATAGGATTACCCAAATCAGGTAAATTAAATTTGATTTAATTTATCTTATTTTTATTTATTTTATTAAAATAATAAGAATTAGATCTAAAAATATCAAGATCTGATTAGATCAAAGAAAAAAAAATTTTTGAAATATATCTCTTGATCTGATCAGATCTGAACGAACCTGGACCGGGAAATCAGGATTTTCCCTTCAACTGGTATCAGAGCCATGGTTCTAAAATTATTTAGATCTGATTTTAAATTTATTTTAATTAAAAATAAATTGTGATTTCAGATGTCACATGAGATGTGATCAGATCTGAAATCAGAAAAAATTAAAATTAAATGATTTGGATCTAAGATTAGAAGATATGCATGACTAGTTCTAGAATAGAATAGTTCTATAGAATAGTCTTTGCATGTTTTTTGATTTAATCTGATTAAATCATATTTTAGATCTTTTATTTACTATTTTTTGATATTATAAGTGTTATAATAACATCTAAAAAATAGCAAATAAAAATTATTTAATTTTAAATATCATATGAGATATGATTGATGCATGTCTAGACTAGTTGTAGAATAGTTCTACATAATTATCTCTAGATTAGAATTTATTTTGATTAGATCAATTTAAATCTAATTTTTTAGATTATTATGAGATAATTTAGATCTGAAAAATATGCATGATTATGATACATGAGATGTATGCAAAATATGCCATGATTAGATCTACTTTTGTATATGAGATATATGATATAGATCTGATAACTGTTTTTTTGTAGTATTGCAATGTTCCTGATTAAGGCGTTCCTCTTGGCCGTCCGGTCATAAGAACGAAGAAGGGTTTAAAGGCCCTCTCTTCCCATTCGATGGGGTGTTCTTATGATGTGTAGGGGTGCTGCGTGTTCGTCCTTAATCAGAAACCCAAAACTTACTTTCTGCAAAACCCTAGATCCTGAAAACCCTAGGATTTATTGTGCATATTTTGTTTATGAACCCTACTTAATTAAGAATTAAGTTTATGGAATATTAATTAGGTCTAAAATTGAGAATTTCAGATCTAAGACATATTCATAATACTGGGTTCGGGCTTGGGTAGCTCAATTAGGTCTAAGCGGTTGATCAAACCGAATCAAGAGTTGGTTAGATGGGATCAACAATGCTTAAATTGACCAGCCTAATAGGATTAAGTCTGGGTCAAGATCGAGTCACGATCAAGCAAGACCTAATTAGGCTCAGAGGTTAGAGTCTGGATTGTAGGCTAACCCAATTGGTTCTGACTCAACAATTTGGTGTCTAAGGTAAGTTTGGCACAGACGACCGACTGGTTTTTAATTGGAAGCTACTCGACCTGAATGCGTTCTTGTACGAGTTAATGGCATATTCCTTCCACCGGTCTCACTTACCTGGCCATATCTGTTGACACAGTTCTGATCTGAGGTGGTCAATAATCCGAGCTAACCCATGCCACTAGGTTAGTCATAATTGTTATGACTAAGCCAAGTCTAGTTTAATGAGACCTGAATCAATTCTCCCTAAGAAAAGATTAAGTCTGAGGTCTTCCACCATTGTAGACGTGCGGGCCCTTCCCGGGGTTGATTGTTCTCGGCTGGATACAGTGGCTCAGTTGCACCGGGAAGACGCAACCATGTCTATTAGGCATTGGATGCTATGGGCTGGAGGATGAGTTGGGCTCAATATTTTCGGATACGGTGAGAGACTCAATTAGGAACCCAGTCTATGCAAATGGTGGGTCTGACTTAACTAAGGAGTGGATCAATATTCCGGATACGGTGAGATTCATGAATTAGAGACCAAGTTTGGGTGCACCATGATTAGAGAATCATTGAACAAGAGTTGTTCACTCATTGGCTAACCCATCACCAATAACTGTTAGGTGAGGTGATGAGTCAGTTGGTGAGACCGCACCACCCACTAGAAATCATTAATCGTGGAGATTTTTGCGCATCTCTACAGAGGGAGTGTAGGGATCCGAGAAAATAGTGGGAGCTAATTTGTTTAAAAATAAAATCCCTAAACAAATTGGTCAAGTCAAAATTACAGTATCTAACTAGAATCTTTGACTCTCTACAGGAAAATGTCTGCGTCCAACCCATTGGCACGTATCCTAGACACACATAGACTGACTGGACCCAATTATAAAGATTGGCTCAGGAACTACAAAATTATTTTGGGTTCAGAGAAGTTAACCCATGTTTTGGACCAGGACCCTCCACCTTACCAGCTCGTCCATCCACTTGAACAGAGAGCGTCTCTGGAAAAATGGATTGACGAAGATAATAAGGCCAGATATTACATGTTGGGCTCGATGTCTGATGAGCTCCAGCGCCAACATGAAGATATCGGGACTGCTCGCCAAATGTTGGCTCACCTGCAGGAGATGTTTGGTGAACAGAGTCGCGCAGCCAAATATCAAGTCACGAAAATGACTTTTTAAGGCTAAGATGCGTGATGGGCAGTCAGTCCAAGATCACTGTCTGACAATGATCAAGGACATGGAAGAGCTTGAGAAGCTCGGTGTGAAGTTGGACTTGGACCTTGCAGAACGATATTATTCTGCAATCCTTGACTGATGCATATGGGCAATTCATCATGAATTACCACATGCATAAACTTCAAAATTCCTTGGCCGAGTTAATGAATATGCTGGTTACCGCTGAGCTTTCTATGAAAGGTTCTAAAGGCTCAGTTCTTGCTATGGAACGGACTTCTTCCAAAAGAAAGTCTTATGGAAAGAAAAAGAAGTCTGTGAAAAAGCAAAAGGTGGAAGGATCAAAGAAGAAGAAGGCAGAACCGAAGAAAAAAGGTCGATGGCAAAGGAAAGTGTTTCCATTGCAACAGCGACGGCCATTGGAAGCGGAACTGCCCTACTTACCTGGCCACCCTGAAGAACAAGAAGGAAGGTCCTTCTGGAGGTATGCTCGTTATTGAGTCTAACCTTACGGTTTCTTCTGCATCCAGTTGGGTGCTTGACTCTGGTTCTAGTGCTCATCTCTGTGCACTTCTATGCAGGGTCTTGAGGATAGCAGGAGGCTGAGGGATGGAGACATGATCCTACGCGTCGGTAATGGAGCAAGAGTTGCTGCAGTAGCCGTGGGAACATACCCTCTTGCGATTACCATCTGGTTTAGACTTAGTTTTAAAAGACTGTTATTATGTGCCTGCAGCTAGCAGGAATTTGATTTCTGTTTCATGCTTAGCACAAGAAGGTTATGTGATCACCTTCTTTAAGGACCATTGTAACATTCTTTATGAAAGAAATAAAATTGCAAATGGTTTCCTTATTAATGGTCTTTATCAGTTACATATTGATGTACCTGTTCTTAACTATCGAGCAAAACGTGAATGCCAAACGACCTAGGGATAGTCCAAACGACAGATATCTATGGCACCTGAGATTAGGTCATATAGCAGAAGATAGGATTAACAAATTGGAGAAAAAATGGGCTATTGAGTCCATTGACTTTTGAGTCATATCCAACTTGTGAATCTTGTCTTCAAGGCAAAATGACTAAACTCCCTTTTGTTGGACATGGGGAGAGGGCCACAGATCTCCTTGCCCTAGTACATACTGATGTGTGCGGCCCATTCGATGTGCCGGCTAGAGGCAATTTTGTCTACTTCATTACCTTTACCGATGATCTGTCTAGGTATGG
The DNA here is from genome assembly GCA_006176705.1 of Cocos nucifera. NCBI lineage: Eukaryota > Viridiplantae > Streptophyta > Magnoliopsida > Arecales > Arecaceae > Cocos > Cocos nucifera. Next base: position 4,263 of record QRFJ01000156.1, on the reverse strand, counting down.
GTATGTGTATCTTATGAGACACAAGTCTGAAGCTTTTGAAAAGTTCAAAGAATTCAGACATGAAGTAGAAAAACAAAACTGGAAAACCCATTAAGGTTCTTCGATCAGATCGAGGAGGTGAATACCTTAGCCGGGAATTCCTAGACTATCTTAAGGAAAAATGGCATAGTCTCTCAATGGACTCCACCAGGAACACCTCAACTCAACGGGGTTTCAGAACGGAGAAATCGGACTCTATTGGATATGGTTCGATCCATGATGAGCTTCACAGACCTCCCAGATTTTCTTTGGGGACACTTCATTATTAACTTCAATCTATCTTACTGAATAGGGTTCCCTCTAAAACCGTTCCTACCACACCGTATGAGATATGGCACGGTAAGAAACCAAGTCTGAGTCATCTCAGAATTTGGGGTTGTCCGGCTCATGTCAAAAGACAACAAGCGGACAAGTTAGAGTTTAGGTCCTTTAGAGCTCGATTCATAGGATATCCTAAAGAGTCATTAGGATACTATTTCTACATTCCAGAAGACCACAATGTGATTGTGAGTCGACATGCCATATTTCTTGAAAAATAGTTTATTCAAGATAGTGGCATTGGAAAGCAGATTAAGCTTGATGAGAAAGTCTCACAAGCAGAACGAGCTAAGGACCAAGTGGAACCAAATCAGGTTGAGCCAATAAGAACACTACCTCCTCCACCTCGTAGATCGGAAAGAGAGTTTCCCGTCCCCCTGAAAGATACTTAGGTATTATTTCAGAGGACGTAGAGGAAATGTTCCTCATAGGTAATGGTGCTCATGGTGATGATCCCAAAACCTACAACGAGGCGATATCAGATATCGACTCCGAGAAATGGCTTGAGGCAATGAAGTCAGAAATTGACTCGATGCACTCAAACCAAGTCTGGACCTTGGTAGATCCACCAGAAGGTATAGTACCTATTGGGTGTAAATGGATCTTCAAGAGAAAGATTGGTGCAGATGGGAATGTGGAGACATTCAAGGCTAGACTGGTGGCAAAAGGTTATAGTCAACGCGAAGGCATTGACTATCAGGATACCTTTTCCCCAGGTAGCTATGCTAAAAATCCATCCGCACATTGCTTGCTGTTGCAGCCTATTTCGATTATGAAATATGGCAAATGGACGTGAAAACGGCATTCCTAAATGGATATCTTGAGGAAGATATCTATATGGAACAGCCGCTAGGTTTCACATCCAGTGATACTGATCACAAGGTTTGCAAGCTGCAAAGGTCCATATATGGACTTAAGCAAGCATCTCGGAGCTGGAACACTCGTTTCAATGATGTGATCAAAAAGTTTGGTTTCATCAAAAATGAAGAGGAACCATGTGTTTTTCAAAAGGGTCAGTGGGAGCGCTGTTGTCTTCCTCGTATTGTACGTGGATGACATCCTCCTTATTGGGAATGATATTCCCATGTTGACATCATTCAAGATGTGGTTGTCCAAGGAATTCTCCATGAAAGACCTAGGTGAAGCATCCTTTATTCTAGGAATTAAGGTCTATAGGGATAGACCGAATAGGATGCTAGGACTTTCACAGAAGATGTACATAGAGGAAGTACTAAAGAGGTTTAGTATGGAAAACTCTAAGAGGGGATTAATACCCTTCAGACATGGTATTCATCTTTCCAAGAAGATGTGCCCCAGCACACCTGAGGAAATAGAACGCATGAGCAAGATCCCTTATGCTTCTGCAATAGGGAGCCTCATGTATGCCATGCTATGTACACGACCTGATATAGCCCATGCTGTGAGTGTCACAAGCAGATATCAGTCAAATCCAGGTGAAGAACACTGGACTTCTGTGAAATGTATCCTTAAGTACTTGAGAAGAACTAAGGATATGATGTTGGTCTTTGGTAATGGAGAACTCCAAGTTCAGGGATACACAGACTCGGACTTCATGTCCGATATAGATGATCGAAAGTCGACATCTGGAAGTCTGTTTGTGTGCAATGGTGGAGCTGTCAGCTGGAAGAGTTCCAAGCAAACTGTGATAGCAGATTCCACCATGGAAGCAGAATATATAGCTGCATCAGAGGCTGCAAAGGAAGCATTCTGGTATAAGAAGTTTGCTGCAGAAATTGGAGTAATGCCATCAGATGCCATTCCTCTTTACTGCGACAACAATGGCGCCATAGCCCTTGCTAAGGAGCCGAGGTCTCACCAGAAGTCCAAGCACATTGAGCGGCGATACCATCTCATCCGCGATTACCTTGAGAAAGGTTACGTTGAGGTCAAGAGAGTCAACTCCGCAGATAATGTGGCAGACCCACTTACAAAGCCGTTGGGCCAGCAGAAGATCGAAGCCCACCTTGAGAAGATGGGACTTAGACTTGTAGCCAATTGGCTTTAGGACAAGTGGGAGATTGTTAGATATATGTGCCCTAGAAGCCAGAATTGGCTGACACTTGTAATACACTTCTAGGGGCAAAATTGTAATTTTGACTATAATAATCAATGAAATGGGTTATTTTCTATCACACATGTGTATTTAGTGTCTGTGATACATCCTTTGAGTTAATGGTAATGATAATTCATATTTTCAAGAGTTGAAAATTTAAGACATGAATAATCATTATTAACTCATAAACAGCTCCCGACCATAGGATCATCACGAGGATGGTGATTGATCCGGAAGGTTGGTGTACGATCGCTTCTCTTTAGTAGATGAGTCTTGAGTCTACGGTGTGGAGACACCGGAGCGAGAGTACAGGTACTCGTTAGAGAACGAGGGCACTGAGCGTGACCACCTCGAGTAGTCATTAGGGAGTCTACCTTCTCGTCAATGACTGACTCGATGCTGCAGTAGTGTGTCTGGTTCTTTGACCTGAGATGCATCGGCAGTTCACCTTGAGGGTGTTATAGTTTGACTACACCATTACTCGGTCTCCTAGCCATATGGAACCCTGAGGTGTATGTTGGCTATGACATGTTCATTGTAGGAACTGGATTGCATCAAGATGGAATCTATCTACCTCGGTGGTAGAGGAGTAGCCCTATGATGATCATGAGAATCAAGTCCAGAAATCCATGGCCATGGCAGAGTGAAATAATAGAAAGAGTTTCTATTTAGATTTTCACATTGGACTCGAATCGAATGATTACATCATATGACAGAGACTAGGGTTTGACGAGTTCACCTTAACCCTAATCTGATCGGGGCTCAAGATAGAAGAACTGAATCACACAGGTAGCTGCACCAAGAGGTTCGCATTCAGCTCTGATGGGTTGCCACCATATACTGCTAGGTGTCACTGGTGGATTTTGGGAGCAATTAGAATGATTTAGATGATCGATCATTCTAGCTGTTCGAATCAGAAGAGTTCTGATCCATCGAAAGGAGTTTCGATGATGTCTATGATGATAGAGATCATGACATATCCCATTACCATACAGAACTGAACCTAACTGGGTCACACAAACAAAGGGTTTGAATCTGGTGATCATCAATTGAACTGATCTAGTTCAATTGATCTGAATGAGATTCAATTAGGTTCAAGGAAATCGTGCTAGCACTCGATTGAACCTAACGTTCTTCTTTTACTATCATAAATAAGTTGTCCTGACTGAGCCAAAGGAGTTTGTGCTCAATCAGAGGCCTTCATATGGTCTGACTGGAGGTTGTCCAAGTCAGAATAGGTTGTCTTATTTGTAAGACATTACCTGCCATTTTTGGTCACCTGCCATTTCTTGTTCTTTGACTTTGGTCAAAAGTCTACCTTTGACTGGTCAAACGTTGACCATTGACCCTTTGACTTTTGACCACATGTGTCATGCACCTATTGGAGAGCTGGTGGGGGCCTGTCCCCCTGCCAGAACCTGGCAAGGAGAAGGGCGCACGCCAAGGGTGGCGTGAGCCCAAGTAGGAGGCCGCCTAGGAGTCCTTGTTGGACAAGGACTCCACCTCCCTTTTGGATTCCAATCAGAGTTCTACTAAGAATCCAGTTTGACTGGTCTTAGGCGCCCTCTAAGGAGGAATCCAGGGGTCTCTATTCCAACCAATCAGATTTAGATCTGATTTCACAAAGGGTTGTGATTGGTTGAGAGGAAGAGGAGTTGGATCACAAGAGGTCTATAAATAAGACCCTGCGCCCAACCCTAATTCCAAGTGATTGAAAATAGAGATTTCCCACGCCCCAAGGCTGCCTCTCCCCTCCTTCTCCATGCCATAACCTCTTCTCCCCTTGCTCTCCACGTCCAAAAGTGTTTTGGACTTAGGTTGGTGCGATTCAG